>JACEFZ010009816.1:0-112500 GCA_014155875.1 Cepaea nemoralis | reverse complement strand
CTCGTATTTGTAGACCGACCGACCCCGCATACATCAGGGGCGTGTCGTAGGCACTTTCTCTCTCTCTCTCTCTCTCTCTCTCTCTCTCTCTCTCTCTCTCTCTCTCTCTCTCTCTCTCTCTCTCTCTTCCATCTTTCTTCTCTGTGCCTACATATTCCAACTATATTGCCGGTGGTCTGATTTTAACACAACCACTGGAAGATTTGATCCTCAAATTCGTGGTATAGCAATTAACCTTACTGCCTCTATTCCATAGAGAACAGTAGGAGTGAAGCCTCGCATGTGTAGACCTACCCACTCCGCATTCCTCATGCGGTATATCGCATGCAGTTTTCCTCTCTCTCTCTCTCTCTCTCTCTCTCTCTCTCTCTCTCTCTCTCTCTCTCTCTCTCTCCTTACATCTTGCTTCTCTGTGCCTACCTACTTCACTTGTATTACCAGTGGTTGGATCTCACACAGCCCCATCAACTCGTACACTGGACGAGTGGCTCCTGAAGTGTGCTTTGTAACAATCAACCATACTGACTATTTCATAGGGGACAGTACGAGGGAAACGTCGTACGTGTAGACTGACGCGCCCCACATGCCTCATGTGGTATATCACAGGCACTTCTTCTCTCTCTCTCTCTCTCTCTCTCTCTCTCTCTTTTCTCTCTCTCTCTCTCTCTCTCTCTCTCTCTCTCTCTCTCTCTCTCTCCTTACATCTTGCTTCTCTGTGCCCACCCACTTCACTTGTATTACCAGTGGTTATATCTCACACAGCCCTAACAACTCAAACACTGGGCTAGAGGCTCCTGAAGTGTACTGTGCAATAATCAACCATACTGACTATTTCATAGGGTACAGTACGAGGGAAACGTCGTACACGTAGACCGACGCGCCCCACACGCCTCATGTGGTATATCACAGGCACTTTTCCTCTCTCTCTCTCTCTTTCTCTCTCTCTCCCTCTCTTTTTCACCCTCTCTCTCTCCCCTCCTCTCTCACTCCCTCTCTCTTGCTCTCTCTCTCCCTCTCTCACTCCCTCTCGCGCTTTCTGTCCCTCCCTTGATCTCTCTCTTGCCCTCCCCCTCTCTCGCTCTCACCCTCCCTCACTCTCTCTCTCTCCCTCTCTCTCCCCCTCTCTCTCTCTCTTCCTTCTTCTTCTTCTTCGTTCATCCGGAGTTTTTTTTTCGGATGTGATTGCGTTGTGCCTGTTTACAGCAGAGCTGCGTTCTTGCGCCGTTAGGCCGACACATCCGACTTCTGCGGGCATTTGTTGACCGGGTTAACCTTCCCGGGGGTTTCTTAGGACGTTTGACTCTCACTGTTGTGGTGTTATCCCCCATCCCAGCTGGTCCATATAGAACAGCCAAAGATCCTGGTCAGCCCTCAAGGGAAGGCAGGGGCAGACCATGGGCATTCCCCGCCATCCAAGGAGGCTTCCATAATTGCAGAGCCGATACATAGCGCTCTGGTACTGGGCTCACCCAAGGAATCGTCACGTCCTGCACATGGCTGCTTAGCCTCACTTCCGTATATTGGGCCTTCCGTTCACCATAGGCTGTTCTTCCGGAAACCAGAAGTATGCAGTCTGCAGATGACATCCACACAGTGAGCTTTCGATTCGGACTTTCCATGTAATGGATTTGCTATCCAAGCAATATTCCATTTCGTGCCACTAGGACACTTTTCCACCTTTTATGAAGTCCACACAGTGGGCTTTAGATACGGACTTTCCACGTAATGGATTTGCTATCCAAGCAATATTCCATTTCATGCCACTAGGACACTTTTCCACCTTTTATGAAGCCCACACAATGGGCTTTTGATTCGGACTTTCCACGTAATGGATTTGCTATCCAAGCAATATTCCATTTCGTGCCACTAGGACACTTTTCCACCTTTTATGAAGCCCACACAGCGAGCTTTCGATTTGGACTTTCCACATAATGGATTTGCTATCCAAGCAATATTCCATTTCATGCCTCTGGGTCTTCATGCATCTTTAAATGTCAACCTGTATGTAGTTAAAGTAAGCTGCGGTCAACTTGAGCTTGTTGATATCTCCATAGAGCTTGTCCTCAAATGAAGCAGGTGTGGGCCAAAATATCTTTCTCTGTTCTGCATACGTTGGGCAATCCTGCAGCAAATGTTTTGCTGTCATTTTTTCCAGTTCTACAATTACATTCATCGGTATCTCCTATCTTTAGTTTATTGAACAAGTGGTATTTCAGCCTGTTATGTCCTGTGCGGAGTCTGAAGATTGCTACTTGTTCTCTTCGGTCGAGTTTGTAATATGCATCATCCTTCTGATGGCCTGGATGCTCAGATTCCCATTTGGTTCTATAAGTGCTTTTTATCAACCTCTTTGCCTCATTATAGGTTATGTCTATGTCAGGCTGTGGTAGTCGTCCGCCCTCTTTTGCCAGTCTGTCAGCCTCTTCGTTTCCAGGTATACTGCAATGTGATGGGATCCACTGTATTACAACTTTTTTGGATTTCTGGCATAGACCATGGAGTGCTGCTCTTAGGTCAGTTAGTTCTGTGCTGTTATTGCTCTTGAGTATTGAGACAGCTGACTTTGCATCTGTGAAGATAGCTATTTGCTTCTCTTTATTTTCCTCCATCAGGAGCATTTCTGCTGCAGTTTTCAAAGCCTCTACCTCCGCTTTGAAGTTACTTGAAAATTTTCCAGTTGCCATTGAATGTGTTTTTTTCACTCCATTTTTTAAATTTAGGAGAATTCCTCCTCCTCCATTCTCTATTAAATTTTTGGCTGATCCATCTGTATATGCATGGGTCCAATTCCTGCTTGGGTAATGTTCTTTTATGTAGTTTAGGGTTATTTCTCTTCTTTCGGTTTCATGCTGAGTGTTCTTTTTCTCAATACCAGGAATGTTTTCTATCATCTCAGGCAGTTGCTGCTGTCTCCAAGCTGGGAACTTGTGTGCATTGTGTATGGGCTTGACTGTTGATATGTTAAGTATAGGATCTGCCCTAATCCTTCGTTTTGCAGTTTCTACAAAGTTGCTACGCTTCAGTCTTCCCTTTCCAAAACCATTAAATCGGTTGTACATAGGGTGGTCTGTCAATCTTCTAAATTTTTCTGCTTGTTGCTGGGCTCTGCTATCTCTTCTATCCTGCATTGGTTGTAAACAAGTGATCTTTTCTAGTTCATTAATAGGCGTTGTCTTCAGGCTTCCAGTTATGATTCGCATTCCTTGGTTTTGGACTCTACTTATTTTGTTAAAGTTTGACTTAGCTGCTGTTGCCCAAGCTGCAATGCCATATTCCAGTACTGGCCTCACCCGTCCAGTATATAACTTCTTGAGAACTTTCTCATCTGCTCCCCACGTTGTACCAGCAAGCTTTTTCATGATTGCCATTCTCTGCCTTGCTCTTATTCGATTTTTCTCAACCTGTGTCTTCCATGTCAGGCGACGATCAAAGGTGACTCCTAGATAGTTTGGATTTTCTTCATGGCGCAATATTTTTCCATTCAATACCAGCTTAGGTTGCTGAGTTTTATTTGAGAGGGAGAACACTGTGCATGTTGTTTTCTCCTCACTTATCTTCACTAGCCATGATTTTGACCAGTCCTCTAGCGCTAATAAGGCTTGCTGTATTCTGCTGTTAGCTGTACTAATATATTCTTCAGATGTCCATATGGCTAGGTCATCTGCAAAGGAGGATGTGTGTACTCTGGCTGGAAAATTTTCTGTGATGTCATTTATATATGCTAGGAATAATGTTGGTGAAAGAACTCCTCCTTGGGGGACACCTTGCTCCAGCAGCATCATTTTGCTTGTTTGTCCTTGTACTTTTGTCCTGGCAGTTCTGTTCTCAAGGTAGTGGCTGATCCATTTATACATTTTTCCACAAACATGCATGTTTTGCAGTTTTACTTTCAGTCCTTCCTTCCATACTTTATCAAATGCTTTTTCTAAATCTATCCAGACTGCTAGTGTGTGCTTTTTCTCTTGGAAGGCATCCTCTATTTCCTGAGCTATATAGGTTATTTGATCTTCAGTGGATCTGTATTTTCTGAATCCTGCTTGGTGTGGTGTTAAGAGTTTGTTTTCTTCCAGATGCCATGTTAGCCTGCCATTGATAATGCGTTCCATTAATTTTCCTACACAGCTAAGTAGACTGATAGGTCGATAGCCATTTGGTTCTTCCAGGTCTTTTCCTTTCTTTGGGACTGGTATTAGTATAGCTTCCTTCCATGCCTGTGGGACTATTCCTCTCTTCCAGCTGTTATTTAGGACTGCTAGTAGTTTCTTCTTTGCCTTGGTGCCTAGTCCTATTAGCATTTCATTTGTGATTCCATCCTTTCCTGGTGATTTCTTCTTTTTTTAGAGTATTCATTGCCTGTTCCATTTCTTCCATTGTTAGATTTGCCATCATATATTCTGCTGCTGTCTCTTTATTTCTATGATGTATCTGTTTGTCTTTGATTGCTTTCTTCTGTTCGGTTGTAATATCAATGTGGTTTGCATTTGCATAGTGTTCCATTAGTGCATTTGCAGCCTTTTTGCCTGTAAGCAAGGCATTTCCTTGTTTAATTGTTATTTGTTTGTTTCTAGGTCCTTCATTGTTCATGGCTTTCACTAGTTTCCATAGTTTGTTTCCATCCCTGTCAAAATTCAGGTTTTCTGTTTTTTCCCTCCAACAATCTCTTGTTGTTTGATTTACTGTTCTTTTACATTTTGCTGAGATGGCTTTGAGAGAGATGTTTGCTTCAATTGTTTGTTCTCTCTCTGCTGTCTTCCTGGCATCTTCAACTTTGTCCTCCAAACTTTGTAGTTCTTCAGTCCAGTATGGTTTGTAATTTTTCCTCGCTCCTCTTGGAATGGACTCAGTGGCTGCCTGTATTATCGCTCTGTTTAGACTTTCCACCATTTGCTTTATGTTGCCATATCGTGTATATATGTTTTCACAATATTTGTCTGTTAGTATGGCAAATCTGTCCCAATCTGCTCGTTTGTAATTCCAGCGGGGCAAGGGCTTTTGCTCCTGTGGAACATACTCCATATTCATTTCAAGCTTGATTGGTCTGTGGTCACTACCTGCTAATTGGTCCAGCACATGGCGATCGATTTTGTGGAGGATGTCTCATGTGCAGAAAGCTAAGTCTGGAGTAGAAGTGGTAAGCCATCTTCTGGAGTAGAAGCTCGGTGTGTCATCCGCTTTGTTGAGTAGATGGAGATTTGAGTCTATTTCCCAGTCCTCCAATTCATCTCCTCTTTTGTCAGTATCTGGGTATCCCCATCTTTCTGAACGGCTATTAAAGTCTCCGACAATAATGCAGTTTGTGTCAGTTATTTTCATGTTTGAGAGTGTAAGGTCCTTATCTGCTGGGCTATACAGATTGTAGATTCTTATTTTCACGTCCTTTATCATTATATCAACACCTATAATTTCCGTTTGGTTGTTAGAGATCACAGATACTTCGCTGCAAGGTATTGTATTTCGTGTAAGTATTAGAACTCCTCCTTTGTGTCCTTCGCGGTCGAAACGTGTGGCCTGATATCCTCTGACTGAGAATTTGTGATTGGCGTTGAGGTGTGTCTCTTGAATGCATGCCACATCTATTCTATCTTTATGAAGACGCTGTGTTAGGGAGTCTTTCTTCTTGTAAACTCCTTCGGCATTCCACTGTAGTATGTTGAGTGTCCGGGGTATTTGGTCAATAGCTCTTAACCTACTCCTCTGTGCCTTGACTCCACAGCACAGGGGAAGGTGACCACCAGTAGTCATGGGTGGACCCCCTCGAGGCAGGGGGCCCGGCACTATCACCGCCTGATGGGACTTCACGGGATTAGCACCATATCGATTAATTTTGATTTGTGACATCATGAATTAAGTTACGTTGCACTGCTTTGTCAAGCCTGTGGCTCAGTACATCCGATTTCGACAAGCATTTATTCGGGATGCTTTCCCTAGCCTTTGACTGTCCCCAGTCTACCTACAAGGCAGCAGGTTTCACGTTGCACTGCTTTGTCAAGCCTGTGGCTCAGTACATCCGATTTCGACAAGCATGTATTTGGGGTGCTTTCCCTAGCCTTTGACTGTCCCCAGTCTACCTACAAGGCAGCAGGTTTGTGTGTCTCTTCGTCTGGTCCCTCTCCCTTGACCTGTCCGACATGGGTGGCCCTACCAGTAGCTGTGCTACCGTCGGCATAGCTCTTGGGGTCATTGGGACGCACAAGCCCCTCTACCTCGTCACGGTGGACACACAGCAGAGGGGTCTCTCTCTTCCTCTCCCCCTCTCTCTCTCCCTTTCTCTCTATCTCTCTCCCTCTCTCTCTCCCTCCCTCTCCCCCTCTCTCTCCCCCCTTTCGCGCTCTCTCTCACTCTCTCTCTCCTCTTACATCTGGCTTCTCTGTGCATACCTTCTTCACGTGCATTGCCAGTGGTTGGATCTTACACAACCCCAACAACTCTAGGACTGGGCGAGGGGCTCCTGAAGCGCGTTGTATGACTAGCAACCATACTGACTATTTAGTAGGTTACAATATACCCCATGTGGTAGGTCGCAGGCACTTTTCCTCTCTCTGTCTCTCTCTGTCTGTCTCTCTCTCTCGCTCTCCTCTCTCTCTCTCTCTCCCTCTCTTCTTGCATGTCCACATACACTAGCATTTTGTCAGTTGAAGTGTGTCTATGTAAGTACGTGTGTTCCTACACACCAGTCCACCCAGACCAACAACACAATGGGGTCGTGGTCAATTTTACACGCCTCCTACCCCGCCCCCTTCTTTCTATGTGCTCACTGTACCGTAACATCCAGCACCGTTATAAAAATACACCTGAGATTTCCGTAAACCTTCACAGGTCCGTACGTGAGGTGAGTATACAGTTTTTTTCTCCATAAACAGTTTTTCTATTAAACATTTTCTTCGACTAACATTCTTTTCAATTAACATTTTGTCAATTCTCGTTTCCTCTTCATTGCTTCCATTTTCCCATGCATTTGTTCCTCTCGTCCTGTCATCACCTTCTAATGTAGTCACAGGAGTTCTCCTTGACTGTATGTTGTGTTGTGAATGTGTTTGTTTGCTGATGAAGGCTAACCGCCGCAACGTTCTGTATGTGTCGTAACTCTGTTATGTAAAGCTGCACTACTTTGTGTCATTATATATTGTTTAAACTTTCACAGCTTTACCGCAGTTCCACCAAATTTTATGCATACCTACAAGGCAGCAGGTTTTACGTTGCACTGCTTTGTCAAGCCTGTGGCTCAGTACATCCGATTTCGACAAGCATTTGTTCGGGATGTTTTCCCTAGCCTTTGACTGTCCCCAGTCTACCTACAAGGCAGCAGGTTTGTGTGTCTCTTCGTCTGGTCCCTCTCCCTTGACCTGTCCGACATGGGTGGCCCTACCAGTAACTGTGCTACCGTCGGCATAGCTCTTGGGGTCATTGGAACGCGCAAGCCCCTCTACCTCGTCACGGTGGACACACAGCAGAGGGGGTAGTTAGGAAACAGGAGTATGAGAAACATATTAAACCGCTACAATTAGCCCTTGAGAAACGGCTACCTCATTGGAGTGGAAGAGACAAAATGGACATCCACAGACACAGAAGTTGACTGGACTTGGCTGTATAGTTTGCCAGAAGTAAAACAGACAGAATTCTGGACAGCAGAACAGGTCAAAGATCCTTCCATATCTGATATATACATATATAATTATCCCAGTGGCATTATGAAGAATTTTTAAGACGTGAGTTATCAAGCTGTTATTTTGACGCAGGAAAACTGGAATCATTAATTTGTTGTTCGCTTATGCATGTTTCTTTGCTTGCTTACCGCCGGCGTGAGTTGACCGGCAAAATGTTTGCCCAACTGATAAGCTAGCTGATTTGAGTCACTGATTTTCCAGACCGTCTGGGAATGTCGGTTGTTGGCGGTCACCCTTGACCGACATACCTTAACTTAACAGTGTTTAGTTTAGTCGTTGGATCAACATCACGGCACACGGTTTAACCCATAAGTGCTCCGTTTTCCTCCTAACTCAAACCTGAGTCTGGAGAAACTCAGCTCAATGCACGAACTCCGTTGCATCGGCGAGGATCCTGAAATACTTTCGGTAGATTTTTAACTCGAAATTTTGCCCAGGCAGCGCCGTTAGGCTACTCTTTTTCGATTTCCAACTGTCAAGGGATTTTGATTTTTTACGTGCGCAACAATGCACACGGGCGTCCGATCTCACTACCCAGAGACCAGGGGAAATTTTATTATTGGAAGTCCAGTTGGATTTTTTAAATAAATCCCGGTCCTCACCGGGGCTTGAACCCGGTACCTCCAGAACTCGACCACTCAGCCCCACTTAACAGTGTGTGTCAAACTATCTCACATCAGGTTATGTCGTAACAGTCTCAGTTAATATTTTTCCTCTGATAACCGTAGTCTTCACCCTGAGTTGCAGATGAGTATTTTTTAAATGGTAACAATCATTGTTTTCATATTACACAGAAAAATATCAATTGAAACAGTGTTTTGTAGTCTTTACTGTTACTTCCAAGATGATTTTGAAATCACGAACGGTACTCCGTCACAGTAGAAGAAATTAAATATAGGCTTAAATTAACACTTCTGGATTGCGCGAACCAAGGTAGAACGGAGACGGCATACGGTTTTTAGACAGGTGAAACAGTGCAAGACCTCAGGCCAAGCTTTGGAAACTTGACTCAAACGAGGGTGTGGCCCTAATATTATCTAACGAGAAAGCACTGATAAAGCGGTGAGTTCTAGAATAACAGAAACAGTTAAAACCAGAAAGAAGAAATAAAGTGGCAAGTACAGGGTGTTTGTGAAGTCTCACTACACTTTATATGTAGGTCAAATATGAACAATTAAGTACATGACGTCATCAAAAATTTTGATAAACTCATTACACTAGATACAATCCATCCATCATGTGCCACGCCATAAGTGTGGGCGGTCATGATCCGCCATCTCACTCGATCACCAGTCTTTGATCAGCTTAGTGTTTTTGTCTCGACCATACCACGTGGCCAAGCCATCCAAGTATTTACTTCTGCCTTTCCCTCGATCTTGCCAGTTGTCCCCAAGTTCAATCTATTTCTTCTCATAACATGCCCAAAAATGTTGACTCTAATGTACTTGGTTATTGGTTTTTCTGTGTCCATTGTATTCTTTGCATTCTCCTAAGAAACCGCATTTCAGTTTGACTGCTCATTGTCCAAGCTTCACATCCAAACAAAAGTACAGGCTCTATGTAGCACCTCAACACTCTTTTCAATTGACATTTTGTTATTGGTCAGTAAGTTTTTCATCTTGCTAAAGGCAACTTTCGCCATGGCGATTCATGTTCTAATCTCTTCAAGGCATCTCCCATCAGATATTACTGTTCCGAGGCAATTGTACATATTCACTTGTTGAAGAATATTCCCTTTTACATTGTGGTATTTTGTTCTCCCTAGTAACAACCAGTACAATGGCGACAAAATGACGCGTTACTTTTCCGGGGGATGCTATTTAGTGATTTCCTTTGGATTTCCTGTGGATTATGTGATGTTATTTTGTGTTCTTTTATTGGAAGTTTTCAAAAGAAGCCACGGAAGGCAGGTGGTGGATGAAATTTTGAGGGCAGCTGACAGATTTGTTGGTCATGGTCTCGAGTTCACGACGGCAGGCATTGGAGTTCTTCTTGAGTCAATGGCTGCGGTCTCAGACCAGTATGGTCACTGCCATAGAGGAAAGCACTGGCAAACTACCTCTTTAAAAGTGCCTAGTATATCATGATTTGCTTAAAGACAGATCATCGCAAGACAAGGACAGAGACGTTAAAATTAGCAACATGGAACGTTAGGACGTTAAATGTGCAACAACAGCATCTACTAATTGTTGCGGATGCTGCTCATTGTCTGCAATCAATACTGTTTCATCTGCATATCTAATGTTATTGATGTGTCATCCTCAAATGATGATTCCATTTATGTCTTCTACATTTCTGAAAATATTTTCACTGTGTAGGGAAAACAGATCTGGAGCCATTACACATCCGTCTCACACTTCTCTTCATATTGTCCTGCTTCATTATCAATCCTTTTTGGCAGCTTGTTTCCAATATATGTCTTTTATAAGTCTAATGTCTTTCTCATTAATTTGTAGATCTGCAAGCATCTCTATCATGTTGACATGTCTAACTATCGAAAGCTTTTGTGAAGTCAATAAATATGTATATATTTGTATATACTTCTACAGAACGTTCAATTACTGATCGCAGCATATGCTGTACCCTTTCCTAACCCCAATTAGACCCCAAAGATTAACTCCAATTAACAATCAATTAACCATCAGCTACATTACAATTTTCCCAGATCTTTGTCCTTTATTTTGAAATACATTATGCATACAATTACATCATTCCTCCAATAAAAAAATGAAACCAAAAAAGTGAAGATATGGCCTTTAATGGTTTATATACATGACGGTGAACACAAGACACTGGGCACAAATGATAAACAAGGGTGGTCCATACTAACGATGAATGTAATCAAGCTGAATATTTGTACAGAATAAAAGAATTAATAAAACTGCATCTTCCTCACGAATGGGCCATAATTACGGCATGATGATGATACCGTGAATTTGAAATACATTTCTTTACCTTAGCCGTTCCAATTAATCCTACAATTTCGTTAAATGGTGATTAAAGCAGACAGTATCCATACTCAGTGAAAAGTATGCATCCTGTGACATTTTTGTTGCCGGTACCTGTGTGGTAGCAATCTCCCTTTAATCAATACTTTCTATAATGTGATAGAGCCAACAGAGAGGAACACGATCAGCAAATGAAGAGTTTTTAACGTTTGTATGGATGATAACCTCCGGCACCACCACCTCCAGCGTTGGATTTACCACCCTGTGGCGGGCTTTGTGGATATCCACCGTTGTAACCCTCTGGCGGTCCTCCATAGTTTCCACTACCAACACTGCCACCTGGAAGCACACAAAAATCACTGGTGAAACATCTGACGCGTTATAAGCCATATAGTCTGATTAATAAAAATGATGCAAAGTATAAACAATGTACATGAGATCACCTGAACGGGAAACAAGAAGCAAAGCTATTGATGGTAATAAAGATCTCATGTCAGCTCTTTGACTGAAAACCTCCAGAGAAAACAGCCCATCTCTTGCCATGAATGACATACCTTAAGAGAATTGAGTTTAGGAATTTGTGCATGAACACTGATGGGAATCAATTATTCGTGGAAATGAGTTTCTTTTAAGTGTTCTAGTTTACATTTGGTCTTTTCAGAAAAATATGGTGAAAAAAGATGGACACCCTAAATTTTAGCCTGACGCTTATGGGCGGATGTTATAGCATTATAAATTATCCAATTCACCCAGGGATGCAAAAATAGATTCATTAGTCATGTGTCTGCAAAAACTTTAGTATATGTATAAACATAAATGAAATGTTCAAATATTTTGAAAGCATGATGCTTTGTGTAAACGAAAATTGATGTGGCATAAACACTCGCCTTTTGGTAGTATGTTGTCTCTAAGGAAACCCAAAGATTAATATTAGAATTAAAGAAATGAATAATAAAAGCATGGTAGAAGCTGTAGGGAACAGCAAAATATAGGAGGGCCTAAAAGGTAAAAGAAGAAGAGGAAAAGAAACAAATTAATTAATCAACACTATCAACTCAGAATTATCAATGAACTAGTACAGATTAACACTTCTTCTAACGTCTTTACCTTGACTACCACCAAATCCTGGACCACTGTATCCACCATAACCTTGTGGCTGACCTGAAAGTTGAAAGAAAATGTTCTATGAACTGTACTAGTTCATTGATAATTCTCGTTGTGTTCCCCGACTAGCGTATCAATTATTGTCTGTGGATAGTTTGAAACAATGCACACAACTGTATCCAGAGATACTAATTTATGCAGCACTACATAACACAATGGCATGATAGCAACAATGGCAAACTGTCAAAGCTATGAGCTACCACAGTCATACCTTGGTTGCCACCATAACTACTAAATCTTGGCCCACTGTATCCACCATAGTCTTGTCCCTGACCTGGATGGAAAATAAAAGCTCCTGGTTTATCTGACCCCAAACAAAGGCCATTGATAATCTTATTGATTATTACACTATGGAGTGTAGTACTTGTACAGGAAAAGCCAACAAATAGTCATCCCTCAATAGCATTCAATATCAAGGGATTACAAACACTTCAGCTACCAATCATCATTTAGGTGTACAAAATATGGTGGCCCTCTTAATTACAGGACCATAGCAAGTTTGAGTTTGGGGATATTTTTGCGCACTTTTTTGACTCAAGACCAATGCTGTGTGCTACAGGATGTCATTAAAATTTTGTGCAGGTCAAAAGCAGCCAATAAATAACATTAGTACTGATATCTGCATAAATATGAAGTGCCATTTTTATGTAACTCAAAAACAAAAGCTTTAGTACACTGGCCTCAAGGACACTGTGCTAAAAAGTACACAATCATTACAATCTGCACCAAATTCTGGTGGAAGATGCAAGATGTAGTTTATAGTGAGGCATACCCAAGAACTTACTATTTGGTGGCTGACCACCCCAGTTCTGTTGTGGAGGTGGTGGCTGCTGTGGTTGTCCAAAACCTGGTCCATAGCTTGGGCTCAATCCTGCTCCTTGCTGACCCCAGCCCTATGATAAATATATAAATGTTAGTATAACAAGTGACCACATATTGTAACAAAGAAATTGACCACACATTGCATCGCAACTAAAACAGACTGACCACATATTGTAATATTTTATTTTCAGTCATTAAAGCAAAATCATAGTGAGTAATAATAAGAGATAAAGAGAAGCCTGGAATACTAATTGGAGGATATAAACAATATTCGCTAAGCAGATGAATTGTATTGGTGTATTGGTGGCGCAAAATGCAGCAGACCATTTTTTGGACATTGTAATAACAGAGTGGTATTCTGTTGCGATAATTTGGTCGCATTCAGCGTACACCTTGTGGTCACACACCTGCTTCACATGCCATTGATCCGGGGTTTGTTTCCGGGTCCGGTCAAGGATATGTATTACTGACGAGCTCAAATGAGAGCAAAACTTGAGTCTAGTGCTTCCATATTGACGTATGTGGGCCTTACGTTCATACCAGAATGCGATAAGCATTGCCAGTAGTGGGTTGTGTTCAATATTGAAATCTCAAATCCAGAAACTGTCACTGTCATTTACTGCCAATATAATACCTTACGGTGTCTTTGAGCCTGAGGAATTAAGGCCGCCTGGCTAGTGCAGTCGCTGCAAACTGTGCAGGTTAGGAGTCTCTTTTTACCCCCGACAGAAAAAAATCCCACACCTTAAGAGTCCGGCTTTCTAGCCACTCGGCCAGCCGCTCCTCAAATCCAGAAACAACCAAATAAATCAAGTGGATAATTTTAAATACCTAGGGGCACTTATAACATCAGATGGAAGGTGTACAACAGAGATTTAGAGCAGAATAGGGCAGGCAAAAGCCGTATTTAAGAAAATTAAGAGTATCATATATAGATATGCCATATACAGATATAGATAGATAGATATAGATACAGATATAGTCATATACAGATATGACTGAGCTACCATGTGACAGTAGACGGTACTACCTGCTTCTGTTAGCGCCGAATGTTGGGTGACTCTTACCAAACCCAACACCCTTCATTGTGGCTTCGGGCGAGGGAGCGCAACTGGGTGGGTACAAACCTTATCCTAGTGCGAGGAAATGCAATCTAAAGACTGAATATCATGGCAGGGCAGACCAGGCCCTAAGCCTTGATTACCAACTGGTCTAGGATCAAAGCTCCGACATCGGTCAGCTGGAGCATTGCCTTGCTGATCTGGCAGCTTCTGTAGCTTGTCTTGTTCCAGACGTATTGTTGCCTTTCCTCTGGAGTACACTAGACAGGCAGAGAAAGAGATCATGCTGCACGGGCAACACATGGTCTCTAAATTCAGCCCAGGCTTTGTGTTATGGAGAGGTATAACTCCATTTTACAAACTATCGTCTGTCAAGACGGCAAGGTGCCAGTCAAGTCACTATCAATGAATGTAAGAAATAGTGCTGAAATGCTATATAGAACCAGTTTTCCTGTATGGCAGCGAATCTTGAAATGTAAATGAACAAATTAGGAATAAGTTAGAAGCAACAGAGATGTGGTTTTTGAGACGATTAATGCGAATTCCTTGGATTGTAAGAGTAACTAACAATGATTGCCTGAAAGAGGCTAATGAAACGAACACTACACAACAATCAAAAAGAGATAAAACAGCTTTCTTTGGTCATGTGAAGAATGGAACTGGAAAGATCAAGGGGAAGAGAGGCAGATCAAGAGAAATAATGCTGGACAGATTGAGATGGTGGCATGGAGGAATATCATCGGCAGAGTTGATCCAGAACACCAAAGACCGACATCTGTGGAGAGCCATGAACGCTATGCCAGCTGGCAGGGCACTTGATGATGATAATAGCAAAATCAAACAACAATTTACCTGGCCATAATTTTGAGGATAGCCTTGTTGACCCCAGTTCTGGTCATAGCCCTGCTGCCCATAGCCTCCAAATCCTGCAGGCTGTTGGGCTGCATAACCGTATTGATTCCAATTTGCGCCATCACCCATGCCTCCCCAGTTCTGTTCACCACTGAAGCCATTGAAGCTGCCGCCACCACCACCATGAGCAGCTTTGCCACCTCTACCACCACCACCCTGGCGAGGTTCTGCCCTCTTGCATTCAATCTAAATGACACAAACAATTATCATTACAAATTCATCCTATAAAGCAATGGGATGATGGAACAAACATGACACTGCACACATGACTTCAGCCATCTAATAACCACCAATTACAAACAACCAAATGGATTCAGACCATAGCCAACAGACAATATCAAGCAGCATTTCATTTTAACAGAAGTACACCTTACAAACAATGCTCCAAGACTGACAACAATTACAAACACACACTCGTACAAAACAGCAAGTATTCAGTGTGACAATGAAATGAAAAACAGATAAATGAAAACTGAGCTGGTATGTTGATTAAGAAGTGACAAATGATGGCACCGAACTAATAAGGAGAGGTATAACTCCATTAACGTTTACGATAACATTATCTTTTAAAAAGCTAAATTAAATCTAAGTATTTTTTATATCAGCAAAATCACATGCTGTTGTCACAAAGACTCCAAAACATCAGTACAGTTAACATAACCACATTATGTTTCCTACATATTTGTGTTCCAAGATGCAGAAAATATTTAAATGATGTAGAATGATTTAAAATGTGATATTTAAAAATTCATTTTCAAAAGTGTGATTAATAATTAATACTAAATCTAAAAATTAACATTAATAGTGTATTTTAAAAAATGGATCACTAATAACACTCATAAAATATCTAAACCAAGTAGATTGTATACAGAGTTACCAATGTAAACAACTACGACAGTTTGTGTTTAAAATCTAACAAATGAGGCCACAACAGCTTGTGGGTAAGTAGTACCCATAAATATAAACCCACATTTAATTAAACTTATCACTTAATATGTAAACTAACTAATTAATTTAAAACGGAGGTCCGCCCAGCTGTGCCGCCTTGTGATCTCGAAATTCTAGGAATAAAATGATATTAAAGCCATCTTCTTAACCAAACTCAGAAGGATCATGACCAAGTCATGAATGCAATATCAAAGACTTTGTTTAACCTTTTTTCCACTGAAGTCCACATAGTGCTCTTTAACTGCTGCATCTACGGCTTCTTCACTGTCGAAGGTCAAAAATCCAAACCCTACAGGTAACATAACCAGAGAAGAGAAATAACATTTGCAAGGTCATCTAAGGCACTAATAAGGGAGAGAAAAAATACAAAAATATGAGGACAATAATGTACAACATGCAATCATTTATCTTTTTTAATGAAAAGGGATTGGCAGCCACCTTCTTGCGTAGTGAAGAGGCATCCATAAGATGAAAAGAACTGTACCAAACTTTCACCACTGTCCAAGCCTTATTTATCCGTATCTCCACATTAGACAAAATAAATTTCACAAGGTTATAACCTGGATTCACTTTATGTTACATTCTGTCAGAACCAATTCTTTGTGGTTTAATACGATATTTATATAAACAAACATTGCACCTTTCCTTGCAACTTTTACAACCTCACTGCTTTCGTGCAAATCAGTAAGCCATTTGCCAACAAAAGAACACAGTGCATTACTAATTTCTTATCTTACATACAGCAGAGTAAAAATTCTGCACACCACAGACAACCAAACAGGTTGGCCTGATTAAATCGTATATTTTTCTTGCCAATGGCTGCAGTGTGCTGTCATATTGTTTAAGGTATTAATTGCTGGTGGATTACTGGATCTCTTCTCTCCCTACAGCAAAGAGATCAAGATGAGCCAGAAATGTGTGTTTCATTATTATGATAATCTACGTTATGCAGATGGTAGTATTGATAGATGAAACGCAAACTTTCGACAGCAATAGCTGGACATATTTCGGTAATATTGCAAAATAAATGTCAAAAAAGAAGCAGAACTTTATGGCTGTTAAAAATTGAATTTCAACAAATAAAGTGCTTGAAGGTAACAGAGATGTACCTGAGCTAAATACTGTGAATACTTTGGACTGCCAGATTACCTGGAATTCGTTAATGAATGTAAAATATATATACAACTATAAGAACAAGACAAAAAAGCATTCTTTGTTCATATTCAATAGGTATTAGTATCATTATGGCAGAAAAGATTCTTAGCAAACGAGGCAGACCAAGAGAAATACTGGATGGACAGATGGTGGCACATCAACAGAATTAACTCCAAGAACGGAAAACCAAGAACAGACATCTGTGACAATGCCTGTTGGCAGGGCACATGATGGATACCTCTGAAAACTCAGCAACATGAGTCTAAGAACATTTATTTTAACTTCACTTGATAAATGTCTAAACAAACGGTCACATATTTAAAAAACGATGTCAGGATTCAAATTGGGGACAAGTTTTCAACGAAACAAAGTATTAAGACAAGTGAAAAATTCACACAAATTCGAAAAAAAAAGTCAAATCGAGATTGTACGATGATAAGGCTAGAAGAAACAGTCATCTACAAAGCTTCAATAAATCAGGGAAGCACAGTGTGTGTATAGTTGTAATTAAACTAAACAACTTCAAGTCAGAAAATGTGGCTTCATATTGTATGTATTGTAAACATATTTTTACATAACTCGTAATGGATAACCTTATCACAAGAACCAAGGATCAACTCTCCAATATACAAAACAATATGTCAAACAGTCTGATAAAAACATTCATCAGTTACAAAAACAAAAAAGAAAGAAAACTGACAATAGCAAGGCAACCAGGACCAAGGTATGCATTCGCTACTATGACATGTAATCAAGTAAGGGAGACGAACATTAGGCATGCTCCAAGTGCTGTGATGTGACAAATTCATACAGGACAGAGGAGAGATTTTATGGACAATGAAACAGGATTTTTATAGGCAATTTTAGAAACAGAATCATTCTCTCAAACTTATTAAAACAACAGTTACATGACCAACTGTGAATACTATCAAGAAATGGGAATGCAACAGTGATACAAGTAATTTAGGACAAAATTTGAAAAATAAGAAATGTGTGAATTATAAGAATCCACATACACAATAAATATACACATCTTAAATAAGCAAGATATTGCATTGAACTAACCAATAACTGATTCAGATGTATATATATATATAAATACATACTAACAACCAAAGATCGCACTGACAAATGAGGAAATTTAATACAGTAGCACTGTAATTATACTAGAACTAAATATCTAACTCTATATAAGTATAGGTATTAGTTTTGCTGAATTTTACTGGAGATTTTTTAGCGTTAATTTTCAGTTATTTGTTCTTATGTCTCCAATTTAATGTTTAGATTACTCATGATGTTTCCCGATTATTTCAAGATCGAGTTAAAACAGACGCTGATTGCTTGATATAGTTTTCCCACCCAGTTTTGTGTTGTGAATTTCTGGCGCTTCGAGAATCCTTGTTATATCGGAGAATTAGGCTATTATAAGCAGTAAGTAAACCCATAAATAGTTTTATGAGACGAATTACATTGTTATACTATGCATTATTAAATTTAGCATCCATTTTTATGTGTATTTTGTAATTTTCAACCATATAAGTTGGCAATCAATGTCAGACTGAAATTATGAAGATCACATGCTGTAATGCGGTATTTCAATGGCGGGAGATGCAGTTTTTCTTGTCATACTCCAGCTAGGAACATTTAATATTGTTATGGAATATTTAGAGCGACTGCAATAATGAATGCATTGTTTACATTCAACACCCATTATTGTATTTACGTGTAATTTTTCATCACTCTACACGGATCAGATCACTGATAATTTTGCAACTTTCCAACGGATTTTGTCAAAATGCATCTATGCTGGCGGTCTCTAGCTGACAGACCGTGCGTGCAGTCACGCGTGATGTCTGACATCACATCGTGCCGTGGAGATGTATATATCTGTGTGTGTGTGTATATATATAAACTGGCAGTTACCTGCCCTTGAGTCAGACGGCGGCAGTGGTAATATCCCTTGGCGACAGTGTAAATAGTTGTGAGTGTGTAGGTATAGTCACAAAAAGTGAAAGGTCAAAATCGTTTTATGTCTATATTAAATGATAAACTGACACACAAACATTAATATCTCTCCTTAGAATTTACTTACAGACTTGAATAAGGTACCGTTGAATTTGGTTTTTTTTTTCAAGAGCTATCCAACTACGCATGTTATATAATCAAAAAGTAATTTAGAAAATGTTACTAAAGTGGCGATCTATAAGGTATTAAAAGTAATCAGGTTATGTTGAGAATCACAAAATCAAAATTGTGAAGCAGAATGGCAATATTACAAGATACAGATATTTAATAGTGTAATTATAACATTTAAAAGCTAATTCTGCAAGTAATGAGAATCATGAAAAAAAATTGTGGAACTAATTAGAAGAACAATATTACAGGAGACAAGAAGTAAACTAACATATACATCACATCAGCTGCAAATGTATATTTAACGAAATATTGCTGTATTATACAGTAGTTAGTCTGAAGGTTATGATATGAATCATGAATTCAATAATATGAACTAATTAGAAAAGGAATATTACAAGAGACCAATGTAAACTAACTTCAGTCACATCTGATGCAAATACATACTTGACGAAAGATAACTTGGCAAATAGGAAATGTAATACAGCAGTAGTGCAATTACATCAAAACCAAATATCCAAGTTATTGTCTGTTAAAACCATAGGTTATGAAGAGAATCACAAATTCAAAAGTGTGAACTTAGCATTACAAGACATTTAAAACAGTGGCAGTCAAATTATATTGTAACTTCTATAAGCTGTTATGATCGTAAGTTACGAATCAAGAATTTAAAAAATTGTGAACTAATTAGAATAGCAATATTACAAGAGACAGACGAAGTAAACTAACATATGATCACAACAATTGCAACATATGCAACCAAAGATCTTGGACAACAGCAGTTGTGTAATTGAAAAGAAAATTACAACACAGATGAGGTAAACTAATTTATCTTATCTGCAAATTTATATTCACCAGAGATCACTGTGACAAATTAGTAATTTAATACAGAGTAGTTGAGTAATTATACTACAACGAAATACCATATATGCGTCCACAGAAACAGGAATTGCGAATCCAAAGCGAATACAAGACATATATAATCCCCATCAGAATTTTAATTTGGTTATGCAACTTAATACCGGTCTCTGTGGCTAAGGGCTTTCTGAGCCCGTATACCCGGGTTCGAAACACGGCGGTGCTGGTTATTTCGAAAAAGGCATAGGTACCGGTCGTTCAGAAAGCAATGGCAAACTACTGAACGTAACACTTGCCTAGTACATCAACAGCAGCTGAATATCTGGTGTTGACTGCAACGTCCCGTAAGGGATACGCAACAAATTTTTTTTTAAATGCAACTTAATAGCCATTTTCTACCATCTGCAGTTTTAGAATTGTAACTACACAGTAAATGGCAGTAAAGCTCAGATTTTATACATGACTGACAACCATGCCGAAGTTGGCATTCAGATTTAAAACAACACTCCACTTTAGTGCCAAATATGAAGTCCTCATTGTCATCCATGTACACTAATGACAGCTATAATTTTTTTCACATATTAACGGATATTAACTTATTAAAGGAAAGACTCAATGTTATCAAAACCTACTTCATGTTAAATATGAATATTCTATAAATAATGTATTAAATCAGGAAAGTATATAAATTAAAGAGATTCCTTCATACAATGGCAAATGCCAACATCTTGGAGCCAACACATAACGAAATAACTTTTCACTGATGATAGTAAATATGAAGTAAAGATAAAGCAAGCTAGTTTCCTGAAAGCTGCTCATTCTCCTTAAGTAAGCAGAGTAATAACATACGTAGGCGAATTAAGATCTTATATTCCTACAATTCTACATCATGTTAAAGAAATGAAAAGCTGGCTAGAAGATAAGTAACACTTTATAAGATTTGTTTCCCCAGAACATGCTGGTGTGGTGGGAAATGGGCAGGCCAGGTTAGGTCTGCACCGGTCGGTGGGATATTGGTGCACACAGCAGATGTGGTTGGCGCCCATTGGGGTCGTGTGTCTAGTGCAGAAGAACAGATAGAACAGTTTAGAGAAAATTGTTCTGTAGGGAGTGACCAGAGGATGTGGCCGACACTCAGGAATCAAAGGAAAGGTCAGCTGGACACAGCCAAACTGCTACAGGTACTAGCAGTATTGGATTTCTTCGCTGACTGTTGAAGATGAACACAGAACACATAAATGTCCTGAGTGCTGTGATATCAGTTCCTCGCTCAACTTTATAACGCTAACATACATGCTATATACACAGCACATATAGCTGAATTAGAAGGTGGAAATGTCCTGTCAAATGAACGAGAGGTACAATACGATTTTTTTATAGGGGCAACAAACAAAACTAGATGGACCCTGGCATGTTAAAAATCCCTTGGCAAATGACCATAAATGAGCAAGCCAAATAGGCTGCTGTCAAGGCTACATGTGAACAGAAAACCTGCACACAAAAGAATATTTACAGCATGTCTGATTCAGCTCTTAGTGGTGCTAGGAGATTCATGCACTGTGTGAGATTCTCATTGCGTTAATTAAATGAGAAAACTGCATGAAATGACAGTGATCCATAAACTAAATACCTAAACCCAAAGTTGTTTGGGTCTGCTTCCATAACAGTGGTCATGTGACAAGGGAACAGAATATTTTTATGTAAATCATGCAGGAATACAAAGATTGATACTGATTAATGTAACTAGAACTGGTAAAATGACAGCTAAACATTTGCTGCAGAAGTGCCCTACACATGAAGAACAGAAAAAAGTATTGCAGCCTACACCCGCTTCACTTGAGGAAAAAGAATGAGGATACAAGCTAGGATAGAAGCAAGGATATAAGCTGACTGCTGCTTTTTTGCATTTATTCACATTGATGTCCGAAGAAGAAAAGATAGGTAGAAAGCTGACATGAAGGCCAAGCACATAATGCCATGATAGAAACATCTGCCACTGAATTATTTATACAACGAAATGCAAATACTAGAATTGATAAAATTCCACGAGTATAAATAATGCCACATATGGGGCGCAGAGGTGTTTCCAAGGCATCAGGGCTGGGTTCTATACTAGCCATGACCTAGTAAGACGCCCTAGTCGCACGTCCTGGGCAACAGGTCCCTTCGGAGTCCTGGCTAACGTAGTTGGATCGCTGATTCTTCCGAAGTCAGAGAGTATCTGCCTGCACGGTGAGGAACCACCAGTGTGCACACCAATAAGCCAGCATGGGACAGCGGATACTCACGCAAACGTCAGTCCGGTATGACACACCGATTTTGGACAACATGATGTCTTTATCCGACATAAGGACTTCATGCTGGAGTTCACAGCCAGCGAACGCAAGCAAGCATGCCACATATAAAGAGTTACAATAATGACTGATAATAGTAAAATATACTAAATAAACATGGGCCACTTTAACATAGCAGTAAAAAGAATTGTTTCAATGCAAATGTACTGAAAATTTACAATGGCACATCCTTTATGGTCTTAGTTCCATAGATCAACAATGTCATGCACGCTCATCTCACCTCACAATTGTTTTCAATATATGTTGTGTGTACAAGCTTACATCCAGTGCTACAGCTGTGTTAATCTTGCTGCGCTAAATAACGTGTATTACCAGCTCAACCTCTAGGTTTCAGCTTTTCTTTAACTAAATATCACATCAGGTGTCCACATTTGTATCGACTTTACACAAAACATACTTTCCTATTGAATAAGAATGTATCAACAGAAACAAGATAACAGTTCATCACAAAATGTACATGGGAAAAGAAATAATTTACCTCACGTTCAAATTGTTTTTCACCTGTTCGTGTCATGATAAAGAAACCATCACTGACAGAACACAAGATATACATATGCCAATGTAAACTGTCAGAAAACACACTCACCACGTGGTCTGTTTTTCTCTTGATCATACATGATGACAACATCCAGAACCTACGTTGATATGAAAAATAAATATTCAATGTTTTAAATTTCATTTAAATTTACATTTCATATCACATCACCATATAATGATAATTACATAATCCATACACAGTGATTAACAGTATGGCAGACAACAAACCCATGCAAAAAGCATCCTATCACCACTGTCTATTATATCAGAGTAGCACAGGCCAGTAACACCCCATGCCAACTTGGTTAATGAAGCACTGAGGGGAAAAAGGGTGTATAGCATCCCCCCGCTCACACAGAACTCTAGCTAGTTTTGAAGAGGGGAAAAAACATCAGGGCCAAAAAAAAAGTCCAAACTACTGAGACCTGGGCAAAGCAAAGAATAGTAACACCAACCCCACAAAGGATTTATCATAGAGTTATGGTTTCCCCATCTCAAAGAAAACTTAGTTACAAAATTCAAAGAAAAAGAATAAATAAGCCAACCAGGAGAAAGGAGGCGCTTCTAGAAGACAGCCACACAATCACTCAAGAGTCTGGATTGCTGGTGAACTTTCCACCTAGGAAAATCTCCAGGATTGGTCCTAGGATGAATTAGGAAAGTGAGCCTAATGCTATCTAAAGACGCAAAGAATAAATAGCAGCACTTACGACCATAAACAAGGAAATAAACATGAACGTTGATCTAGTGTTATGCACCATTAAATGTTAAGGATTAATTTATTTTATTTTGGGGGGGGGGGGGGGGGGGGGAGGGAGAGAGAGAGAGAGAGAGAAGATTGTACACGAATTTTTAATATGTAATCAGCAGGTCAGCATTGCCGAATGGATAAGAACTTGTGTTCTTAAGATATCTGTGGTGCTGATGCCAAGATAAGGGGTTCAACCCCTACACCGGACAGTCCTTGACTTGGGGACATTAATTATAAGTACCTCTTGAAATCAGTGGGGTCACCTGATGGCGAGGGACACTTAATAGAGAAAGCTAATCCACAAGCATGACAGTCAAACATGTGCTTCAATGGACACAAAAATTTCCAGAACAGAGAAAATTCTTTTCATTTACAATAAGCCTAATTAAGGACAAAATTTAAATAGAATAAAACTTACTTGTCCGAATTTAGAAAAGCAGTTCTTTAAGTTATCATCATTAGCATCATTAGGTAATCCACCAATAAAGATTTTTGTAGTTCTTCCAGCATAACCACCACCTCCACTACGTCCACCCGACTGCTGCAAAATAAAATGTAAGCTTCTGTTAGAAGCAAACTAGTAAAGACAAAATTTATGTGAACTAATCAACAAACAATGATCCAACCAGTTACTCTCACCCATAAAGAGAAAGAATGGAGAGAAAATGCAGACGATAGAGAGGGAGGTGAGAGAAAGAAAGAATAAGAGAGCAACTCTAAAATTAAATACATACCCTGTCACCACCTCCACCACCACCACCAGGCACTCGTGCACTGCAGGCCTTTGCATCAACCTGTTAAAACAAATATAGAGTCACTTAAAGACACTGCAAAACAAACCAAATGAAACAGGGTAATGTAATGACATTGTAAGACCCAATGAAGCAAAATTAAAATATTGAGTAATGCGTCTATGATGACACAGTACATTGGCACTTACATTTCTTCCATCTATTGAGTGC
Organism: Cepaea nemoralis; assembly: GCA_014155875.1. Taxonomy (NCBI): domain Eukaryota; kingdom Metazoa; phylum Mollusca; class Gastropoda; order Stylommatophora; family Helicidae; genus Cepaea; species Cepaea nemoralis. Next base: position 88,231 of record JACEFZ010009816.1, on the reverse strand, counting down.
TTTGGTGATGCCAGTACGACATCAACTGCTGCTGGATCTCGAAATGTAACAAATCCAAAACCCCTGGATTTCCCTGTCTGAGGATTATTCATCACCACACAATCAGTGACCTCTCCATACTGTGAGAAGTAAGACTGCAGTGCATCTGTTTAAAACAAAAACCAAAATATTCTAATGAATTGTTATAAAGTTAATGCACATACATAATTATGATCACTATCAGAAGCTTAAAGTAAACTTTAAAATGTAGAATTTAGAAAGCAAACCATAATAAACAGCTGTCAAATGATTCTATTAAGTGAAATTTCGAACACAACCATGTTGTAAACTAAATAAATGGTCAACATAGGCCTGAACTAGTTAGGGGGATTAGAGTAATTGTTGATTCCAAAACCCAGTTCTACCGTTGATCGCCCATTACCATTTTCTAAATAAAAACTAATTGTCTTGAAGCAGTTTCCCCGGGAAGGTTACCCCGGTCAACAAATGCCCGCAGAAGTTGGATGTGTTGGCCTAACGGCACAAGAACGCAGCTCTGATGTAAACAGGCACAACGCAATCACGTCCGGAAAAAAAAAACTCCGAATGAACACAGAAGAAGAAGAAGCAGTTTCCTGCTATGGGTCGGTGATGTTATGGCTCCATTACATTTTGTTGGTTGAGAGCAACGCGGTGACCAACATTGTCCTAATTTGAGCAAATGACAAGCCCAGGCATCAAAGACTGTGCTCATGACATCACCTGCACAGTTCTCTATCAAACATGCCAGTGCACCCATCTTTTTTCAACTATCCCATCCATATTTTTTTCAACTTTGGATGTAATTGGGTTGTGCTTGTTGATACCAGACATGCTCCCTTTGGTCAACACTTTTAGACCTCTGCATTTGATAATCTGGTTAGGTTACTGTTTTCCAGGTTGTTTCCTTGAGGCATTTCAAGGGCTTATATAGTCATGGACACCCCCCCCCCCTGTCCCTATGCATACTTGTCGATCCTCATGGGAAGACATGTACATCCTTGTCACATTGAGGCCTTGGAATGTTCCTCACAATTACCCAGGTATAATAAGAAATCAGTGTCGTCTGAAAGGTGAAAATATCTGTTCTGCTGCAAACAGACAATGCAAATACTGCCTAACAATAAAAAATCACACATGAACACCAAAGGGAGAGAACACACTAGTATTATGCAAAAATATACCCGTTAAATATTAACAGTTCATTAGACATTCTAGTGCATATAACAGATGCTATAAAGATTAATACCTTTATCTGTGTCCCAACTTAACCCTCCAACGAAGATCTTCCTGTAAACATAAAAACAAAAGTAACTAATTCCATCAATTCCAAACCGGGTAGATCATTTTATTATAATAAATACAAATCATAAAAGCTTTCAAAATGTATTTTTTTTAATATATATTTCTGGTAAGTGTAACATGAGAAACAATCTAAGAGAGTTTAGTGCATAATACAGAGAAAAAGAGGATATGGTAGACCAGGTACATATATAAAACATACATAGAACAGACAATGAAATGGAAGCTTCACGACCAGCCCCAAGGACTGAAATGATTATGCATGCAATTTCCTGAACTCAAATCTTGTGTAACCATATAATAAGCAGAGGAAACACCAATCTTTAGTTACAATATAATCCACCACTTAGCAGCACATGTTTATAATTTAGGAAAACAATGCACAAGTTGTTAGGGGAAACAATCTTTTAGTGGAACCAGGCCCTATGCCTTTACCACTAGCATGAAAGCAAATGAGTAACCCACTTGTATGTCAATATACTCCTATAGTTTATAACTGTCAAAACTGTCATTTAAGTACCTTGCTGTGTATGGGGGGGGGGGGGGAGAGAATGGTGGTGTCTTTGAGCTTGGGGAATTAAGGCCGCCTGGCTAGCGCAGTCGCCGCGAACTGTGCAAATTAGAATTTTCCGTTTGTTCTCACTATACATTCATTCACTGTTGTCAACAGAAGTCCAAAACCATGTATTCCCTGAGTGAATTTAAACACAGAAGCCAAAAACAATATGTTGTATTATTTACTGCCTGGCACATTTTGCCGCATATCGTCTGGTGCAGAGAAAGGTAGAAGTCGCTTAAATGAAGCTGCTGTCATTAAATTTTAAGATTTAGAAACATTAGATCGTCAACTTTTGTCAGAAGTCAACTAATCATATGCTTAGCTGGTCTGGCAGTTTCTAGTAAAGAGATTCACAGCCATGTGGGCTTGCAATTGTTTGAAACATTACCATAATAAAACGTTTCAATTAATTATGTACCTATCTGCTAAAAAAATTATGCCCCTCCCCGCAATTATGAATCAAATCCATTTTACTAGAACATTCTGGTATAAAAATGGGTTACAAAGGATTTTCCCAAAATCTAGGTCAATTTCACATGTAGCATTTGAGTATTTTTGTGTACAATAAATTATCGTTCGTAACTATCACCATATGCTGCTAGACTGGGATTTTTTTTTAAACTACAACAGTATGGATGCTGATTTACACACTTTACACATGGTAAATTTTTTTGGTTCTAAATTATGATGAAATGTACCTTGTCTTAAAGGTGTAATGAAATGACGAATACACAAACAAGCACTTCATAAAAAATATATATCTCCACTTACTAACACTGTTGTACTGTACAATCCATGTAACAATGTACCTTTGGGATTTCATTTTAATCAGCTCTAACTTACAATTTTTTAATTGCATGTCCTTTGTGATCAATTCAAGGTAATTTTACGTTCAGTAATTAGTAGAGAGTTCATTTAGTCATTAAGTTCATTAATTTTGCAATCCGAAACAGGAAACCGCCCCTGCACAGAAGAATCGATTGTGTCCCCAAAAATGGCTAAAACAGATATTGAGACACAAAAGTGAGTTGTTCAGTTGGGAAATCCTGAAAACTTTTTTGTTCAAGATCCACACTCAAACGTGAATCTCCGCTTAGAATTGACATATCGGCATCATTGAGGTACTGTTGGATTTAGTTAGCTACTTCGATCCAAGTTCAGGTTATCTGTCCTTGTGTTAGAGAGTGGCAGTGGTAATATCCCTTGGCGTCAGTGTAACCAAAAGTAGTGTGAGTGTGTAGATAGGTCACAAAAACTGAAAGGGTCAAAATCGTTTTTTCTATAATATGTTTATATTAAATGACACACAAACAATATCTAAGCTTGACCCACAGACTTGAATAAGGTACTGTCAGATGTTTTTTTTCAAGAGGTATCCAACTATGCAGTTTATATAATTAAGAAGCAATTTAGAAAATGTTACTAAAGTGGTTAAATTTGGTTTTTTCAAGGCCTATCTATCTGTGGTGGTCTCAGTAAATGTGCAATTTGAAAATCATGATTAAACCTGCTAATAAATTAGTAATTAGCTTCCCCTCTGCTGTGTGTACACCGTGACGAGGTAGAGGGGCTTGCGCGTTCAAATGACCCCAAGAGCTATGCCGACGGTAGCACAGCTACTGGTAGGGTTTCCTGTGTGTTGCCGGGGCCCATAAGGGAAGAATAGCAACACTGTAGCCTACCACACATGTCGTAAGAGGCGACTAAGGAGGCTTGATGGTTCCGTTGCCCTGCTACTGAGTGAGTGCGTGGAGCGACACTGAGCTGTGAGTTTCGTGTAAAATGCTTTTGAATCTGCCCGAGGTTTTTTTTAAGGTGACTGCATGTTCGGAGCGATAGCAGATGGCTATGTCCCAGAGTTGACCGGTTTTTGCCTTATGCAGAAATGCGTGGCTGCTGAGCTTCTGGTTGACTGCCACTGCCATCGACGATGAACTGTATTTCGTGGACTGTGGGTAAACATCTAGGAAACATCCAGATGGGTGTTGACATTCTGGCGGCGGCATTATGCACAGTATATCTGTGCAGGCTGTTGTTTGTCGAGACTCCTGTCTTTTCCACTTTTCACATTGGGCAGTGGGGAGCATTTTGTGTGATATTCACTGGCACAGGAACGGAGCATAATGGGGACAATCCGTTGCTGTGAAGTTGGAACTGCGACTAACTAACTAACTGGTAGGGTCACCCATGTCAGACAGGTCAAGGGAGAGGGACCAGACCAAGCGACACACAAACCTGCTGCCTTGTAGGTAGACGGGACAGTCAAAGGGTAGGGAAAGCATCCCGAACAAATGCTTGTCAAAATCGGATGTACTGAGCCAGAGGCTTGACAAAGCAATGCAACGCAACTTAATTCATGATGTCACAAATTAAAATTAATCGTTATGGTGCTAATCCCGCGAAGTCCCATCAGGCGGCGATAGTGCCAGGCCCCCTGCCTCGAGGGTGTCCACCCATGACTACTGGTGGTCACCTTCCCCTGTGCTGTGGAGTCAAGGCACAGAGGAGTAGGTTAAGAGCTATTGACCAAACACCCTGGACACTCAATATACTACAGTGGAATGCCGAAGGAGTTTATAACAAGAAAGTCTCCCTAACACAGCATCTTCATAAAGATAGAATAGATGTGGCATGCATTCAAGAGAGACACCTCAATGCGAATCGCAATTCTCAGTCAGAGGATATCAGGCCACAAGTTTTGACCGCGAAGGACACAAAGGAGGAGTTCTAATACTTACGCGAAATACAATACCCTGCAGCGAAGTATCCCCAAACGGAAATTATAGGTGTTGATATAATGATAAAGGACGTGAAAATAAGAATTTACAATCTGTATAAGCCCAGCAGATAAGGACCTTACACTCTCAAACATGAAAATAAATGACACAAACTGCATTATTGTCGGAGACTTTAATAGCCGTTCAGAAATATGGAGATACCCAAATACTGACAAAAGAGGAGATGAAGTGGAGGACTGGGAAATAGACTCAAATCTCCATCTACTCAACAAAGTGGATGACACACTGAGCTTCTCCAGACTTAGCTTTCTGCACAGGAGACATCCTCCACAAAATTGATCGCCATGTGCTTGACCAATTAGCAGGTAGTGACCACAGACCAATCAAGCTTGTAATGAATATGGTACAGGCGGCCACTGAGTCTATTCCTAGAGCGAGGAAAAATTACAAACCATACTGGACTGAAGAACAACAAATTTTGGAGGACAAAGTTGAAGATGCCAGGAAGAAAGCAGAGAGAGAACAAACAACTCAAGCGTACATCTCTCTCAAAGCCATCTCAGCAAAATATAAGAGAACAGAATCAAACAACAAAAGATTGTTGGAGGGAAAAAACAGAAAACCTGAATTTTGACAGGGATGGAAACAAACTATGGAAACTAGTGAAAGCCATGAACAATGAAGGACCTAGCAACAAGTATGGAAGGAAGGACTGAAAGTAGGTACCTCAATGATGCCTGTATGTCACAATTTTGTGACGGTAAGACGAGTTGCGATTTTTCATGCTATTCACCCGTAAGTGTAGCTCTCCAGTGTGTCCATTTCCTCCCCCAGCTGGTGTGGTGTGCAGTGCGAGATTGTCTCAAATAGTCGTATGAAAATTGACTTCAAAAATAAGTTCCGTCATGTTAAATGATTACAAACTAGTACAAGTATACAAATAAATTATTAATAATCTTTAAACTTGTGTACTCTTTAACTTTGATAAGTCAAATCGCACGTTTTGTGTGTTGAAAGTGTAGCGCAATCGATATGCGGCGGCCGTCATGTCCCATTCACAAAGTCACATCTTCGCAGAAAATCTGTTTTTCAACCACAATTTGAGCAAGTTTAGCGATGAAACTATGCTGATTCAGGGCAATATTTTATATGGCAATTAAAATTCACATTAAACAAAGACATCTATTGGATTCATCGATTCCGATCGCGATCATTCGGCTGCCTCTGTCACGTGGGATGCGCTCCCTGGCAGTCGGCAGCTTGCACAGATCCATAGAGCACGCTGTATTCACAAACTTCCAGTTTCTTAGTTCTATGTTTTCGTTCGCAATATCACCTAATAATTTTGTTTTTTTAAAAACATGCCCAGCCGGGAATAGAACCCCGGCCTCCCGTGTGACACAGACAGGCGGACGGCTTACGACAACGCTAGCGAGAAATTCTTTCTTTCCAAACATATTTATATAGTCAAGTCGCCTTTTTTTGGGTTACATGATAGTAATATTTTCGCCTGTTTTTGTAACCACAATTAAAGCAAGTTTAGCAATGAAACTTTCCAACTTCTGTAAAATTAAATACAGAATTCGAAGATTCATCTACAATTGATGGTTTTCTATTGACAGCGCCAGAAAAACATTATTATTTACGGTTCAGCTTGCTGTTTTCATTTTTCTCCGCGCGCGAGGTTGGTCTCAACTAAAACGGGTCATAGACGGATTATGAAAACTTCAAAAATATGTTCCGTCATGTTAAATGATTAAAAGATAGTACAAGTATACAAATAAATTATTAATAATCTTTAAACTTGTGTTCTCTTTAACTGTTGTAGGTCAAATTGCACGTTTTGAGTGGTGAAAAGTGAAAGTAACATGCCATGCCGATCGATACGCGCATGCGCAGTCACCATGGCACATGGCCATTATCATGCCATGCGTTTACCCATTCACAAGAACACGCTTCGCCGAAAATGTTCTTTTTCATCCACAAAAGAGCTAGTACAGCGATGAAAATTTCCAGATATATTTAAAATTGTAGGCAAAGTTCAAAAATACATCTATAATTGATGCTATTCTATCAACAACGTCAGAATAGTGTTACAAAGTGCACACGCCAGTCGGATCGATATGCACAAAGAACAAAAACACGTCTCCGCAGAAAATGTTTTTCTCCACAATTATAGCTAGCACAGCGATGAAACTTTCCAGATATATTTAAAATTGTGTGCAGAATTCAAAAATACATCTATAATTGATGCAATTCTATCAACACCAAAAAAAATTTAATTACGTAAGTATGAAATATATTTGTACTTATATAAAAGTTCACCATGATTCCAACCAATCGCCGTGCACGGAATATTAAGCCTACCTTTCCTGGAAAACCCAGGGTGACGTGTTATTGTCACGTGAGATTTTAATGAATGAATGACATCGAAAGAATGCATGGTAAATTAGACAGCTTTTTCCGGGACGAGATTTTCAATGGCGGGACGACTCGGTACATGATTTTTGTTTTTACTTCGGGTAATGGCACGATGGAACACGCTACAGTAATAATAAATAATATTGAGAAAAAAAATATGCCTGCATTATTTCAAGCACAAATGAAACACCCAACACCTCAGTTTTTCAGATACTTTAATTTCACGGTCACGTGCTTCTAAAATGATTTTTCATAATATGAGTGAAAAATGTCCAAAAGTGTGCTCAACAAATAAAAACTACGTTTTTTTTTTTTTCAAACATGAATTTTTTTGTTCTAAGTCCTTTAGTCAATTAGTGTTTATCCTTGATTCTTTTCAAGATCATAGCCGTTGTACATTTGCTGTTATAAATTAAATTTCAAGCACGAATACTCCGAATAAGTGCAAATTTACGTTTCCTCCTCATAGTTAAAGACTAAATATGTCTATTTAAAAGTAACATGGCGCCGAGAGCCATGTTTAACATGTTACCAATTCAACGACGGGCAACGCTCGTATCTGTTCTTCCATTAATTAAAAATATTACTGATAGTTAACTTAAGAGCACTCAAATATCCAAGACATGGTAACTTACCCCTTTTCCATTATTAAGATGTCTGCGGGTGTAAAAATGAGCCCAAATGATCGTTAGGATGCTCTACGACAAACACTCGTTCTAAGGGGAATGCACGCGTATCAAAATGGCAGCCACCCAATGTTACCAGGCAAGTTCCTGAAATGCTGCCAAATTCCTGATTAATAATTATCCAAAGCTAGTCAAATTACATAAATGGAGGCCAAATTACACATATGCATTAAATAGATCTTATTACTTTCTAAACCTGTCACTCAGTTTATAGAAATTCGACTCTGAATAAATTTTTTTTTTCACTTGTAGAGCTATATCACGGAAATGTTAAATGTTAATTTCGCAAGCCCTGATACAAATAATATACTAATTTCTTTTTGGTCGATTTACGGACTTTGACCTCTAGATTGTGCAATATGCCTTTTTGTCTCTCTGGCGCCATGTATGCTTTAATGAGTTTAATGCGTTAATTTTCTTAATAGTACATGCAGTGTGGCGTTGGTGATCATGTCTGTCCACAGCCTTCTGTCTTGTTCATTGTAATAATTTATTCTTCTTATTCTTCTTTCGTTCGCTTGAAATGAGTCTATAACTGCAATTTTGTCTCTTGTATTAATTTGACTGTCTTTTTCTAGTTCACTCAGCGGTCCATAGTTTATCTTCCATTGACGTCTCTCTAGGCCTGAAGATTTGCCTAGATATGTTGTATTTTGGTAGTCTTGGAGTATGTGCTCTACTGTCTGCGACGCCAATCCACATGTGCACATGGCTAATTCACCAGTCTTGAATTGTGTATACATGTGGTTGCGTAATCTATTGTGTCCTGTTCTGGGGAGCAGCTGAGAATAATGACTTGTTCTGGTCTGTCCATGACGTGGTGGCCACTATTATCTTGAGCAGGTTTCGATGGCTTTCTGACTGATTTGATCATTCTTTTCTTTTGGTGATATGTAACGGGTACATCAAGCTGTTATTCTTTTGTTCCTTAGCCAATCGATCAGCTCTGTCGTTTCCGGGTACTCCACAGTGGGATGGTATCCACTGTATGGTGACCTTATGATATCTGCTAAGTTCAGAAAGTAGTGTCCTTAGTACTGACAATTTCCCAGACAGGAGCACCCCGAGTACTAATTTCGCAACTGTCAATGGCACCACAGGTTGTGTACCATGGCTGGTATTTATTAATTTATATGTTGCTATCTTGATTGCCTCAATTTCAGCATCATAGTTAATGACAGTACTTTCCTGTCGGTACTCTGGCCGTGTCATTAATATTATTTGGGTATTCTATGTACACTCCCGTTCCTCTATTTCGAACAGCATTATGTGCTGCCCCATCTGTGTAGACTCGGATCCAGAGGTCCTGTTGGTATTCTTCATCAAGGAAGCTGAGAGTGGCTGTTCTGCGCTGTACACTGTTCTGTTCTTCCTTGTCAAATATTCCTCTCACTTTTGTCTGGATTTGTAGATATAGGATTTGCTCATCTTTCCATGGAGTTCGCTCTGGAATATTCTTCAGGGGGATACAAACTGGGCAGATCGGTGGTTTCTCTGCAGAGTCGTATGGCCTGGTGGGTAAATCTGCTTCATTTCAACAGCCCCATAGCTAAGTTTTCAAATCTTATCTTCATAGGGTGGCCTGGCAAGCTGAGGAACTTTTCTGCTTGTATTAGCATTTTTGTATCTCTGCGCTCTCCCAGTGCTTGTGTCCTCCCCATCTTCTCCATCTCCACTATTGGGGTTGATCTCATCCCTCCTGTGGTGAATCTAAGTGCTTGATTTTGCACCTTGTCCAGCTCTTGTAGTGTGGTGTTTGATGCTGAACACCACGCAGTTGATCCGTATTCCAGGTGTGGTCATATGCTCTATTGATAAACTTTGCTAAGTATTTTCCCACTGGCTCCTCATGTGGTTCCACTTAGTTTTCTCAGGATGGCTATGTCAGCGTCTAGCGGTATTTGAAAGTGAAAGGTCCAAGACAGGTAAATAGTACGAGCACAGATGACACATAAATTCAGGCGTCAATAACATATGATTTATTATTCTCGAATATAATTACATCATACTGTCTCATCACTCGCTAACAGCGGTTATTCTCGCACTAGTCAATATACAGCAATCATGCGGCAATGCAATATTACAATATCAATTTCTACACTCGCATATCACAGCCCCACAAACAGACATAAGTCACACGGCTCAGCTATTCAATAGCTCTGAAGTACTAAGTAAAGTCTATCCTGCCACACTCTCAGACACACGTCCTCTCTCAGTCCTGTCTAAAGCCCGTCTGTCTTCCCTTCGACTGCCCAGTGGTAACGAGGTACTTGCCCCTCGTGCAACCCGTGGGAAGTCAGATGTCTCGCATACGCCGGGTTGAGACTGTCAGAAGTCGGGGTGCCCCACCGGCTAGATGAAAGTATTATTCACTGGCGAGCAACCCCAAATAGTCAGAAACTGACTAGGGACAAAATCTATATAGCTGAACTATAGATTAGGCCCATGAATATCCAACGTACAGCTCTAAGTGGCTCGTTACAAAATGAAATGAACTGTGCTGAATATTCGCCAAGGAATGGGAAAGAGAAGGTTAGCTAAGATAGATTTTTAAGTCTAAATATAAGAGTATTGACAACTATCTCAGTACAGGTTTTCTCCCTGACTGCTCCCTTCCTTGGTGTCTAAGTGAACATCAATGTACATAACAACACGTATGCACAATTGGAAAAAATATAATGACAGAACTATGAGTTACAATACTACAACATTTATTTACTAATCATAAAAATAGACATATGATGGTTTGTACGATGATGATGATGAAATCATATAACATATTGTTATTGATGACAAACATTACATAACTTGTTACTTGAACTATCTGGATCTGTGGTCCAGATCCCCACTCTCCAGTAGACACAGAAACAGCTTGCCGGTATTCTGACCCTGTCACTCCTGGCTCTACCTAGTCGTCAATCGTTCTTGAGATCTATAACATAGGTGCTCCTTGTGAGAGCTTGAAAGAAAGTCAAGAATGTGTTATATCTAGTTCTACATCAGCACAATCCTAAGTAATACTAACACATATATATACAATGACCAGTCTGGCCAAGTTTATCTTCCAGCACTACTGCGTTCACCATCCTCCTTCTCCCTCCATATCTCTCTCCTACTGTCTTAGTCGGGGACGGGCTTTTCAATTGTCTCACACGCCTGTAATTATTACATTTCTGCCGCCCATGTCCATGTCGCTAATACAGAAATTCTGTCGTACAGCCGCTCCGTCCAAAGTTGGTTTAGCAGCTCACAGGGTCGGTAATGGTATTATAATAATGCCTGATCATCCGGGCTTACAAGCCATGACCAGTATCTGTGCCAGACTTCCGTGAATTACCGTCCACCATACGATGAAAAAGGTTTAGCACCATATGCCCCATAAAAATTGTGGGTAATGTCTGTACCATTACACCTCCGTTTCCAACACAATCGATGGCCAGTGTGTCCATGCGAACACAATATCACAACACCAATTTATTCTTAGTGAGTTACCATATAACAAATCACATCATATAAATCTAAGGTATACGATTACAAAATGGCATATAAGGCTATTCTTTCTTACATTGTATAATGCAAAAAAGTAAGTAATATCCTTATCTACAACCAACCGGGAAACATAGTTTCCATATACGCTACAGAACATATACACAAATTATGCATATGACAATTCAACTATATCAACCTCCGATATACATACATTATATAACTTCAAGATAGACATATAATGATACTCAACATAATAGAATAAGGCATTATTAATGAGTAATAATATTATATACCTACAAAATGAGATATACAACAAGTCTAATTGCAGTGACCACACAGACCAGCCATATTGCTGATCTGTCCGGTTTAGTCACCACTTAGTTACTGCTGTGGTAAGAATTAAAGAAAAAGTCAGTTGACTATATTCTGTACAACAAATGCACACACCAAAAGGCAACTAGGATAGTGTACAAAGAAATGACAAGCCTCTACCAAGACACATAAAAGTATACACAGACAATGATATTTCTTGAAATAACCTAGGTCAGATATAGACTGAAAATCAGTACATACATCTACAAGACTTAGATAGTTACTTAGAAATAACTTTTCTAGTGAAATCCAGCAACATAAGAATCATACATATGACTACAAACGAGCTGGTGGCCTACCTGTTCAGAGATTTTTTCATTTCTAACATGACCAGAGCTAACAGCCTATTTTATGCTGAGTCCAGCAGACAGTATTATCTCCCAGAAATTCCCGTCATAAATTCTTCTTATCTCCCCCTGCCGTTAATTGCAGTTCTCACTTCAAAACTGGCCATCACTCTCATTCCTCCAGTCTTGCTCTAATAAAATGTTTCACACATTCCTACAGTGCATACTCCCAACCTGTCCAGTCTTAAATTCTTTCTATTATGTATATTGAAGCACCAGCAACTAATGTTTTATGCTGTAACATTTTGGGTGGTTGTCAAAGAGTCTATACTCTCGTCAATATTAAATAAGGAGCTATCCACACCGAAGTAACAAACGTCTCATATTGTGGACTTTCGTTCACAAATGCGTCCTTCTCAGACATCCAATATGATGCAATGGATAATGGCTCTTTTGACAGAGGCTCATCAAGGAAATATCCTTGGTCCCATTAAGAATGCTTGCAACCCATTGTTCCCAATTTGTGTATGTATAACATCTTTTTACTCCCGTATGTTGGTAGTGAATGTACTAGACATCTTTTGTTTCCATACTGAATTACTTAAATCCCTTTGTTATCCTGTAAATGTTGACTAATCTCCCGTGGTTGTACTATTAAAGTGTCTGCACTTTATCTGATTTGGTTGAGTGTTTAAGTGTTCTATTTACATTGGTGTGTTTAGTATTTGTGCTAACTGTGTGTATTCTAATGTGTGATGTTTTTAAGTTATCTAAGTGTCAAAAGTTAGAATTTCCAACGTCATGATGCATAGTATATGTGTCATTCATGAGTTAGACTTTCGAGCCATGATTCTTAGATTTAATATTTTATTTGGTCTAACTGCTATGTTATAAGACACTTATAAGAATCTCACAAACACCCTGTGTCACACAAGATGCATACAATATACAAGCATAACAGTTGGGCATACAATTTGTACGCGTGAAGAACATATACATTGTCTTTAATTCATGCACTCTGTCTGTCACACGTCTTTTATTCACACAAAGTTTCCCTTAATTATCTTGTTAAAATAACAAATGAAGTTTAGGAATAATTATTGCCAATGTAAAAAATGTTGGCAGTAAATTTCTATTTTTAGAAAATAATTTTAACCACGCGATTAATAGTAGAAAAGGAAATTTAGGCAATTAAACTTAGGCTTAGTAAAGCCAAACTTTACGTTATTTCATATTAATTTTATATGAAATATAAGTTAATTTATATATGATATTTGCATATTACATTTCAATTGACATGTTACATTACAAAATACAATTAAATAACATTTAAATTACTTAACTAACTTGGTGATCCTTCTGATGATTTCGTTGATGCAGAATGTCGGTGGTAGATGTCAAAAGTTCGTCGCGTGTAGTGGTTCGAAATGTTTTGTCCAAATTTCTGATAAATTGTATGGAGAACGTACATATGTCGGAAATGTTTTACTTGATTCTGATGAATTTCGAATGTCGCTGTTTCATGGATGCAACAGAATAAAATATCACAGTTTTATGTTCGGGCATGATAATGGCACTTCATTCCTCTGGTAGGTCAGGCATTCTTGTCAAAAGGTCAGGTAAAATATTTTTGGACCCTTTTATATGCTGGATGTCAAAACTAAAATCTTGCAATATTAAAGCCCATATTGCTATCCTGTTGTTTTTCGGTGTGCCTTGTTTGATTACCAACAACGGTGAGTTATCAGTTTGGATGAGAAAGTGGGTCCCCTGAGGTATTTTTCAAGTTTCAGGACACAATAGACTACACATAGTCCCTCCAATTCTGCAATGCTGTATCTCTTTTCTGCTGGTTTGAGTTTGCGGCTGACGTAGATAATTGGATGTTCAATGTCGTCATGCTTTTGCATCAAAATTCCCGAAATGGAAGTAGTGCTGGCATCTGTTTTTAATATAAACTGAGTGTTAATATCTGGGATACGAAGAATGGGTGGATTGGAAAAAATCAATTTCAATTTCTTAATTGCGTCTTCTAAATAGACACTCTTACATATGCAATTAATATAAAATGTCCTGATTAAATATGGAATAACAGTCATGGAAATCGTAAGAGTGGGTATGAATTTACTATAGAAATATATCAAAAATACATTAACAATTTTGCACCAGTAAGAATACATAAACATCATGGTGGTATTTGCAATTTCAGTATGAAATAATGTTGACTGATTCATCAGTAAGGTTGTGATTATCACAGATAGTTCATTTGTCCACACGATTGTGGTTAAAGATAAATTCTGATGTATAAGCAGTGTTGTTGTAAGTTTTGTCAATAATAGTAGTAATGTCAGTAGTCTAACTAAGTCACATCTAACCTTTGGTGAATTTGGGTGTTTAGCTCTGTTGGTTGCGTTGTATGTTTCAGAGAAAGTAGTGTTGTCGCTGTCAGTGGCACTGATGGGTGGTAACTCTATATTGACCTTGTCGCTTGTTTTCCTGATGTTTAGTTTTGAGAAAAGTCGTTGTTTGTTGATGTTTTTGCGATAAAGCGGTTTGTTTGTATGCGGGAATTGGCAATTTAGTTTTCGTCTTAAGTTAAACGTTTGCGTTGTTTTATTTGCATGCTGTTTGTATGCATGGTTGTTGTCTTATGATGTTATTTTGGTAATGGTGACAAATTCTGTAGGTTGTTCAACAGTATTAATGACTCTTTTATTTGTCAATCTGATGTGATAAATTTGTGCAGAACAAGTATAAAGCATATGGTTTGTTTCTTGTATGGTTTTGTCATTGGTAGTCTCCCTTGGAGTTTTTTCTTGAACATTTTCTTTTTGGTGTTCATAACTTTGATTAATTGCAGTCGGTTTTGTTACTGCCTCAATGTTGCAATGCTTTTGTTCCCAAATTTTGATGTCTTTGTTGGAACAATTTCTGACATCGGGTAAATTACCAATAATTAAGATCTGCATACGGGTTATTCAATACCGCACAGATTACCTGACCTGATATGAATGGTGTGTCAATTTTTATCAGTGCCAGAGGATATTTCTCAATATTCCCTGCAAATGTGCGACATGTTACAAAGTCTCCTATGTAGTCACTGTCTTGTATGAATGTTTTTATGACCCCATTCAAGGTCGCTCCGCTATCGCGAACTATTTTGCATGGCTTTTTGTTTATAAAGCCCTTGTGAAAGTCTAGTTTGCCTTTTGATGTTAAGGTGGCGTTGGCACTTTCGTTTGTGATTGGGATGGTATGACCACACTCCAAAATATTGTCTGAATGGAATTTCTTACAGGTGTTACATTCATTCAAGTGAAATACATCTATAGCCTCTAACGCATTAACATTCTCATGCTGATTTTCATTCTCTCTCTCATTCTCATCATTTTCATCTTCATCTGATGCTGTGTCAATCAAAATAGCATTTGCTTCCTTTAGCATGCGACGACCCTCACAATCCGAGGAATAATGCCCAAAAGCACGGCAAAAAAAGCATTTGACAGCTCTTTTGTACTCTGTACGCTTTGTCCTCTGCTTGTTTACCATCATTTCTAGGTGATGTTTATAATTCGGGTTTTTATCACAAATCGAGTAATCATCGTGTCCCAATTTACAATATTTACATGTTGTGTACCTCATTTTAGGTTTACTCCTATTCTGAAATGGTTTTGGTTTTGTTACATTTATAGCAGCTGCTGCATCATTTGGACTATCATTTAAATATAAAAATATCTCTGTTTGCTGAAAAAAATGCGTTACCTTTCTGCTCAATGTCATGAATAGTCTGACAATCACTCTGTTGCAAAAATTTAGAGAAAGCTGTTGGTAACATGTTATGATTTTGTTTATAATCATTAAGTCTTTTAACTTGTCAAAACTTTTCTCTACTTTTGCTGAGTTAATCCACTTAGTGAATACATCCTGTGTTGTTGAGACGTAGTCTATGAATGTTTGGTTGCCTTTTGGGCTTAATTTAGCAAACTGCATCTGATATCCAGCAGTGTCTAACGAAAAATGTTGCATTATTCTTTGTTTGAAATAATCATAATTTATTCGTAATTCCTTAGGAATGGTCTCTATTACTTTTAATGGCTCTAAAGCTAAATTTCGCATGTATATATATGCCCAATTCTCATTTGCAATGTCATGGTAGTGCATTAAACATTCAAAATTTTCAGTCCATCCGCCGATTGAGTCTCCAGAACAAAAGGGCTTTACTATTCCTTTGAACTTATTGAATTTCTGTTCTTATTCTTTGCTTTTTAATTTATTCATTGAAATCTCTACATTAGAGTCAATTTCTAATTGCTTTACTCTCATTTGTGTTTCTGGCTAAATTTTCTTAGCTTCTATTTTCAATTCTTTTTGTTTTATGGCTGCTGCTGTTTCTAATTCTTTTTTGTTTATGGCTGCCTCTATTTCTAATTTTTTGTTAGATGCCTCTATTTCTTTCTGTTTTATGACTGTTTCACGTTCTAACGCTCTGTCCTCTGTTAGCAAGTTATCTACATGTGTCTTTTGACTCCATTTTGCTAATTTATCTCCTGTGTAACCTAGCTTTTCTCCTAACTCGATACACTTGTCTAAAGTCGACATTTTAGAGTGTTACAAAATATTTATGTACACAAACAGATTATGTCCCTTGGGAATTAATTAAGAAAAATATTGGTTGGTTATTTACCTTTCAGTAAGATTGAACAATGGTACAATAAATTTACATATGTGAAAACAAAATGAGTGCCAATTTAGAATTGCAATTACCCCCTCTGCTGTGTGTCCACCGTGACGAGGTAGAGGGGCTTGTGCGTCCCAATGACCACAAGAGCTATGCCGACGGTAGTACAGCTACTGGTAGGGCCACCCATGTCGGACAGGTCAAGGGAGAGGGACCAGACGAAGACACACACAAACCTGCTGCCTTGTAGGTAGACTGGGGACAGTCAAAGGCTAGGGAAAGCACCCCGAATACATGCTTGTCGAAATCGGATGTACTGAGCCACAGGCTTGACAAAGCAGTGCAACGTAAAACCTGCTACCTTGTAGGTAGACTGGGGACAGTCAAAGGCTAGGGAAAGCATCCCGAATAAATGCTTGTCGAAATCGGATGTACTGAGCCACAGGCTTGACAAAGCAGTGCAACGTAAAACCTGCTGCCTTGTAGGTAGACTGGGGACAGTCAAAGGCTAGGGAAAGCATCCCGAATAAATGCTTGTCGAAATCGGATTACTGAGCCACAGGCTTGACAAAGCAGTGCAACGTAACTTAATTCATGATGTCACAAATCAAAATTAATCGTTATGGTGCTAATCCCGTGAAGTCCCATCAGGCGGCGATAGTGCCGGGCCCCCTGGCTCGAGGGGGTCCACCCATGACTACTGGTGGTCACCTTCCCCTGTGCTGTGGAGTCAAGGCACAGAGGAGTAGGTTAAGAGCTATTGACCAAATACCCCGGACACTCAACATACTACAGTGGAATGCCGAAGGAGTTTACAAGAAGAAAGACTCCCTAACACAGCGTCTTCATAAAGATAGAATAGATGTGGCATGCATTCAAGAGACACACCTCAACGCCAATCACAAATTCTCAGTCAGAGGATATCAGGCCACACGTTTCGACCGCGAAGGACACAAAGGAGGAGTTCTAATACTTACACGAAATACAATACCTTGCAGCGAAGTATCTGTGATCTCTGACAACCAAACGGAAATTATAGGTGTTGATATAATGATAAAGGACGTGAAAATAAGAATCTACAATCTGTATAGCCCAGCAGATAAGGACCTTACACTCTCAAACATGAAAATAACTGACACAAACTGCATTATTGTCGGAGACTTTAATAGCCGTTCAGAAAGATGGGGATACCCAGATACTGACAACAGAGGAGATGAATTGGAGGACTGGGAAATAGACTCAAATCTCCATCTACTCAACAAAGCGGATGACACACCGAGCTTCTACTCCAGAAGATGGCTTGCCACTTCTACTCCAGACTTAGCTTTCTGCACAGGAGACATCCTCCACAAAATCGATCGCCATGTGCTGGACCAATTAGCAGGTAGTGACCATAGACCAATCAAGCTTGTAATGAATATGGAGTATGTTCCACAGGAGCAAAAGCCCTTGCCCCGCTGGAATTACAAACGAGCAGATTGGGACAGATGTGCCATACTAACAGACAAGTATTGTGAAAACATAAATACACGATATGGCAACATAAAGCAAATGGTGGAAAGTCTAAACAGAGCGATAATACAGGCAGCCACTGAGTCCATTCCTAGAGGAGCGAGGAAAAATTACAAGCCATACTGGACTGAAGAACTACAAAGTTTGGAGGACAAAGTTGAAGATGCCAGGAAGACAGCAGAGAGAGAACAAACAATTGAAGCTAACATCTCTCTCATAGCCATCTCAGCAAAATATAAAAGAACAGTAAATCAAACAACAAGAGATTGTTGGAGGGAAAAAACAGAAAACCTGAATTTTGACAGGGGTGGAAACAAACTATGGAAACTAGTGAAAGCCATGAACAATGAAGGACCTAGAAACAAACAAATAACAATTAAACAAGGAAATGCCTTGCTTACAGGAAAAAAGGCTGCAAATGCACTAATGGAACACTATGCAAATGCAAACCACATTGATATTACAACCGAACAGAAGAAAGCAATCAAAGACAAACAGATACATCATAGCAATACAGAGACAGCAGCAGAATATATGATGGCACATCTAACAATGGAAGAAATGGAACAGGCAATGAATACCCTAAAAAAGAAGAAATCACCAGGAAAGGATGGAATCACAAATGAAATGCTAATAGGACTAGGCACCAAGGCAAAGAAGAAACTACTAGCAGTCCTAAATAACAGCTGGAAGAGAGGAATAGTCCCACAGGCATGGAAGGAAGCTATACTAATTAATACCAGTCCCAAAGAAAGGAAAAGACCTGGAAGAACCTAATGGCTATCGACCTATCAGTCTACTTAGCTGTTTAGGAAAATTAATGGAACGCATTATCAGTGGCAGGCTAACATGGCATCTGGAAGAAAACAAACTCTTAACACCACACCAAGCAGTATTCAGAAAGTACAGATCCACTGAAGATCAAATAACCTATATAGCTCAGGAAATAGAGGATGCCTTCCAAGAGAAAAAGCACACACTAGCAGTCTGGATAGATTTAGAAAAAGCATTTGATAAAGTATGGAAGGAAGGACTGAAAGTAAAACGGCAAAACATGCATGTTTGTGGAAAAATGTACAAATGGATCAGCCACTACCTTGAGAACAGAACTGCCAGGACAAAAGTACAAGGGCAAACAAGCAAAATGATGCTGTTGGAGCAAGGTGTCCCCCAAGGAGGCGTTCTTTCACCAACATTATTCCTAGCATATATAAATGACATCACAGAAAATTTTCCAGCCAGAGTACACACATCCTCCTTTGCAGATGACCTAGCCATATGGACATCTGAAGAATATATTAGTACAGCTAACAGCAGAATACAGCAAGCCCTATTAGCGCTAGAGGACTGGTCAAAATCATGGCTAGTGAAGATAAGTGAGGAGAAAACAACATGCACAGTGTTCTCCCTCTCAAATAAAACTCAGCAACCTAAGCTGGTATTGAATGGAAAAATATTGCGCCATGAAGAAAATCCAAACTATCTAGGAGTCACCTTTGATCGTCGCCTGACATGGAAGACACAGGTTGAGAAAAATCGAACAAGAGCAAGGCAGAGAATGGCAATCATGAAAAAGATTGCTGGTACAACGTGGGGAGCAGATGAGAAAGTTCTCAAGAAGTTATATACTGGACGGGTGAGGCCAGTACTGGAATATGGCATTGCAGCTTGGGCAACAGCAGCTAAGTCAAACTTTAACAACATAAGTAGAGTCCAAAACCAAGGAATGCGAATCATAACTGGAAGCCTGAAGACAACGCCTATTAATGAACTAGAAAAGATCACTTGTTTACAACCAATGCAGGATAGAAGAGATAGCAGAGCCCAGCAACAAGCAGAAAAATTTAGAAGATTGACAGACCACCCTATGTACAACAGATTTAATGGTTTTGGAAAGGGAAGACTGAAGCGTAGCAACTTTGTAGAAACTGCAAATCGAAGGATTAGGGCAGATCCTATACTTAACATATCAACAGTCAAGCCCATTTACAATGCACACAAGTTCCCAGCTTGGAGACAGCAGCAACTGCCTGAGATGATAGAAAACATTCCTGGTATTGAGAAAAAGAACACTCAGCATGAAACCGAAAGAAGAGAAATAACCCTAAACTACATAAAAGAACATTACCCAAGCAGGAATTGGACCCATACATATACAGATGGATCAGCCAAAAATTCAATAGAGAATGAAGGAGGAGGAATTCTCCTAAATTTAAAACATGGAGTGAAAAAAACATATTCAATGGCAACTGGAAAATTTTCAAGTAACTTCAAAGTGGAGGTAGAGGCTCTGAAAACTGCAGCAGAAATGCTCCTGACGAAGGAAAATAAAGAGAAGCAAATAGCTATCTTCACAGATGCAAAGTCAGCTGTCTCAATACTGAAGAGCAAAAACAGCACAGAACTAGCTGACCTAAGAGCAAGACTCCATGTTCTATGCCAGAAATCCAAAAAGTTGTAATACAGTGGATCCCATCACATTGCAGTATACATGGAAACGAAGAGGCTGACAGACTGGCAAAAGAGGGCGGACGACTACCACAGCCTGACATAGACATAACCTATAATGAGGCAAAGAGGTTGATAAAAAGCACTTATAGAACCAAATGGGAATCAGAGCATCCAGGCCATCAGAAGGATGATGCATATTACAAACTCGACCGAAGAGAACAAGTAGCAATCTTCAGACTCCGCACAGGACATAACAGGCTGAAATACCACTTGTTCAATAAACTAAAGATAGGAGATACCGATGAATGTAATTGTAGAACTGGAAAAATGACAGCAAAACATTTGCTGCAGGAGTGCCCAATATATGCAGAACAGAGAAAGATATTTTGGCCCACACCTGCTTCATTTGAAGACAAGCTCTATGGACATATCAACCAGCTCAAGTTGACTACAGCTTACTTTAACTACATTCAGGTTGACATGTAAAGTGCATGAAGAAGTATTTAGACTGCCACACTTCATACCACAGGTATGTCGGTTACAAAAGCATCCCAGAGGCATGAAATGGAATATTGCTTGGATAGCAAATCCATTACGAGGAAAGTCCGAATCGAAAGCTCACTGTGTGGGCTTCATAAAAGGTGGGAAAAGTGTCCTAGTGGCACGAAATGGAATATTGCTTGAATAGCAAATCCATTACGTGGAAAGTCTGAATAGAAAGCTCACTGTGTGGATGTCATCTGCAGACTGTATTCTTTTGGCTTCCGAAAGAACAGCCCATGGTGAACGGAAGGCCCAATATACGGAGGTGAGATTAAGCAGCCATATGTAGGACGTGACGAATCCTTGGGTGAGCCCAGTACCAGAGTGCTGTGTGTTGGCTCCGCAATTATGGAATCCTCCTTGGATGGCGGGGAATGCCCATGGTCTGCCCCTGCCTTCCCTTGAGGGCTGACCAGGATGCCTTTAGCTGTTCTAAATGGGCCAGCTAGGATGGGGAATAACACCACAACAGTGAGATTCAAACGTCCTAAGAAACCCCCAGGAAGGTTAACCCGTTAAACAAATGCCCGCAGAAGTCGGATGTGTCAGACTAACGGCGCAAGAACGCAGCTCTGCTGTAAACAGGCACATCGCAGTCACATCCGAAAAAAAACTCCGGATGAACGCAGAAGAAGAAGAAGAAGAAGAAGAAGAAGAAGAAGAAGAAGAAGAAGAAGAAGAAGAAGAAGAAGAAGAAGAAGAAGAAGAAGAAGAAGAAGAAGAAGAAGAAGAAGAAGAAGAAGAAGAAGAAGAAGGTCACGCAATTTTTAAAAATCAGAAAATACATCTTCTGCCTTCAACCACTTATCGAAGAGTGATGAAGTTTCAGATACATAGTCTAGGAACGTCTGATTTGCTTTTGGTGTTTAGGTCTTAAACTTCGTTCTTAACCCAGCAGCATCAAGACTGAAATGTGACAGGACCCTATCTCGAATGTACGTATAGTTGGTCCGTAAGTTCTCAGGGATCAACTCTACCACCTTTAAAGGCTCTAAAGCGAGGTGACGGTGGAATAAGATCGGACAATCCTGTTCTGGAATCATGTAGAACTTGACTAGAACCTCGAAATTAGTAATCCAGATAATGAATCGCCTTGTTTGAAGTTTTTTTTAAATTTTGTAAAAGACCCTGGTAAAGTTTAATAGGATCCCCAGCTTTAGCTTGTATTTTTTCTCGTTCGATCTCAGCTTCTCGATCCATCTCCAAAGTCTTAATCTTCAAATTGCCTTCAATTTCCTTTTCTTTTAGAAGTATTTCAGCCTCTAGTTTTTCTTTCTCAAATGCAATTCTTTCCTTTTCCGCCCCTATTTTCTCCCTTTCCAGCGCCAATTCCTTCTCTTTCATTTCTTTTTCCGTTGCTAATCTTTCTGCTCTCTCCTCCCTCTGTTGAGCCTGAAACCCTTTAAACTCTTTCTTCACCCACGATCTGAGTTCCTGGCTGGTCAAACCGGACCCATATCCATAAAATCTTGCAGTTTCGACATGTTGTTTTAATGCGCTGAAAATTATATAGCTAAAATACAAAATATATGTGCGCGATGGACAATCACCAAAAGGCAAATGCGTAGGGAAGATAGCAGTAAATGTATCAAAAATATAAAATGTTGAACGAAATGCCAACAAAATCAACAATGTTGTAAACAGAATCAATGAACAAAGCAGAAAGCCTGGCGTGAAATAAATATCGTCCCAACTTGTTACAAAATGTAAATTCCAGAAAATAGGTAGAAAATATAGTAAATATAAAGGGTATCACGCTACAAGACAAATAAACAGTTATGAGAGAAGTAAGCAAAACGTAACGCAGACACACATAACTAGTCAAATATAAAAGAAAAAAAATGATAACTGATAGCTAACAAACGGATAAGACTATTACTAAATGACACACGTACTAACTAAACATGAGGTCGCTACAAACTGAATTCGCAACGAACTGACGACCGTTAGTACATAACGTATCCTTGTGCTATATAAACAAATTTATTTAGCACCAGGATAGCCCGCCAACCGCCCACGTAACTATAATGAAAACAATTCGACCATGGATATAGTATTAAATTTTGGAAGGCAAACACCCAATTAGAATGCTAAACAATCACAACAAACAAACAAGTATACTGGCTTTTGTATAAGTAGTACAGTGGTGGTGGTGCTGTTTATAGGTGTTGATGATGCAGGTATCCACGTGTGAACAATATCTCCAGTTTGCTGATGTAGGTATTCGTTGTAATTTCCATCGGACGAACAAAATTTAGCATAAACGTCGTGATAATAGATCGCTGTTGTCTGGTGTAAAACATATCCGATAAATGTTGAGTAGTCTAATTACAAATGTCCTGAGAATAGTTCCTTGGTGTAATGTCCTACTACTCTGACGTAAGTGCAGTGGTGTAAGGTCATAATGTCCTGACGTAAGTGCAGTGATGTAAAGTCCAGATATCCTGAAATAATTTCAGTGGAGTATAGCACAGCAGCCTGATATAAACACCATGGTGTATTGTATAAATATGCACGCAAAATCTGTGAGATAATGTCCAGATACGCTGACAAACGTCCTTTACGCCTCTAGACCAGAACTGAATGAGCGTCGGCCATTAGTGAAGTGACATTTCGTCATGCCGATCAAAACATACTGCGACAAATACTATAAATTTCATGACTTGGGCAGCTAGATGCTTCAATATCGCATATATATCCAACAATGCAACTTGATAACAGAACACGGCTCGTAAACAACAGTCGTCAAATGCAGGTTTAAGAAGCCAAACCTGAACTGAAGAAGGAAATCTACTCCAATGGACTTTGAAAGTTGAAACGGTGTTTATTTTCCGCAGTGCTCAGGCTTGTAACAACGACAATAATAACTAATAACTTACTGTGCCTGTTCTGACCAGGCGGACAGTATTAGAATTAGAATTAATACTAATAACATGTCCAAAGCCATCTGCACTCGAGTTCTAAACAATGTCCTTGCCCGGCCACACGGCGTCCTTCTCTCTATCTTCGCAATGTCCTTTCTGCCAATTTTCAGACATCGAGATTCTGCGTTTGTATGCCTGTTTATTTGTGGCTTCGATGCACGTTGTGTCCACAGATTGTTTCGTCCATTCCAATTACTAATTCAGCCACTAGTGCAATATAAAGCCTGTGCTTAGCCAACCGATATTTCCCAAATCAACATGAGCTGCCGCTCCGAAGAATCTCCTAAGTCGGTCTGCCTTTGTTGTTGTTGACAATCTTTGATGACGTTTCTGCGTTGACACTTCATGTGCTTGGATTTCTTAGCGTTTTGGTTCTGGGATTCTCTGATATTTCTAATTTATATTATTGCGTCACACCTGCTACTTGGCATCAATGCGTGGTCTTTCTTCTGTTCTGCTTCTGTAGATTCTCTTGGGCTTTATCTTCACCTTGCTGGAGACGAGTGAATGATCGATGTCGCAGTCAGCACTATGATAGCTGCGAGTCAGCCGTACATTGCGGAGGTTGCTGCGTTTAGTGAGCACCAGGTCGAGTTGGTGCCAGTTCTTTGATCTAGGGTGCCTCCATGATACCTTGTGGTGAGGCTTCATGTCAAAGAAGGTGTTGGTCACGCACAGATTATGGTGGCTGCAGAATTCCAAGAGACATTGTCCATTGTCATTGATCTTCCCAACGCCAAACTGTCCTAGACATGAAGGCCAAGATTTGTGGTCGGAGCCAACCCTGGCATTGAAATCCCCCAGGATAAAAAGATGTTGTTTCTCTGGTGTTTCACTGACTTCTTTCATAAGGTCGTCATAGAACTTGTCTTTAGATTCTGATGCTGCAGTTAGTGTTGGGGCGTAAACGCTTATAATACTAACTAGGCCTGCCTCTGTCTGGAGTTGGAGCTTCAGTATTCTTTCAGTGCCATCACTTGGTGGTATGATGGAATTAAGCAGCTTGTTTCTTATAGCGAAGCCAACTCCATGCTCCCTGGTCTCTCCGCACGGCTTGCCATGCCAGTAGAAAGTGAAGTCCCTCTCCTTGATGCTTCCAGATTCTTGGAGTCTGGTCTCTTGCAGGGCGACAATGTCTATCCCCAGTCTTAGTAGTTCGTTGTTTATCACTGCAGTTTTGCGGGCATCCACAATCTCGTTTAGATCGTCTGAGATGCCAGGGGTCATGGTTCTTACGTTCCATGTTCCCAGTCTTAGGGCCGGTTTTTTTTGTTTTTTTTTTTTGTTGCTAGTGTATAGATTGCGGTCCATGTGTCAGGATTTCCCCCCTAAGCTCCACACACCCTCACGAGCAGATGAACCGTGGCGAGACAACACCTTATTGACTGGAGGGCTGCCCAGCTTAGGCGGGCGGTAGCTGTCTAGTGAGATACGATGATCTCTCCCACCGTCGGAAGTAGCCCCTGGCGCCTTGCTCTACGCCAATCGAGCATTAAGACTTATAACCGGCAAATGCTGCTTCCCGTGTTGTGTCACCGCTTTACGCGGTGCTGAAGTGACCTCTTCAGGGCACAAGCGGAGAACCAGCTGTTGCCCAGTAGCAAGTTCCCCCTCTCCACGTCGCCGATGTTGACCAAGGGAAAGGCAGTAGCCAATGCAACTTGCCATCGGTGCCGTCGCAGGAGTTGCCAGAACTATGTTGTTTACAACATGGAACTACCTTAGGGACTCCATCTCCGGATTTGTCCTTAGGGTTTACTCCCGAAGCCTTTCCCATATGGGTATACCCGCAAGGCAGCGGAGGTTTGAGATTTAGAGTTCCCTCTCTTTGAAGAGATACCAATCAAGGCTGACGAGCCTCCTCTCAATAAGGAGGGAAGTCTACCATTCTTCCTTCCTGGCAGTGACCATACTGATCGGATGACCGTAGCCATTGTCTCTACTGAGACAATACCCACCGTCACTGACTTGAAACCATAACCAACAACTATCTGTCGGCTCTGAGCACCTATGGACATGTCCGGAGTGCAATGAAGATACCCCAACTGATAACTGATAACTGATATCTATCGGCTGCTCCCAAGTCCAATCCACCACCTGCTCCCATGGCTTCACGTTACCCTGTGTGTGGGGGGGGGGGGGGGCTAAACGGGTACTCCACCTTGCCCAAGGGTGTCCCGTAGGCTAGCGGAGGGAAGGAGGCACCTTACTTCTCCTTTGATAGGGGATACCCCTACCCCGCTACCCAAATACATTTGTACAATACATACATTTGTATAATAACTACACAATCCTACCAAAAACAAATTTTTTGTGTGCCAAACATTTTACACCTGATTTTTGCATAAATGAGGCATGTTAAATCAAAATATCACATTTATTTGTGTGCCCCTTGGAGAACATCAGGCGAGGAGAGGAGTGGGTCAGAGTGCCAGCCGTGCAGTCAGACTTGTGCAGAGTTGCTAATAACATTGAGCCGGGAGTGCAGGGAGTGGCCAGCAGGGGCCACGGAAGTGGAAATTCAGCAACTAATTCAGGAAAATTCTCGCCCGGGTGATGTGATTATCTACACGGATGGGTCAGTGTTGAGAGGTAGGAGAAGTGCCTGGGGGTTCTTGGCAAAAACTAATGGTCGGCGTTTGGTGCAGGAGAGCCTGGCGTATGATAACACTACATCTAGCTTAAGAATGGAGGTGGAGGCGGTCAGTGCAGCTTTCCGCTGGATAGAAAACACGATACATACACACATTGTGATTGTAACTGACTCTGAAAGCATGCTGAGAAGGGTGAGAACAGGTAGGCTTCGTGCAGAGTGGCTTGCTTCGCTTCGGAGGTCACGGGTAGTAAGCATCACCTGGATCTTTTCTCCTGGGCATGCCGGTGTGCTGGGAAATGAACAGGCGGACAGATTGGCTGGCTCTGCAAAATTTGGTGGAGTATTGATGCATGACAAGGCAGACGTGGTTGCGGCCTTGTGGGAGCACGTGTACACCTCGGAGGAGCAGATGGAGCACCATGGTCTGGTAAGAATGAGACAGCGAGGTGTGACGAGGGGATCTGGCCGTCGCTCGGCGCTCGGAGGAAAGGCGAGGCGGACATATAATCAGATTGCTACTGGAACTATTAGTGTTGGAACTCTTCGCTGGCTGCTGAGGATGGGGACGGAGCGCTTATGGGAATGTCCTGAATGCTGTGATGTCGGTTCCTAAATCAATCAATCAATCAATCAATCAATCAATCAATCACATTTATTTGCCTGTAGCAGCTCTAGGTTTTAAGATACATGCATTTGTGTATGTAATTAACATGATTAAAGCATTGAACTGAATGATCTAATCCGAGATCTTTGTCTCTCCAGGGAATCATCAGAACTTTTGATTTCAAGATTGAAAGGAAAAAAAAAAATTACTGACTGCTAAAACATTTTAACAGGAAAACAGGTTACATTTAATCGCAGCAGACAGCAAGGTTGTCTTCCATTATTTTGTAAAGAAAACAACCTTGTGTATTGAACATAGGAGGTCTTGTAAATGAAATTGGTGTAAGTTATACACTGGATGAGTGGCGACTTTTCATTGACAGCTCTAAAAGAAGTTTGAACGGTGTTCTCATACACAATGGTAACAAATATAGCTCAATTCCAATTGCCCATTCTACTACAGTGAAGGAGGAGTATGCTACAATAAGTCGGCAGTTGTAATTTTTTGGTTTGTGTTTGGCCACATTATGAGAATTGAAACACTGGAACATGATGGCAAACGGAAAGAGAGATAGTGCAAACGACAACAAAAGATTCTAAACAGCCTTTTGTCATGGCACGGGAGATATCAGCATACGAACTGGAAAAGCGTCATCGCCAACCAGCAAGGCACTTGATGATGATAGGTGGTGGATAACTCTAGCTAATGCCCTTTTATTATCTACGAAACTTCAAATTTAAGACAACGATGAAACTTGCTAAACGTGGTTTTATATACGAATAGAAAGAATAGCATTGAAGGAGAATACAACAAAGTAGTATTACAGATAGAATAAAGACAAAGGGAAAAAAAAATGATTCCAGATACATCACACACCGAGCGTGCGAGCCGTAATATGATGCATGATGGTGGAAATGACCATTTGTTCACATGCACCCACTGTGGACGAACATGCACAGCGCGAATTGGCCTTATCAGTCACATTCGCTACCACTACCACCATAAGTTGTGTTGTAGTTGATTATGCCTTTTTGAAGCACAATGTAACAAACTATCGTCTGTCAAGACGGCAAGGTGCCAATGAATGAATGCATGAATGAATTACAGAAACTAGTTTGTTAAGTAAACATTACTGAATGAGATCAAGGTGATTCAGTTAAGGTATTTTCGCTATATAAATAAGACACCGCTCCGTGTTGAAGGATGTGACAAAAGGAATGGTGGAGGGGGAAGCGTGCACGAGGAAGACATACATGTGGGTGGGCAACATCAAGAAATTGAGTGGAAGAAACTTATATGACAGCACCACAAAGGCACAGAACAGTGTGTGATGAAGATTCATTACAGCCGACCTTCAATGCGGAGATGGTAGTTGATTGATTCAAGCGCAAATGAATACTTCTTTTTTGGCCTCATATCTTTTAACTGGTCTTCGTCTCAAACAAACAATGGTTTTCATGTTTCCCATTTGCATTACAAAATTAAGAAGCGAGGAGGGGGGGGGGGTTTGTAAAGGCCTCAGAGTACATAGGGCATATGGTGCAAGGGCCATATTTGTATAGACCAACCGGCACTGGGTGGGTGATGTGATCAGTAAGTATCGTGCCGGTAAGGGATAAGCGGAAGAAGTTGACAATACACAGTATACAGACGACACAGAACTCTTGTGAAAGTGAAGTGCAGAAAATAAGACTTCCACAATAATACGGAAATCTTCACTACTGCAGACTTCAAACTTTTCGATAGAACACCATATATCGGTAAACATTTCACACACATTTATTATACATACATTTAATTCGAACTGCCTATAAACTTAATGTAAGTTTGACATAATAAATAATTATGTACGCACTGTCTTTTCTGCAGTAAGTTAGAAGTAAGCACCTGTTTTTCCATCTTTGCTTAACTGAAGAAAGATGGGTGTCAAAAAACGTGAAACGTTTGTTTTGTATATTTCATTGTGTAGTTCTTCTGCTATATTATAAATAATAAATAAAATAGGTAGTTTATCACCATTATGCCCCATTGGACTAAGATAATATTAACGAAACGTATTCAGTAGAAACTCACGTTGTTATCAGCATTAATACTAACTAGTAAAACCATCAGCTAAGCCATAATTCATGATTCAAGTATTTCACTATTTCCACCCACAGCAGCAAACAATACTGAGATCATTGATTGTCAGCAGGGATATTTCAAGAATGCATATTTACATATAATTTTTATTTGTCTGTTTGAAGTAAAATGCATATGTGTATGCATTACGTTAATTTAAAATGCTTCTAACCAGCTTATTCTGTGAAGCATTGTCACAATGACATTTGACATGTATGTATTTTGTTTTATTATTGTAATCCACATTTTATTATAACATAATATTATGATTCTCTACGAATTCTGGTTTCCTTACTAGAAGATTCATTTCCCAGCTTACCAGAGATGGTGTTTATTACGTCATAATGAAATTTACATTTTGATAATGAATATAAGTAAAATTGTTTCAGAATTATTAGTTCTATTTGTAGAAAACCTAATTACGTATATGAATATCTTAAGCTAAATACGTTAACGTACAATTTTACATTAAGTACTTGCTTTAAAACAGGAAAGGCCTTTTGATTTCAAGATGCGTTTTTAAAAAAATTTGCAAACATGAACATTTCTCTGAACTTTGATCATCTTTTAGTTGTACAATGATTGTCCCAGCAACTAATCAGACTCATCCAAAAACATATTTAATGCGTTGTTGTAATCTAATAATTGGCTTTCACATTAATGCTATAGAAAGTACACATAATTTATTAACAGAAATAGCAAATTGAAAAGATTGTTCGCCATCATATACTTATATATAAAATTACGAAATTCATAATTGTTTTACAAAAATTAATCTTATTCTAACAATTGTATTTGGCTGATCGTTGTTTCGCTATCTTTCATGTTTATAAATAATTTTTTACATTATTAATTTTGAAATGCTTGAATGAAGGAAAAGACAAGAGCCAATCTGTAGAACATCAACTGAATGTCATTGATAGTAGTTCCAGAAAACAAATGGAAAAATCTATAGAGCGATAAAATAAAGATCCCAGAAAGCCGGCACATTAGCATACCAGCTGTCACTAGTACTCAAGAAGCCTAACATTGGTCATTATGGAAAGCAAACAAATAATGGTAATAAGCATTTTTGTACCAGCGCTGTAATCCAAGTGTCAAACCTGGCCTCTGACTGAAGCACACAAGAGGAATATTGAAGTGTGTAACATGAGATGCATGAGAAAAGTTGTTGCTGTTATCAGATTGAGAAACAGTGGGATAATATGGACAAAATGTATAAAGAGACAGAAATTCAAGTGGTTAATTCGTCTTATGTTATTGAAACGTGGCCATCGATCTCTATTTGCCTACAATAGTCAAATACATGATTTCTTCTTCTGCATTCATCCGGAGAGTTTTTTCTGACATAATTGCATTGTGCCTGTTTACAGTAGAGCTGCAATACTTGCTCCTTTAGGCTGACACATCTAACTTCTGCAACCTTCTCGAGTGTTTCGAAGGACATTCGACTCTCACTGTTGTGGTGTCATCTACATCCCAGCTGGTCCACCTAGAACCGTCGAAGATATCCCGGTCAACCCTCAAGGGAAGGCAGGGGCAGACCATGGGCATTCCCCGCCATCCAAGGAGGCTTCCATACTTGCAGAGCCGACACACAGCAGCTCTGGTACTGGGCTCACCCAAGGAATCGTCACATCCTGTACATGGCTGCTTAGCCTTACTTCCATATATTGGGCCCCTCGTTCACCACAGGCTGTTCCTCCGAAGACCAGTAGGGACCAATGCTGCAGATGACATCCACACAGCGAGCTTTGGCTTCGGACTTCCACATAATGGATTCGCTATCCAAGCAATATTCCATTTCATGCCACTGGGACGCTTTTTTCACCTTTGATAAGGCTCACTCAATGAGCTTTCTATACTGACTTTCCTCATAATGGATTTGCTAGCCTAGCAATGTTCCATTTCATGTCACTGGTATGCTTTTCCACCATAAATAACGCCCACTTGATGGGCTTTCGATCCTGACTTTTCTCATAATGGATTTGGTAAATATATGATTTAAAAATGCAAGGAAGATCTAGACACAGGTGAATTGATAATCAGATGTATTCTGCTGTGGCAATGGGTCTTGGACAGTTTTGCACTAGGCAGTGTAGATGGAAATGTATGGATGTCTAGGAGAATGTGAAACTCTGGCAGTTAGGCTCACACACAACTACATATTGTTACTTCATATGTAATTAACACCAACATGAGAATGCAGTCAACAGAACCTATCCCCCCTCGACCGTGTGTCCACCGTGACGAGGTAGAGGGGCTTGCGCTTTACTGAAAGTAAAACTGCAAAACATGTTGCTTATGGGAAAATGTACAAATAGATCAGCCACTACCTTGAGAACAGAACTGCGAGGACAAAAGTACAAGGACAAACCAGCAAAAAGATGCTGTTGGAGCAAGGTGTCCCCAAGGAGTTCTTTCACCAACATTATTCCTAGCATATATAAATGACATCATGGAAAATTTTCCGGCTAGAGTACACACATCCTCCTTTGCAGATGACCTAACCATATTTACATCTGAAGAATATATTAGTACAGCTAACAGCAGAATACAGCAAGCCTTATTAGTACTAGAGGACTAGTCAAAATCATGGCTAGTGAAGATCAGTGAGGAGAAAACAACATGCACAGTATTCTCCCACTCTAATAAAACTCTAAGCTGGTATTGAATGGACAAATATTGCGCCATGAAGAAAATCCAAACTATCTAGGAGTTACCTTCGATCATCGCCTGACATGGAAGACACAGATTGAGAACAATCGAACATGAGCAAGGCAAAGAATGGCAATCGTGAAAAAGCTTGATGGCACAACGTGGGGAGCAGATGAGAAAGTTCTCACGAAGTTATACACTGGACGGGTGAGGCCAGTACTGGAATATGGCATCGCAGCTTGGGCAACAGCAGATAAGTCAAACTTTATTAAAATAAGTATTTTGAGTCCAAAATCAAGGAATGCGGATCATAACTGGAAGCTTGAAGACAATGCCTATTAATGAACTAGAAAAGATCACTTGTTTACAATCAATGCAGGATAGAAGAGATAGTAGAGCCCAGCAACAAGCAGAAAAATTTAGAAGATTGACAGACCACCCTATGTACAACAGATTTAATGGTTTTGGAAAGGGACTGAAGCGTAGCAGCTTTGTAGAAACTGCAAAATGAAAGATTAGGGCAGATCCTATACTTAACATATCAACAGTCAAACTCAATGCAAAAACAATGCACACAGGTTCCCAGCTTGGACAGCAGCACTGCCTGAGATGATAGAACACATTCCTGGTATTGAGAAAAAGAACACTCAGAATGAAACTGAAAGAAGAAAATAACCCTAAACTACATAAAAGAACATTACCTAAATAGCAATTGAACCCATGCATATATAGATGGATCAGCCAAACATTCAAAACAAAATGGAGGAGGAGGAATTCTCCTAAATTTAAAAAATGGAGTGAAAAAAATACTGTCAGTGGCAACTGGAAAATTTTCAAGTAACTTCAAAGCAGAGGTAGAGGCTTTGAAAACTGCAGCAGAAAAGCTCTTGATGGAAGAAAATAAAGAGAAGCAAATAGCTATCTTCAAAGATGCAAAGTCAGCTGTCTCAATACTGAAGAGCAAAAACAGCACAGAACTAGCTCACCTAAGAGCAGCACTCCATGGTCTATGCCAGAAATCCAAAAAAGTTGTAATACAGTGGATCCCATCACATTGCAGTATACATGGAAATGAAGAGACTGACAGACTGGCAAAAGAGGGCGGACGACTACATCAGCCTGACATAGAGGTTTATAAAAAGCACTTATAGAACCAAATGTGAATCAGAGCATCGAGGTCACCAGAAGGATGATGCATATTACAAACTCGACCGAAGAGAACAAGTAGCAATCTTCAGACTCCGCACAGGACATAACAGGCTGAAATACCACTTGTTCAATAAACTAAAGATAGGAGATACAGAAGAATGTAATTGTGGAACTGGTAAAATGACAGCTAAACATTTGCTGCAGGAGTGCCCAGTATATGCAGAACAGAGAAAGATATTTTGGCCCACACCTGCTTCATTTGAGGACAAGCTCTATGGAGATATCAACAGGCTCAAGTTCACTGCAGCTTACTTTAACTACATTCAGGTTGACATCTAAAGGTGCATGAAGAAGTATTTAGACTGCCACACTTCATACCACAGGTATGTCGGTTACAAAAGAATCTCAGAGGCATGAAATGGAATATTGCTTGGCTGGCAAATCCATTACGTGGAAACTCCGAATCAAAAGCTCATTGTGTGGGCATCATCAAAGGTAAAAAAGGGGCCCCAGTGGCACGAAATGGAATATTGCTTGGATAGCAAATCCATTACGTGGAAAGTCTGAATCGAAAGCTCACTGTGTGGGCTTCATAAAAGGTGGAAAAAATGTTCTAGTGGCACGAAATAAAATATTGCTTGGATAGCAAATCCAATACATGGAAAGTCCGAATCGAAAGCTCACTGTGTGGATGTCATCTGCAGACTGCATTCTTCTGGTTTCCGGAGGAGCAGCCTATGGTGAACAGAAGGCCCAATATACGGAAGTGAGGCTAAGCAGCCATGTGCTGGACGTGACGATTACTTGGGTAAGCCCTGTACCAGAGCGCTATGTGTCGGCTCTGCAATTATGGAAGTCTCCTTGGATGGCAAGGAATGCCCATGGTCTGTCCCTGCCTTCCCTTGAGGGCTGACCAGGATGTCTTTGGCTGTTCTAAATGGGCCAGCTGGGATGGGGGATAACAGCACAACAGTGAGAATCAAACGTCCCAAGAAACCCCCGGGAAGGTTAACCCAGTCAACAAATGCCCGCAGAAGTCGGATGTGTCGGCCTAACGGTGCAAAAACGCAGCTCTGCTGTAAACAGGCACAACGCAATCATGTCCGGAAAAAAAAACTCCTGATGAACGCAGAAGAAGAAGAAGAAGAAGAATATACATACTACACACTAGCTTGCTACAAAAATGGTAGTTTCAGTGCCTGCCTTTCTTCTTATTCTGCCTTCCTTTCTTCTTCTTCTGCCTTCCTATTCTTATTCATACACTTTTAGACATCAACCTAAATATATTTAAAGAAAGCAACAATCAGCTTGAGATTGCTGACATCTTCATAGAGTCTGTCCTGAAATGAAGTGGGTGTAGGTCAAAGTAATTTTCTCTGTTTTGCATCTATTGGACACGCTTGCAGCAAATGTTTAGCCATTGTTATACCAAAAACATTTAAATTCATCAGCATTTCCTATCTTTAATTATTGAACAAGTGGTATTTCAACCTGTTTATTTCCTATGTGGAGCCTGAAGATTGCTGCTTTTTACTTGTTCACCTCGGCTGAGTTAGTATTATGCACCATCTTTCTGGTGTCCTGAATGCTCTGATTCCAACTTGATTCCATAAATACTTCCTATAAATATAAACATTACAGAAAAATTTCCAGCCAAAGTACACACTCACCTATGCAAATGACCTAGCCATATGGACTTAAGAAAATCTGTTAATTCAGCTAACAACTGGATACAGCAAGCCCTATTAGAGTTAGACAAAATTATCAAAAACATGGCTAGTAAAGATAAGTGAGGAGAAAACAATATGCACAGTATTCACCCTCTCAAATAAATTACAGCACATTAAGCTATTGTTAAATGGTAAAATACTGCATCCTTATTACCCTTTGATCATCACCTGACATAGAAGGCACGCATTGAGAGACAGTTCAAATGGGCCAATAGGACTAGTGGGGACGGACTCCCCTTGGTCACATTTTTCTGTTCTAAACCTACGACTGGCTTAGCAAGCTGGCTGTGGATTTTCATAATGCCCGTAGAAAAAAAACTAAGACTAATATGTAGAAACTGTATTGGTCCTTAGTTTCTTTATTTCTGAGATATTTTACATTGTATTGTTTTCCATGTTTACATATGTACTCCTTGAGTTTCAACTTAATTTACAAATGCTGGTGATCCAAATCTGCATATGGACGGTGTACTGCCTTGTAGTAAATGGTTCAGTTGACACTATTTTCTTGGATTCCTGTTGAAAGTTTTGTATGTAGCTGTAGACATGCCTTTATATGAATGTTTATGTCAGATTGTATAGTTTGTCCTGTGTTATACTGAGTAGTGAATAATGACTTATTGTGGAGAACATCTCATGCCATGTCAACTTATTCAGTCTTAAGATTGGTGTGAAAATTTCTGAACATGTTACTGTTCTATTCTAGATT
This sequence comes from Cepaea nemoralis, assembly GCA_014155875.1. Taxonomy (NCBI): domain Eukaryota; kingdom Metazoa; phylum Mollusca; class Gastropoda; order Stylommatophora; family Helicidae; genus Cepaea; species Cepaea nemoralis. The sequence continues at coordinate 52,684 of JACEFZ010009816.1, read as the reverse complement.
TGTGACTGGCTTCTAATCTGAACATGTTACTGTTCTATTCTAGATTTGTGGACTGGCTTCTTCTTCTTAAGATTGGTGTGAAAATTTCTGAACATGTTACTGTTCTATTCTAGATTTGTGACTGGCTTCTTCTTCTTCTTTTATTTGCTTGAAATTTGTCTGCATCTAAATTGTTATCTCTTGTATGAATTTAACTGTCTCTATTAGTTAACTAGGTTGTCCATAGAGTTTTTCTTCCACTGTTATTTCTCTACGCCAGAATGTTTGCCTAGATATGTTGTATTTTGGGTAGTCTTGGAGTATGTGCTCTGCTGTCTGCTGCATCAGTCCACATGTGCACATGGCTGATTCACCAATCTTGAATTTTGTATACATGTGGTTGGGTAATCTGTTGTGTCCTGTTCTGAGGAACAGAATAATGATTTGTTCTGGTCTGTCCATAAAGTGGTAATTGCCTTGATCTAGTGTTGGTGGCTTTCTAACTGATTTGATCTTCTTTTCATTTGGTGGTATGTAGCAGGCACATCAGGTTGTATTTCTCCTTCCTTATCTAGTTTATCAGCTCTCTATTTTCTGGGTACTCCACAATGAGATGGTATCCACACTGTGGTTACCTCATGCTGGCTGCCAAGTTCAGAAAGTAGTGTGCTTAGTACTGGCAATTTCCCAACCTGGAGCGATTCAAGTACTGATTTTGCATCTATCAACAGCACCACAGGGTGTTACCATGATTGGTATTCAGTAATTTTTCTGTTGCTATCTTGATTGCCTTGGATGTCTGCATCATAGTTATGGCAGTACTTTCCTGTTGGTACTAAATCCATGTCCCTAGCATTGTTTGAGTGTTCTATGCACACTCCTGCTCCTCCATTTCAAACAGCATTTGGTGCTGAGCCATCTGCCATCTGTGTAGACTCGGATCCAGAGCTCCTGTGGGTATTCTTTATCAAGGAAAGTCACAAAGGCTGTTTTGTGTTGTACACTGTTCTCTTCTTCATTGTTGAACATTCCTTTCACTTTTGTCAGGGGGATACCAAATGCAGGCAGATATGTGGTTTGGCCTGGCGGATAAAACTGCTTCTTTTCAACCGCCTTATAGCTAGGTTTTCAGATCTGTTCTTCATAGTGTGGCCTGGCATGCTGAGGAACTTTTCTATTTGTATTAGCATTTTCGTATCTCTGCACTCTCTCAGTCCTCCTCATCTTCTCCATCTCCACTATAAGGATTGATCTCATCCCTCCCTTGTCCAGCTCTTGTAGTGTGGTTTTTTAAGCTGAACACCAAGCATTTGACCCGTATTCTAGGTGTGGTCATTTGATCTATTGATAAACTTTGCTAAGTATTTTCCTGCTGTATCCCCATGTGGTTCCACTTAGTTTTCTCAGGATGGCTATTTTCGTTCTGGCTTTTGCCTTTTGCTACTGCTTTGTTGATGTGCTTTCAACATATCAGCCTGTCATCAAATGTTACTCCAAGGTATGTTGGTTCTTTATCTTCTCTTTTGGGTATTCATTTATGTGGATGATGCTTACCTTTTGTTTTTGGAGAGAGGGTAAATAGAGTGATGCTGCACTTGTCATTGTTTATGCTGACACATCATCTATTTGCCCATGCAATTTATGCATCTATAGCTCTTTGTAGTGATCCGGTGGCCACTGATGCAAGTTCATTTGTGCTCAATAGGGATAGGTCATCAGTTTACATTGCATACTTTACTTCCATGTGGTAATTAGGCAACATGATCTCTCATGTAGATTAGGAAAGATGTATCTGTACTCGGGTTCTTCTGTTGTCCAAGTATGCTTTCACCTATGTGTACATTTTTCTATTCACTTTATAGTTTCTCAGTTTCTTCATCAGACCTTCTTTCCACACTTTGCCAAAAGCTTTCTTCAGATCTATCCATGCCGCAAGCACCAGTTTCTTCTATGGAATGCATCCTCAGTTTCTTGAGAGAGGTAGGTTGTCTGATCTTCCGTGGAGTAACACTGCCTAAAGCCTGCCTGTTATCGCACAAGGATGTTTTCACTTTCAGTGTACCACTGCAGTCCTGTGATTGATGATGCACTCTATTGTTTTGCAGAAACAGCTGTTAAGGCTAATTGGTCTGTAGTAGCTGGAGACAATGAAATTGCCTTTCACTGAACACTATATCGAGCTGGAGCAGCTGAAGAACTAATCCGGGAGCTGGTTGAATATCAAATGGATATAACAGCAATTCAAGAAATAAGGTGGCCAGGAGAGGGTACTTTAGAGCAAAATGGAATGATTGTAATATATGGAGGAAACACCCAAAATAAACATGAATTAGGAACAGGTTTTGTCATCAAAAAAGAGTTATGGGGGAACGTTCTAACTTTAAAGCTGTTAATGACAGAATTAGTAAATTACGAATAAAAGGTAAATGGAAAAATATAACGATGATTAATGTACATGCACCTACTGAAGAGAAAGAAGATGACGTTAAAGAAGACTTTTATAATGATTTGGAAGATGTCATAAAATTGATTGATTGATTGATTGATTTAGGAATCGACATCATGACATTCGGGGCATTCCCATAAGTGCTCCGTCCCCATCCTCAGCAGCCAGCGAAGAGTTCCAACACTAATAGTACCAGTAGCAATCTGATTATAAGTCCGTCTCGCCTTTCCTCTGAGCATTGAGCGTCGGCCAGATCCCTTCATCACTCCTCGTCTCATTCTTGCCAGACCATGGTAATCCATTTGCTCCTCCGAGGTGTGCACGTGCTCCCACAAGGCCGCAACCATGTCTGCCTTGTCATGTATCAATACTCCACCAAGTTCTGCAGAGCCAGCCAATCTGTCCGCCTGTTCATTTCCCAGCACACCGGCATGCCCCGGAGAAAAGATCCAGGCGATGCTTGTCACCCGTGACCTCCGAAGCGAAGCAAGCCACTCCGCACGAAGTCTGCCCGTCCTCACCCTCGTCAGCATGCTTTCTGAGTCAGTTACAATCACGATATGTGTGTGTGTCGTATTCTCCATCCAGCGGAGAGCCGCAGTGACTGCCTCCACTTCCATGTCATAAAAGAAATCCCCAAACAGGATATCCTGATTGTGCTGGTAGACTTCAGTGCAAAAATAGGTAGAGAGCAAACTCATAAAAAAGTGGCCGGTATGGAAAGCCTACATACAACTTCAGATGATAATGGATGGAGAGTCATCAACCTAGCAGAAGCCAAAGGACTGCAGATTAGCAGTACCAGCGTATAAAGAAAGGATATACACAAACAAACTTGGAAATCATGTGACAAGAGAACCTATAATCAAATAGATCACATTTTAATTAACAACAGAAATGCATCAAACATACAACAAGTTAGAAGTTATAGAGGAGCTGAGTGCCACAGCGACCACTTCCTCGTAGGAGCAAAATTTAAAATAAAACTTAAGAGAGCTTTCTATATTAAATTACAAAGATTACACCCAACATATAACAGAGAAAAACTATAAGAAATTACAGTCAAAGAGAAATATACAGATGAAATAAAATGTAAACTTGAAACTCTGCAAAACCCTTTGGAGGAAAGCGTTGACCAAACTTGGTTGAACATCAAGAATACAATTCAATCTACCGCAGAAGAATGTCTCGGTGTGTTAACCACGCATAGAAAGAACAGATGGTTCAATCAAAAATGTGAAGAAGCAATCATTAGGAAAAAGAATGCCAGACATTTATGGTTAAATGACATCAACAACATCCAAAAGGAAGTGCAATATAGAAATGAATGTAAAGAGGCTCAAAAATAGTTCGACAGCAGAAGCAAGAATATATGAGTAATATAATCAAAGATATGGAAACTAATCACCAGAACAACGAATCCAGAAAGTTTTTTTTAAAGAACTGAAGTCAATGAAACGAGGGCACCAACACAATACATATGGTTTAAAAGACAAAAATGGGAATATGATAAATACCAATGAGGAAATGTGCAACACATGGAAAGAATATGTTGTTGAATTACTAAATTGTGAAACTCCAAGTAACACTTTCCCACAGGAAGAGGTTCTAACTTGTGAACCACAAATTGAAGAACCTGCATTTGAAGAAATCCTATATGTAATCACACGACTTAAAAACAATAAGGCAACTGGGGCTGATGGAATTGCTGCTGGCCGGGATGGTTAACCCGGTCAACAAATGCCCGCAGAAGTTGGATGTGTCGGCCTTAACGGCGCAAGAACGCAACTTTGCTGTAAACAGGCACAACGCAATCACATCCACAAAAAAAAAAACTCTGGATGACCGAAGAAGAAGAAGAAGAATTGCTGCTGAATTTATAAAGGCAGGTGGCCATGCATTACATCTAAAGCTATACGAACTAATAATAAAAATCTGGAGGACAGAAGAATTACTCCATGACTGGAAAGAGTCATTATTGATACCTATCTTTAAGAAAGGAGACAAGTTCCAATGTGAAAATTATAGAGGAATATCACTACTCGCCACAAACTATAAGATACTATCCGCAGTATTACTAAATAGACTAAAACCATATTCAGAAGACATATTAGGTGACTACCAGGCGGGATTTAGACAAAACAGATTAAAAATAGACGAATAGCCGAGAAAAATTGGGAATATAAAAGAGATCTCCATAACATTTTTGTGGATTTTAATAAGGCTTATGATAGTGTCCATAGGAATAGTCTATGGAACGCTATGCAGGAATTTGGAGTACCTGGAGTACAATGAAAGGAGACGAAGCCTTGTTACAAACCTTTGAGAACAAAGTTTTAAGACGCATCTTTGGACCCATTAGGGATACACAAAGTGGAGAGTGGAAAAGAAGAAGTAACAAAGACATTTATGATCTGTTTAAATCCCTGCTAATCACTAGTATCATGAAGGCTAATAGACTACAATGGCTGGGGCATATAGAAAGAATGGAAGATAATAGGGAAACAAAACTCGCTTACACTCAGGAAATAAATGACCGTAGACCCCGAGGTAGACCAAGAAGACAGTGGAGAGATAATATATATGCAGACCTACAAGCACTTGGAATCAACGACTGGCAAGAGAAGGTCAACCAGAGAGACGAATGGAGACAGATTGTATCTGCACTAAAGAATCTCCTTGGCTCGGAACGCTGAAGAAGAAGAATCAAGATTGCTTCTCGCCAGGTTTTTAGAACTCTGCCTAAGGTCTGGCAGTTGTTGAAGGTCTACAGCAGCTTTTATGTGTGGCCATTGTTCCTGGAGTATTTGATCATTTCATTGGCTATACCTTCAGCTCCCTGGAGTATTTGATCATTTCATTGGCTATACCTTCAGCTCCTCGTGACTTTCTCATTTTCAGTTTTGATATTGCTAACTCCAGTTCACTGAGTGTGATAGATGTCTCCAGTGACTCATGTATTATTTCATTCTGTCCTGTATGTTGCCATTTCTCTCGAATATGAGTCAATTTCATTGTTGTTAACTAGTGCTAATGAGTCTGCAAAATGATCAACTGCTTGCTTTCCTGTTTGGATGTTTCCATCTTTATGTAGTGCAATCTTTAAGTTTCTTCCTGTGCCCTTGTCGTTAAATTGTTTTACTAGGCTTCCATAACTTCCTTGTGTCTCTTTCAAAGTTCAGTGACTCATTCTTTGTTTTCTCTTTACCAGCTTTCCCATCTAGCCTGCAGCTTGGTCGTTTGAAATTTGGCTTTTGCGTGCTGGTATTTATTGTGGTGTTCTTGGCTGGGTCTCTGCTTGCTTTCTACATATTTCCACATCATCATGCAGTTGCTCTAGCTCACTACTCCAGTACGGTTTATATTGTTTATAAACTCCTCTTGCTAGTCTTGCTGCCTGTAGTATGCATTTACTGAGCTCTTCAACTACTTTATTTATGTGTTTATCTGTGTTCAGATTTCTAACCAGTATGCTGGTGTGACATTGCACATTACCCAGTCTGCATTTCTTGTAGTTCCACCTCGAGAGGCTGCTGCTTTCATTTACAAACTCATTCTCCACAGTTAGAAGACTGGTGGTAGTCACTGCCACTGACTTGTATCCCAACAATTTGTATGATGTTCCATTCCAAGTCTAGTGATTGAAAAGCCATGCGACCTGCTCATAAACTTATTCTTTGGAAGATAATGTGGTAGGTTTCCCTTTGACAGCAATTTCTTTTAGGATAAGTGAGTGCCCGTGTCTGTTCAGGTGCAAGTTTCCCCTTAATCTGGTAGACACTAACCCCCCTCCCCCCTCTCCAACTGCATTTTTAAAACCATTTTGTGTTGGCATTGCCAATTTCCTAGCACTAAAAGGTGCAGCTGGTAGTTTCCTTTCATTGAGCTGAGACCATGATTCAATATTTCAGGATGTTAAGGGAATAAGAAGAGCAGGGTGTCTTAAATGGTGCATATGTTTGTGGTAACTTATTTTGTAAGCACACAGATGCGCATGCGTGCGCACACACACATACACATGCACGCACACGCATACACACACACAGACACGGACGTACGGACTGAGGGAGGGAGAGAGAGAGAGAGAGAAAGAGAGAGAGAGAGAGAGAGATCCACTCACTATTATTCAAAGACAAGAAAAACTGACATTGTTAAGTGTGATAACAATATGAATGTTGCTTGACAGCAGCCTTTGATGAACTATGGAGGCTTCCAGAGTTGTTGAAGAAAGTGGACCAGATGATGATCATCAGCTAAAGTCACCATTACTGGAAGGTCAGTTCTGAATTAGTGAGAACATTGATGTAACAATATTGTTTTATGTGAAATTGTGAGTAAAAATGTCTCACATTGTTGAGGAGCAGTATGAGTTAAAAAGAATTATGATTTATCATAATGGGAGCCATGGTCTAGCGTTAACTAGCATATTTGCATGCCCGGCCGGTAGTCTTGTGTTGAAATCTCCATTAAGGCAGATTTTAAGCAACTTGACCTGGGCTCTCAGCTCAACCCAGTCTGAAATGGGTAGCAAGAAATTTCCCGAGGAGTAAAGGCAAGCGGTACAGCCTTGACCACATCACCCAGGGAATGTAGACTGATCTGTACAAATACGGGCTAGCACCAAATATCCAGCATGTCTCTAGGCCTCTGATATGGTTATCTACTTTTACTGTTTTTAAAATAATGCCCGTAAAAGTTGGATGTGTCTGCCTGAAGGCGCAAGTATTGCAGCTCTGCTGTAAACAGGCACAACACAATTACGTCCAGAAAAAAAAAAAAACACTCCGGATGAACGCAGAAGAAGAAGAAGAAAATAATGCAGGGATTTTGTTCACTGACCTGAGCTGCCAGGTCAACTGACCAAAAGTGGGTACCAGAACATTTTCTGTGAAGTAAAGGCAGCCGGAGTGATATTTACCACATCACCCATTGAGTGCAGTTGGTCTAAACCTACAGGACAAACATCATATATCCAATATACCTATAAAGAGAATCACACACATACAGTGATATACTAATAATTTTAACTGACATAGTGAAATGAAAAGCAGAAAGAACAAGAAAATATCTTACCTGCACAAAACAAAATAGAAAAGTATAATACCTCACAATCCTATGAAGAAGATGGAAAGTGCAATAAAACTATTTATAAATATCATAATTGCTTAAAAGATATGAACATATAAATAACATCCTTTGTCTGAAATAATAATAAACGCTAATTTACCCAATAATTACAAAAAAAGATTTAACAAGATATTACCTATGTAAAAAATTTTAAAAAATTAAATGAAGAATCAATATGATTGCACTTAAGGCATTCCCACTCTTGCTCCATCTCCATTCCTCTAGCCAGTGAGGAGTTGCCATGTGATGGTACCAGTGGCAGTCTGACTGAATATCTACCTGCATTTTCTTCTAGGCTTAGAGTGTTGTCCAGATCCTGTCCTCACTTCATGCTGAATCTGCCTCTCCAGATGTAGGTCTTTGTTTTCCTTCATCTTTTTGAGCCATGCAATCCACTCCATATGGAGCATACTAAATTCTGTTTTACGTAGTATGCTTTGCAAGTCAATTACACAAAGAGCATGTCAATGTGTGCTACTCTCCAGTTGTCAAAACACCATCATTACAGCTTCCACCTCCATTCTCATGCTGGAAGTCATGATATCATACTCTCCTTTCTTACACAGCTCCCCTTAACCTTTGCAATTGAGTCCAACACTCCAGCACTACCATTTACCTCACACCACAAGCCCTTTGTATATTATCGCATCAATTGGGCACGTGTGGTTAATATCAGCTGTTGCATGGATGCCTCTGTCTCACCCATTGTCCATTTCCTACACCCTCTGTCCAATATGACTATCACTGTGTAAGGTGGCCTTGTTGGGTGGCACCATGGCCCAATCCTTTTCCTCGACTGTCATACCAATTTTACCCCGGGAAGGTTAACCCGGTCAACAAATGCCAGCAGAAGTCGGATGTGTCGGCCTAACGGTGCAAGAAAACAGCTCTGCTGTAAACAGGCACAACGCAGTCACGTCCGAAAAAAAACTCCGGATGAACGCAGAAGAAGATACCAATTTTACAGACATGTCTAATCATCTCTTCGGCCTATGCCGTCCAAGCATTGCCTCTCTTCAACCTGTGTCCCCTGGTGTCATCTAGTGCCTAATATATAGGGTGCAAACCTAAGGTATATTTTTGTCAGGGGCACAGTGTATATGGCTACCATATACGGATTGTAGATAAAGTGTATGTTGTATGCACTCAGTGAGTGTTTCCCTTGTGCATACCAAAAATAGATTTTATGCATTCCAGCTAGCTGAGCCATACTGTCAGAAATCCCAGGGTGTACACAGTCACTGAAATAAATTATTGGTGGTAGAGAATATATAACAATCTCTTTACTAGGTTTGCCATTGCCGTCACCTTCAGAGCATAGAGTTCCTTACTGGCCTTTGACACCACCTCTCTCATGAGGTCCTTGAAAGACAACTTCTGTTTTTTTTAATAACAAACTTTAAAAAAATATGTCAGAAGCAACTATTAAAATGGTTAAATAGTTTATCTGTTGAGGTATATACACAACACTGTGTGTGTTGTGGGTGAAGTCAGGTCACTTGAGTCTTCATTGGTGGGTTCACACCACCTAACTCGAGATCCAGGGGAGAAAACTCAGGACAGATAACTATTCAAGACTTATTAAAGACAAAGTCCCTGGAAACCCAAGGCTCATTGAAAAAGTAGATTGAGCTGTTCTTGGTATCCCCAGAAGTGGATATGTGGTATTTAGTTATGTAGACATAGTTTAGGATGATGTTGCTAGACAGGGAATTCACAACTCCCCAACAATCCCCTTCTGTTCCTGTAGATATGAATCCCCCACCAACTGTGATCACATTCTTGGGCACATGTCATTAGAAGGGGACAGCTGAAGTACAACAGGAAAGTTGCAGTTGAAGAGAGGCAGGGGGGAGGGGGGGGGGGGGACCAAGAGTTCTAGAAGTTTCAGTTTAGGCCGCCAAGATGTCTGCTGTTACTTTCTGTTGTGCCGACATCTCACAGAAGGGTCAGAAAATGCTGCGGTGGCAAGAAATTCAGTTATAGTTGGCCCTATTTGCTATGGTAGAGCTCGAAAAGTGAACCGTGCATGGTATGTTTCATATCTGCACTAATTAATTCTTTCATTAAGATGAAGATATGTATTCTGAAAACATTGCAGCATTAGATTACAGCATGGTAAATATGGGAATGCAAGTGCTGATCAGTGTGCAAGGCAAGAAGTAAAACAGAAACGTTCAATAACAACAAAATGTGCAAGGCAAGAAGTAAAACAGAAACGTTCCCCCGGGAAGGTTAACCTGGTCAACAAATGCCAGCACAAGTCGGATGTGTCGACCCAATGGTACAAGAACGCAGTTCTGCTGTAAACAGGCACAACGCAATCATGTCTGGAAAAAAAAAAACTCTGGATGAACGCAGCAGAAGAAGAAGAAACAGAAACGTTCAATAACAACAAAATGTGCAAGACAAGAAGTAAAATAGAAACTGTTCAATAACAACAAAATGGTGAATGTCCTTTGCAGGACATTGCAATGAATCCCCAGTTTGATTTTTCTAGGCAGTTTTACATTCACTAGTCAGGTGTTAGTCAGATATGACTAAGCTACCGTATGACAGTAGACGGTACTACCTGCTTCTGTTCTAGGCAGTTTTACATTCACTAGTCAGGTCTTAGTCAGATATGACTGAGCTACCATTTAACAGTATATGGTACTACCTGCTTCTGTTAGTGCCGAATGTTGGGCAGCACTTACCAAACCCGACACCCCACATTGTGCCAACGGCTTCCGGCGGAAGAGTGCAATTGGGAGGGTACAATCCTTATCCACTGAAGATCAAATAACCTATATAGCTCAGGAAATAGAGGATGCCTTTCAAGAGAAAAAGCACACACTAGCAGTCTGGATAGATTTAGAAAAAGCATTTGATAAAGTATGGAAGGAAGGACTGAAAGTAAAACTGCAAAAAATGCATGTTTTGTGGAAAAATGTATAAATGGATCAGCCACTACCTTGAGAACAGAACTGCCAGGACAAAAGTACAAGGACAAACAAGCAAAATGATGCTGTTGGAGCAAGGTGTCCCCCAAGGAGGCGTTCTTTCACCAACATTATTCCTAGCATATATAAATGACATCACGGAAAATTTTCCAGCCAGAGTACACACATCCTCCTTTGCAGATGACCTAGCCATATGGACATCTGAAGAATATATTAGTACAGCTAACAGCAGAATACAGCAAGCCTTATTAGCGCTAGAGGACTGGTCAAAATCATGGCTAGTGAAGATAAGTGAGGAGAAAACAACATGCACAGTGTTCTCCCTCTCAAATAAAACTCAGCAACCTAAGCTGGTATTGAATGGAAAAATATTGCGCCATGAAGAAAATCCAAACTATCTAGGAGTCACCTTTGATCGTCACCTGACATGGAAGACACAGGTTGAGAAAAATCGAACAAGAGCAAGGCAGAGAATGGCAATCATGAAAACCTTGCTGGTACAACGTGGGGAGCAGATGAGAAAGTTCTCAAGAAGTTATATACTGGACGGGTGAGGCAGCTTGGGCAACAGCAGCTAAGTCAAACTTTAACAAAATAAGTAGAGTCCAAAACCAAGGAATGCGAATCATAACTGGAAGCCTGAAGACAACGCCTATTAATGAACTAGAAAAGATCACTTGTTTACAACCAATGCAGGACAGAAGAGATAGCAGAGCCCAGCAACAAGCATAAAAATTTAGAAGATTGACAGACCACCCTATGTATAACAGGTTTAATGGTTTTGGAAAAGGAAGACTGAAGCGTAGCAACTTTGTAGAAACTGCAAAACGAAAGATTAGGGCAGATCCCATACTTAACATATCAACAGTCAAGCATTTACAATGCACACAACTTGGAGACAGCAGGAACTACCTGAGATGATAGAAAACATTCCTGGTATTGAGAAAAAGAACAGTCAGAATGAAACCGAAAGAAGAAAAATAACCCTCAACTACATAAAAGAACATTACCCAAGCAGCAATTGGACCCATGCATATACAGATGGATCAGCCAAAGATTCAATTAAAAATGGAGGAGGAGGAATTCTCCTTAATTTAAAAAATGGAGTGATAAAAACACAGTCAGTGGCAACTGGAAAATTTTCAAGTAACTTCAAAGCGGAGGTAGAGGCTTTGAAAACTGCAGCAGAAATGCTCTTGATGGAGGAAAATAAAGAGAAGCAAATAGCTATCTTCACAGATGCAAAGTCAGCTGTCTCAATACTGAAGAGCAAAAACAGCACAGAACTAGCTGACCTAAGAGCAACACTCCATGGTCTATGCCAGAAATCCAAAAAAGTTGTAATACAGTGGATCCCATCACATTGCAGTATACCTGGAAATGAAGAGGCTGACAGACTAGCAAAAGAGGGTGGACGATTACCACAGCCTGACATAGACATAACCTATAATGAGGCAAAAAGGTTTATAAAAAGCACTTATAGAACCAAATGGGAATCAGAGCATCCAGGCCACCAGAAGGATGATGCATGCATATTACAAACTCGACCGAAGAGAACAAGTAGCAATCTTCAGACTCCGCACAGGACATAACAGGCTGAAACACCACTTGTTCAATAAACTAAAGATAGGAGATACCGATGAATGTAATTGTGGAACTGGTAAAATGACAGCTAAACATTTGCTGCAGGAGTGCCCAATATATGCAGAACAGAGAAAGATATTTTGGCTCATGCCTGCTTCATTTGAGGACAAGCTCTATGGAGATATCAACAAGCTCAAGTTGACTACAGCTTACTTTAACTACATTCAGGTTGACATCTAAAGGTGCATGAAGATGTATTTAGACTGTCACACTTCATACCACAGGTATGTCGGTTACAAAAGCGTCCCAGAGGCATGAAATGGAATATTGCTTGGATAGCAAATCCATTACGTGGAAAGTCCGAATCAAAAGCTCACTGTGTGGGCTTCATAAAAGGTGGAAAAAGTGTCCTAGTGGCACGAAATGGAATATTGCTTGGATAGCAAATCCATTATGTGGAAAGTCTTAATCGAAAGCTCACTGTGGATGTCATCTGCAGACTGCATTCTTCTGGTTTCCGGAGGAACAGCCTATGGTGAACGGAAGGCCCAATATACGGAAGTGAGGCTAAGCAGCCATGTGCAGGACGTGACGATTCCTTGGGTGAGCCCATACCAGAGTGCTGTGTGATGGACTCTGCAAGTATGGAAGCCTCCTTGGATGGCGGGGAATGCCCATGGTCTGCCCCTGCCTTCCCTTGAGGGTTGACCCGGATGTCTTTGGCGGTTCTCTATAGGCCAGCTAGGATGGGGGATAACACCACAACAGTGAGATTCAAACGTCCTAAGAAACCCCCAGGAAGGTTAACCCGGTCAACAAATGCCCGCAGAAGTCGGATGTGTCGGCCTAACGGCGCAAGAACGCAGCTCTGCTGTAAACAGGCACAACGCAGTCACATCCGGAAAAAAAATCCGGATGAACGCAGAAGAAGAAGAAGAAACCTTATCCTGGTACGAGGAAATGCAACCTAAAGACTAAATGTCATGGCAGGGCAGACCTTGCCCTAAACCTTGGTTGGTAACTGGTCTAGGATCGAAACTCCGACAGGCAAACAATTAGAGCATTGCTTTGCTGATCAGGCAGCTTCTGCAGCTTATCTTGTTCCAGACATATTGGTGTCACCTTTCCTCTGGAGTAAACTAGACAGGCCGAGAGAGGGATCATGCTGCATGGGCAACACATGGTCTCTAACTTCAGCCCAGGCTTTGTGTTATGGAGAGATAACCCCATTTTACAAACTATCGTCTGTCAAGACGGCAAGGTGCCAGTCAGTCAGTTTACCATTGCTTTCTAAATGAGAAGCCAGCGGTTAAGTCCAACAGACCGATGCATGGAATGAACTCACTACCCCAAGGCAGTGCACAGGAAGTTTAAACATAAGCACAATAAACCCCTCGGCCGCACTTACCTCTAACAACAAAATAAGGACGAGTTATTTGTCGGCAAAAGCCTGGTGTGCTACAATGTTGACTCTAACTTCAGTCAGTCAGTTGTTAGCAAAAACCTAAATTACAATGTTAACTACATAGTGTTACAATGTTGACTCTAACTTCAATCAATCAGTTGTCAGTAAACGACCTTGTGTGTTACAGTGTTGACTCTTAACTTCAATCAATCAGTTGTCGGCACAAGCCTGGTGTGTTACAATGTTGACTCTTAACTTCAATCAATCAGTTGTCAGCAAAAGTCTGGTGTGCTACAATGTTGACTCTAACTTCAATCAATCAGTTGTCAGCAAAAGCAATCAAAACTATTAGACTGCAACTAGCATGAAAACACACTGTTTGACTAACCATGGCAAAACAATCAGGCTGCAGAGTTATCATCATCATCATCATCATCATCATCATCATCATCATCATCATCATCATCATCATCATCATCATCATCATCATCATCAAGTGTCTCGCCTGCTGGACGTGCTCCTCCACATCTTGTGATCTCCAGCGTGTATCACTTCATGCGTTGACACTCTTCTTGCAATGACACAAAACTGTCAAGAGTGTTCTCTCGCTGTCTTCCTCTGTCTCTCTTTCCACACATTTGTCCATTTGTGAAATGTTCTATTGTTAGTCTTCTCATACTTTGGTCAGAAAGGATAACTGATGTTTGTGGTAATTGATCTTTGTGTCTTAGCCACTTCCAAAGGGCTGCAGGATCAGGTAGTTTGACAATAGTATTTAAATCGCCATAGGAAAGCAATTGGGCTGCAAGGTTTGTTAGGCGAAAACAGTATTTGATTCTCAATGGAAAAAGCTTTTGGGCTTTAAGGTTAGTTATTATGAAAACAGTAATTGACTCTCCATGGGACAGCTGTTGGACTGCAGTGTGTCAGTATGAAAACATACTATTGGACTCTCCATGAGACAGCTGTTGAACTGCGTGTGTCAGTATGAAAATATACTATTGGACTCTCCTTGGGACAGCTGTTGAACTGCATGTGTCAGTAATGAAAACATACTATTGGACTCTCCTTGGGACAGCTGTTGAACTGCATGTGTCAGTTAGTATGAAAACATACTATTGGACTCTCCTTGGGACAGCTGTTGAACTGCATGTGTCAGTTAGTATGAAAACATACTATTGGACTCTCCTTGGGACAGCTGTTGAACTGCATGTGTCAGTAAGAAAACATACTATTGGACGCTCCTTGGGACAGCTGTTGGACTGCATGTGTCAGTAAGAAAACATACTATTGGACTCTCCTTGGGACAGCTGTTGGACTGCATGTGTCAGTTAGTATGAAAAGACACTGTTGGACTCTCCTTGGGACAGCTGTTGGACTGCATGTGTCACTTAGTATGAAAACATACTATTGGACTCTCCAGGGGAAGACTTCTGGGTTTGTTACTAGTTATCCATCACTTTGCTTCAGATTCAACTTATGTAGTTGTAAATGTTTTGCGTGTCTTCTTTTTCCCCTCCTCCTCTCCCACTTCATCTCCTTCGTTTTCTTCTTCTTTCTTCTTCTTGTCCTCCTTATCTTCTGCTACTGCCGCTGTCGCTCTTCTTCTTCTTTCTCCTGCTTTTCATCCCTCTGGACAAAAGCCCTCAACCATCTTATGTCAAGCCCTCCAATCCTCTGCTACTTTGTTATTTCATGTCATTCCATCCATTTCTTGGCTATTGACCATATTACTTGTCTCTGTCTCTAATTCTCTTCTCCATGTGTTTTTGGCATCCTTGTATTTATATTATAAGTACTACTTTTCATATTTATAACCCGCTATGTCCTGTTTTGTCTATTTTCATGTATATCTTCAGTCACTGATACAGACTACCCTAAGTTCACAGGAAAAAGGTTGGTCACATTTAATCTAGTTACACAACAGTCAGTAATGTTCTTGTTCTGTCCACTTAATTACTTATCTTTGGTTTTGTATTCAACTTTAAATATTATAGTTGTATATTCATGACATACTGCATTTTAACATACAGCTGCGAATCCTGGACAATTAGTAAAAGGTGAAAAAACCATAGAAATCTTGCAGGTGTGGTATTATAGAATAATGATGAAAATTAATTGGACAGCCAAAATGAGCAATATGGACATTTTGAGGGAAGCTAAGTTGCAAAGACAGCTTATTACAAACAGAAAGAAACGGTCATAATTTTTTGGTCACGTTATGAGAAGACAAAGACTGGAACATGTCGTGGCAACCGGAAAGATTTGTGGAAAGACAGTGGAAGACAGCGTGAGAAAATTCTTGATAGTCTTTTCTCATGGCATGGGAGGGAGTCAACACACGAATAGATCCATGCCATTGGAGATCGCAATTTTTTGCGAGAAGCATGAATTGTCAACAAAAACCTGCTAGTCACTGGATGATGATGATATTCATGAAATGGTTCATTTATAAAATAACTGAAAAGCTGTTGTATGTTTGTATGTGAAAGAACAATTGAAATGTTCACATCCTCACATGATGGCTAATGCATTATTTTGATTTGGTAAATATATACGTATAAGTAATTTATCTGCAGGGTAGATTACAGTGTTTTACGACTTAAATAAGTATGCATTCTGTGGAATTTGGCACATGCTGCATATTATGCAAGTTGAAATGTAATTATAATCCTTAATCATGCATTAGGAGAAGTGTTGTCTTGTGCTTCATTTCTGAAACAGTTGTATTTTCCTTCTATCACTGCCATTGTCTGCACTTTTCTTTGTTCGGCTATGTTTAGTTTATTATAATAACTACACAGGAGTGGTTAAAAAAAAACCTGTGATGACTGACAAGTGTTCAGGATGATTGATGCCACCATTGTAGGTCTCCAGTATGATAGTTTCATCCACCTAATGCATTAAGAACTGAAGATGCAATCAGCAACTGATACCTTGACTGTTGGCATCAAGGGACAACGAACCAAGCTGACCAAGACACTACTTCCCTACCAAATAGTGGTCCAGGATATAAGGTTGCATTACAGCAGTGTGGATGAGAGACTAGAGATCCAAGGCTAATTAAAATATTGTATATACAAATATGTATATTCTTATTTTTATTGTAACTGTTTGCAGACCTTGTTTACCTTGTTGCAGATAATACAGCACATACGTTTTAATGTTTTATTTCCAGAGGGGTGGTCAGTGTAGAAAGAACGGATCCAATCATTGAGAAATTCCTTGCTGATGTACCAAATCTACTATTGCAAAATGAATCCTATGGCCTGATATGGGACAAAGTAAGCATTGATTTCATTGTTTATTATTACTAGTTTCAGTAAATGACCAGTGTGCCACAGCTGTTTCCAATAGAGAGTGATCATCTCATACCTTAAAGATGTCTGATTCTTAGACTCAGTATTTCTGTAGGAGCAATTATGGTCTACTTAGTCACAATGAAATAGTAATATTTCTTATCAATAATATTTTAAGGAAATTGCTATTCTATTCTTGAGGCATGTGATTTCTTTGTGTTGTGTTTGTAATGGATAGGAATTTTCTGTCTCGCAGGTCACATGTAGTGAAAATTGGTAGGTCAAAAGCCATTCGGTTCTTCCAGATCTTTTCCTTTCTTTGTTACTGGTATTAGTATAGCTTCCTCCCATTCCTGTAGGACTATTCCTCTCTTCCAGCTGTAATTTAGGGCTTCAGGTAGTTTTTGTTTGTTTGCTTTAGTACCCAGATCTATTAGCATTTCATTTGTGATTCTAGTCTTTACTTGGTGATTTCTTTTTTTTTTTTAAGGGTACCCATTGTCCTGTTTCATTTCTTGTATTTTAAAATTTGCATCATATATTCTACTGCTGTCTCTGTATTATTATTATGTGCTTGTTTATCTTTATGTAGTGTAGCGCTGTCTATTTGATAGATTTCACACTCAAAGTAGTGACAATTAGACTTTCAGAAATAGAAAGACTATTCACTGCCGAAGACAAGATCAAAAGGCTCGTGAATCTAGGCCGTATGAAAATACTGGCTCAAGAAATGATCAAGTATTCTAACAGTGACCAGGCTAAGGAAGGTAAGGTTGACAGCAATACTTTAAATACAGATTGCAGACCTATTTATCCTGCTACATGTGCCTGGGAAGTAAAGAATCCCCCAAGTCTTGCACTGTCTCACAACAAGGAGACAGACAAGACTATATAATTCAGTACAATCTTTCGCTCTGTCATTCGATAACACTTAAGTAAACTTATAACAGAGTCGTTAGTTCGAAATTTCCAAACTACACTCAAATAGTTTATTTTATATAATTTTGATTGTTTGTTCTGTCCTCATCATCATCATCAAGTGCCGTGCTGGCTGGCGTAGGCGTTCATGGCTCTCCACAGATCTCGGTCTTTGGTGTTCTGGATCAACTCCACTGATGATATTCCTCCATGTCACCGTCTCAATCCGTCCAGCATCATTTCTCTTGGTCTGCCTCTGCCTCTCTTCCCCTCGATCTTTCCAGTTGTCATGATGTTCTCCAATGCCTCTCTTCTCATCACATGACCAAAGAAAGCTGTTTGTCTCTTTATTATTGTTGTATATAGTGTTCTAGTTTCATTAGCCTCTTTCAGGCAATCGTTGTTAGTTATTCTGGCAGTCCAAGGAATTCGCAACATTCGTCTTAAAAACCACATCTCTGTTGCTTCCAAGTTCTTCCTAAATTGTTCATTTACATTCCAAGATTCGCTGCCATACAGCAAAACTGGTTCTATTCTTGAAAAATAAATATATTTTACTGAGCCAACATGCTCGGTCTCTAATCACTGTAAGGTGCTAATGATGCAGTAGTCCGATGTAGGTCTCCTGGCATAGGAAGGGTTTGCCAGGCACTTAGCTGAAGTTCTCTTCCCACTGACTCGTCTGGAACAACCGCTGTATCGTTTCTCGTCTCCTCCTCGTGCTGCTGATCAGGGTGTTGCACTACAGGTCACAGTGGAAGAAGGTGTCTTGGCTAGGGTTTAGTCTATGATAATTGTTATTGTCCTTCCATATTTTTCTATACCTAGCCTTGAGGCTTCACAGGTATCTTGATCCTATCCCAAGATTCTTAACTTCTGCTGGCAAGACTGTTTATAACAAAGTTTTATGACAGACTGCTCCCTGGCAGTAGGTTTACTTCACTTTATTTGTAAACTTGTATTAGGTGGTTTAATATTTGGTTGGATGATTCTCGTGATGAGTGTGGCAATGATGGCATTGCTGGTGACACAACAATCCAGTTTTATGAGCCTGTTGACCTCTTGCCTCAACCGGCCTTTAATATTAAACAGTTGTGATGCAATGTAACCACTGTTGATATTCAATATTGACTTTAGATATAAATATGTCGACCGGCTGAGTTGGCTGTTTCACGAGGTACTCGCTGGAAGACTGTAGCCTATTTGGCACTTTGACTAACCTAGCTATTTTGCTTGGTTGTCACTGTTCGACCAAACTACATAAAACCCCGTAAACTAAACTAGTATTACGTTACTTGTAAATGGTTTGTGGTAACCTGCAAACAGCTATAATGTTATTATACAATCCTGTTCCTTTTAGCAAGATTTGACTGTGCCCAGTCTACCTACAAGGCAAAAGATTTGTGTTTTTCATTTGTCTGGGTCCTTCCCCGTGACCTGACCGACACGGGAGACTCTACCATCGCCATAGCTCTTGGGGTCAATGGAAAACCCCTCTTACCTCAATAAGGTGGAGACAAGGCAGCGGGGTTATGTGTTCCATCTATTAACCTATTATATTTGTCAGGTGCTAGTAGACAAACATGTAGTGATAAATTGCTGCCTCTTTGTGTTTTTCTTATATTCTTTCCAGGGGTTCTTTAATTTCATGAACATGTTGACTTGTTCTGATGCTGCTGTCTTTGGTCCCCCAATAGAGCATAAACCCTCAACCAACTCACACAGAACCTCCTATTGGTTGCTATCTCCTTGCAGCTCCCTCCATGATCATCCCATGTTCTTCGTCTGTCTCTAGTTCTCTTCTCCGTGTGTTTTTCCCTATTCCTTTTGGTTTAGATAATGCTGGCACTGATGGCAAAACTAAAACTATAACTAAACTAAGTAAATTTAGAGTAGGAACATGAAATGTTAGGACATTAAATGAGCTAGGAAAGTTAAACAATGTTCTAAGAGAAATGGATAGCATGAAAATGAATATACTAGGCATAAGTGAGATGAGATGGAAAGGATCTGGCTAAAGTATAACCGACAAACACACAATAATTTATTCTGGAAGGGACACACATGAAAAAGGTGTAGGAATAATATTTGATGAAAAAACAGCCAAATCTATGAATGGATACTGGTGTATTTCAGATAGAGTTATAATGGTCAAAATCAAAGGCAAATCAATAGATATAAATATTATACAAGTATATGCACCAACAACAAGCAGTAGTGATGAAGAAATACAACACTTTTACGATGAAATAGAAATGGCAATAGCTCAAATTGTATCACGAGAAATAAAAATAATACTGGGAGATTTTAATGCAAAAGTAGGAAAAGGAAAAATAGAGGATATAGTGGGGAATTACGGTTTAGGTACAAGAAATTAACGAGGAGAGAGACTAACAGAATGGGCAAATAGTAATTATATGATAATTGGAAACACATGGTTTAATCCTTTACAGGGAGACGCTTGTCCGTTTTCTAGCCCTGAATGGGCAAGATTTTTTCAGGTTCGGTAAAATTTCGGGTCGCGTTAGTAAAAACATCACAAATAAGGTATTAGTCAACCGATTTTAGTTAAATAAACAACACAATGAAGGGAAAAGCATGCAGAATATGTTATTCACGTGATTGTTGTCGGTAATCCATATATGAACACAAATATTTACGAAATACGGCATGTTGTTTGTGATTTTCCATCATCTATACGGCAATTTACAAACACATTTTCAGAATCATAATCACTTTCTTTAAAGTCCGACTCAGACTGCTAATGCAAAGTAACGCTGATATCTAGCTCCGATTAATAGTCAACTTCGTGCCCTTTAATGTCATTTAAATTGAACAGAGCGAAATCTCGGCTATCACTTGAAGAATCGCCGAAATCCATTTTGAAAAACAGCGTAAAATTCCCGAAAACTATCAAAAATTGTCCGTAAAAGTCCGTTCAAATTCATACTATCGCGTTTACAAATGGCAGCCACGTTGTCAAGCTGTCGGCGAAAGCGAAAGTAGCCATCGGAAGTGTCGGAAAGCCGAGAGATCGCGTTTTTACAATGCATAATAGTATCGGCCGGAATTGGCCGCTGTGA
The DNA here is from genome assembly GCA_014155875.1 of Cepaea nemoralis. Lineage (NCBI taxonomy): Eukaryota > Metazoa > Mollusca > Gastropoda > Stylommatophora > Helicidae > Cepaea > Cepaea nemoralis. Next base: position 31,901 of record JACEFZ010009816.1, on the reverse strand, counting down.
CCTGTAAAGGGTTAAACACCATAAAAGACGACTGTACACATGGAAAAGCCCTGATATGAAAATACACAACCAAATTGACTACATACTTATTAATAAAAGATTTAGAAATGCATTAATTAATGTAAAGACAATGCCTGATGCTGATGGTAATAGTGATCATGTACCACTATGTGGACAAATAAAAGTAAGATTAAAGAGAGGGAAAAATATGGTTAAGAACTTGAGACTTAATAAAGAGGTTCTGAAAGTAGATAAAGAAATTCAAGAACAATACAGAGTGACTGTGAAAAATAGGTACAATGCAATAGCTAAAATACAGAGTATAAATGAACAATGGGAAATGTTAAGGGACTCCATTCATCAAACTAGCAAAGAAATATTACTGGAGAGAAGCCAAAAAGCTAAGAAAAAATGGATGAATGAAGAAATCTTAATGCTGATGGACAAAAGGAAACAGAATAAAAATGACAAACAAGAGTAAGCTAAGATAAATAAAGAAATAAGAGATAAATGTGTGAAGTCAAAAGAAAGTTGGTTAAACGAGCAATGCAAAAAAATTGAATTAAATTCCATTAAAGATCAAAAAAGTATGTACAGACAAATCAGTGAGCTCACAGGAAGAACAATAAGAATAAATACAGGGTGTTTGAAATCCAAAATAGGAAAGATATTATTGGAGGAAGGTGCTATAATGAAGAGGTGGAATGAGTATATAAGAAAATTATATAATAGAGCAAGGGAAGAATTAACAGAAGAAAGTAACTTAGAAGGCCCACCTATTCTAAAAGAAGAAGTCGCTGACGCTGTGAAACAAATGAAGAAAGGAAAAAAGCTGGGCCGGATGAAATCAGAAGTATTGGGAGAATTTGGGGTAGATATATTAACCAAAATGCTGAATGATATTTACAACAGTGGATATTTACCGAGCTACATGCTAAAATCTGTATTTATAGCAATACCAAAGAGACCAGGAGCAATTGAATGTGAAGATTTTCGTACAATTAACCTCATAAACCATGTCACTAAGCTTCTACTCAGAATTATAATGAGAAGAACAAGAAAGAAAATAAAAATGGAAATTAGTGAAGAACTAGTATGGTTTTATGGAAGGAAAGTGTACAAATAATGCAATATATATATTACGAACACTAATAGAAAGGTCAATAGAGAAACAGAGAGATGTATATTTATGCTTCATAGATTATACTAAGGCATTTGATAAAGTAAAACATGATGAGCTGATTAAAATGTTGGAAGATATCAACATTGATGGAAAAGATTTAAGAATAATAAAGAATATATACTGGAACCAAGTAGCAGCAATTAAAATGGGAAATAAAGAGGGTAGTTACGAACAGATAAAGCTAGGAGTACGACAGGGGTATGTCTTGTCACCCGATCTCTTCTCCCTATATAGCGAAGTAATAATGAGAGAGATCAAAGAGAAGCCAGGAATACTAATCGGAGGATATAATACAAACAATATACGCTATGCAGATGACACAGTATTGGTGGCGGATAATGCAACAGACCTGCAACAATTATTGGACATTGTAGTATCAGAGAGTGCACAGAAAGGACTCTCCTTGAATATCAAGAAAACAGTAACAATGGTGATATCAAAGAAAATGGGGACACCAAAATGTGACATAGAAATAGAAGGGGAAATTCTCAACCAAGTGGATAATTTTAAATACCTAGGGGCACTTATAACATCAGATGGAAGATGTACAACAGAGATTAAGAGCAGAAAAGGGCAGGCGAAAACCGCATTTCAGAAAATGAAGAAGAGTATCTTATGCAATAAGTCGCTATCAATGAATGTAAGAAAGAGAGTGCTTAAATGCTATATAGAACCAGTTTTGCTGTATGGCAGCGAATCTTGGAATGTAAATGAACAAATTAGGAAGAACTTAGAAGCAACAGAGATGTGATTTTTAAGACGAATGTTGCGAATTCCTTGGACTGCCAGAGTAACTAACAGCAATTGCCTGAAAGAGGCTAATGAAACTAGAACACTATATACAACAATAAGAAAGAGACAAACAGCTTTCCTTGGTCATGTGATGAGAAGAGAGGTATTGGAGAACATCGTGACAACTGGAAAGATCAAGGGGAAGAGAGGCAGAGGCAGACCAAGAGAAATGATGCTGGCCGGATTGAGACGGTGGCATGGAGGAATATCATCAGCGAAGTTTATCCAGAACACCAAAGACCGAGATCTGTGGAGAGCCATGAATGCCTATGCCAGCCGGCAAGGCACTTGATGATGATGAATGCCGGCAAGGTAAATGTCCATTGAAGTTGCCAGGGAGCACAGTTTTGTGATAAAGCGCTTCATGCAGCTCTGGTGGATTATATGTCATCTGCTGGGGTGTACCGATTATACACTGTATGAATACTGCCACTGTGCAGATGGTGTTTTATACATCTGTAGGTTGTGCCAATGTTAGATATATAATGCTACCCTTTTTATCATTGTGAATATAGTTAGCTATACAGTCTGTGCACTCACAGGCATAGCTTGTGTTTCCAGACAGGAGTATTTCAGCTTTTATCTTTGACTGAACAGGCCAGGTATTGTCCTAGCCATCTACACTGGAAAAGTGACACAGAATTCACAACCTGTCTCACACCCAGTGCAACATGCTGTAATTTTTTACTTGCAGAAATTACAACCAGAAAACCTGAAGTATGAGAAAGGAGTGCATTTTGTCAGCACTAGAGAAGCTGATAGGAAAACTAATCATGCAACTGTGTCATTTTATCGTGACGGGGCTACAGGAGCAACTTTTGCCATCAAGATATTACAGGTGTGTGTGCCGTGTCACTTTTCTTATTGTTTTCATTTTGTTAAAGGTTATATTCTATTCAACACTTTAGGGATTATAAATGGAATATATTTCTATAAGTCTGTTGTGTGGAAAAGACCATTATGAAGAAGCAAAGAAGAGGAAGACTACAGTGTAGATGGATTCAAGATGTGATAGATAATTGACACATGACAGCAACAGGCAGGACACCTGGCTTATGACAGGGAGAGTTTCAAAATATGGACATGGGGTAACGGTTCTGCCCAAGACAAGTCACAGGAATGAGGATGATTGTTATTTCAGATAATGTTGTTTTAAACTGTTTATTGATGTTTTTTGAGCCATGTGATATTCATGTTTCCTGCCCACACCTTCTTGTGGTGTAGATTATATAATCCTGCTATATTTGCTTAAATATTTAGTTTGTCATTGATTGGTTTAAGTTGTAGTATTTTACTTTACAAGAGTGGTCTCTAAATAGAAATATTTGTTCTTGTGATGTACTGCCTAGTTTTACCTTGCAGTTCTCTAGGGCTGTTTACCATGTGATGGTGGTATATTACTGGAAGAAAATTAGATGCAACATTTAACACATGACACTCTTTATGCTTACTAGGTTCTTCTTCTTCTTCTTCTGCTGAGTTCATCCGGAGTTTTTTTTTTTTCCGGACGTGATTGCGTTGTGCCTGTTTACAGCAGAGCTGCGTTCTTGCGACATTAGGCCAACACATCTGACTTCTGTGGGCATTTGTTGACCAGGTTAACCTTCCCGGCTACTAGGTTCTGATTTGCCTTAGTTTTCTTTCTGTTTTTAAGGGAAGAAAAGAACAGCTTATTAATAACAAGTGTTTTATTTTTCTCTGCAGTGTTTGTAATGTGACATCATATTATATTGTCAGCAATGCTGAATCAGTGGTTAATGACACCAGCCTACATTGTATCATTTTTGTCAACTTGAAAATTGGTTTATAAAAATGTGGTAAAAATGTTTTGCATTTTTAATACAAATCACAGTTTGTGGGCTGTGAAAAGACTAAAGTACTAAGTACAGTGCATTGGGAATTTCTTTGGCGCTCATAGAGTGAACAAGACGACAGGGCAGTGAATGCCTTTCTAAGCTGTAGCTTTAGTCTTGTATTCCTAAGTGTTCTCCATTCTTTTCTTTTTTTATACAGATTTTAAACAGATAGTGCCTAACTTACTTAGCATGGGATAATTATTTCTTTATGTGTGTTCTGGCAGAAAAATGAACAGTTGTCTCCATCTATGCAGAAGATCTATAGATTTATAGTTAGTTGATTATGAGTCTTATATTGTATTACTGTTCATAAACATTTTCAAAGGTAAAATGAACATATCAGAATGTACCAAATTAATAAATTATTGCTGCCTCCAATTTATCTGGCATACATGTATGTCATTTTATTATGACGCAGCTACAGAACAACATTTGTATTCAAGACATTACAGGTACTGCATTATGTCACTCAAACAATATTCTTTAGTTATGCAATGAGAATAGCAGCATTAGAAAACATCATGATGACTGGAAAGATCATGCAATGAGAAGAGCTGCATTAGAAAACATCTTGATGACTGGAAAGATCACGCAATTAGAAGAGTGACATTAGAAAACATCATGATGACTGGAAAGATCACGCAATGAGAAGAGCTGCATTAGAAAACATCTTGATGACTGGAAAGATCATGCAATGAGAAGAGCTGCATTAGAAAACATCTTGATGACTGGAAAGATCACACAATTAGAAGAGTGACATTAGAAAACACCATGACTGGAAAGATCAGCAGTAGAAGAGGCAGACTGAAAGAAAAGATACAGGATGAGCGGAGACAATTGCATGGAGGAGTAACATCCACAGAATTTATCCAGAACCACTAGGCTCGTGATCTGTGGAGACACATGAATGCCTTGCCATTTGACAGGGCACATGATTATGATGATAATATATGTACATTTATTCAATTGTAAATATTTCACAATTCCGCATGTAATGGAGTAATTTTCACTAGATGCAGCTATTTTCAATATGGCTTTTCTCAAGAATTGCCCTCTTTGCAAATACATATCATAAAAACAATATTCATATGTTCCAAAACATTACTCCAAATTATAGCATTGGACTGTTCTTAATATTCCTCAGTAAGATTATCTCCAAATGAAATTCTCTTGTAAATATGCATTCCATATATTCTCATTGCGTGATCTTTCCAGTCATCATGATGTTTTCTAATGCAGCTCTTCTCATTGCAAGATCTTTCCAGTCATGATGTTTTCTAATGTCACTCTTCTCATTGCATGATCTTTCCAGTCATCATGGTGTTTTCTAATGTCGCACTTCTCATTGCGTGATCTTTCCAGTCATCATGATGTTTTCTAATGCAGCTCTTCTCATTGCGTGATCTTTCCAGAGGTATCGCTAGACAGTGACGCGGTCATCTACACAGATGGGTCGGTCGTCCGACATGTGAGAAGCTCATGGGCCTTTACAGCTCGGGCCGGAGGGAGAATTGTGATGGAGGACTCTGGTGCTTTCACTGAAACCACAAGTAGCCTGACCATGGAAGTCATGGCAGTAAGTAAAGCACTAACATGGCTCGAGACACAGACATTCACTAGGGCTTGTTTCCTTAGCGACTCAATGAACATGATCAAGAGGATAGAGGAGGGGTCGATCCGAAGAGAATGGTTGCTGCCTCTGGAGCGGTCTCGGCTGGCAAAGATTAGTTTCATCTTCGTGCCAGGGCATGCGGGAGTACAAGGAAATGAGCGGGCTGACAAGCTCGCAGGTGAGGCTACTGTGGAGGGCGGACGCGCCATGAACCAGGCTGACATTCTGAATGCTCTACGAGAAGTGAGACTTTTGCAAGAACCAAGTGATGACTGTGAATCTACAACAATGGCCAGACTGCGAGAGCAGCAAATTAAAAGAGGGGTGGCCAAACAAGAACACTACGCAGGAAGCCAAAGAAGATTGATAAACCAACACAGAACTGGCGTCGTTAGCCGCTACACGCTGCAGGATTTGCTGAGGAGGGGATCCGAGCACTTATGGACTGAATGGTTCGATGTGCAACGAGGATGATCTGTCGACTAACTAACTAACTAACTATTCCATATTGCTATTTTAGCATAAACTATGTCCTTATCCTGACTTTTTATTATTGTACAGAAAGGCACACCTTTTTATCCAGAAGAAGTCAGAGTTGGTTTGACCATTCAGCATTCCAACATCTGTTCTGTGTATGGGATCATCGTCAGAAATGGCTCAGTTCACATTTTGCTGGAACATGCAGGTATTCTGCCAGCTCTATATTTGTCTCCATGTATATGTTTTTTTTGGCGCTCACTCGCTTTGAGCTCAAGAATAGTCTGTGCACACTATTTCTATTAGTGCTGGACTGAATTTTGCGTGTGGATTAGCTTTCCCTAACAACAGTGTCACTCGCCATCAGGCGAACCTACTCAACTTCAGAGGTAATTATAATTTAGGTCCCCAAGTCAAGGACAACAGATCAATATTTTAGTTCAACTGTCCGGTATAGGGGTTGAACCCCCTCACCTCGGCATCAGCACACCGGATGTTTAAGAACACATGTTCTTATCCATTCGGCCATGCTGACCTACCTCCATGTATATGATCATGCTTATGATATTTCTCATTAATGTTAATCTTATATAACTTGTACTTATTTTTTGCTCCTCTTCAACTCTGAGGTGCAGCGTGCCAGTAGAGAGTTATCAAGATAACACTGTCAGTCACTTTCTGTTCAGCTTGTTCAGGTTCTCAGACTTTCAGTTCATTTCATTCAAAGACCGCTGAATGTGAACACTTGGATAGCTAAAATGTTTTGGCTTTTCGTCACCCATGCTTGATGTGATGGCTGGACTTTCCCACTATACAGACATTATTTCTTCTTTTTTTTTTCTTCTTTCAATTGCTTGGCTCTCCATGTAGTTTTTTTTCCACATTTTTCTGACAATATTCACCTATATATGATTATCTTCTCCATGAGTTGATCTATTTAGATAGTAAAGTATAGTGAATCTATTTACATATCTGTAAGACATGTGTTTGCCTGTGTTCAAAGCCCCTTTGAAGCAGGAATTATTTTCAATGACATAAGCTCCCAGGTGGACTCTGCCTTACGTGTACACCAGGAAATTACCACAGACTATCAGTTGATCTAAACATAAGGCTCTAGCACCATATACCCAGTAGATCTCATGACATGACAAGAGGTCTTTTTATTTACTGAGACATTATGGAGACATAATGTTAGACACTTACGTTTGGTGACCATTCAGCACACAGGAGGTACAGTGGTTGGTATCATGATGGTCATTTAAACTTTCCCAGAAAAATCTGTGGCTACCAATGTCATGAGGCTAAGTCCACCTCAGAGCCATAGTGATAGGAACAAATGCAACTCTGTCACTATAGGGGATTGCACTCCAGAACCACAGTGTTAGTAGGCAAGTGCCCAGCAGTGAAAACACATCAGACAGCAAAGAGATATTTTTCATTTGTCATACATATTTACATCATAATAGAGCATGTTTTTTTTTGTCAGCTTCATATTGCCTTTTTTTGTTGACAGTTCCTTTGTAAAACTGTTTCCAGGATCATCACTATATCAGGAGAGGGCCTGGATTGCTGCATGTACAAAGCGAGTGCTGTCATTTGCCAAGCAGAGCTTTCAAGCATTGGACATCATTCATGAACATGGTTTTGTCCACTGTGACATCAAACGTATGTCTTTCAGCGCAATTCTCTCTTCTTCTCACTGATATAAACTTCCTATACAAAGTATGCAAAATATATCTTGTCAAGCAGTCATAACAAATCTCACTGGTATATTTGGTTTGTTTTTCCCTCTGCCACTGTTGAAATAGGCGAGTTAAAACACATGTACACACATTCTTATGTCTTTCCCCTGCATGAGTCTAATGCTGAGTGTCCTATGTGTAATGCTTAGATCTAGCACTACACATCTAGTGCTCAGGCCCACTTCCTAAACATGTGACACCTCTGACCTGTTTCCCTAGCTGGCCACAAATACAAGTTAGTTACATGTCTTTTACAGGATGTTGCAATCAACTCTGACATTTATTGGCTGTTCAACTTGGCAATTTTACGTTCGGCTGTTTGCGATTGTTTCTAAATTACCCAAACTTATAGCATCAGAGTCTGCACAAACCAATCCTAACTCACCTGTCTCTGATTTCGAACCCTAAACCTGATTTGTTGGGGAATTGCTGAACTGAGTTCACTATCCTCTAAGCTACCAGATGCTGACCAGCCAGAAATACCTGTGAGAATTATGCTGACTGACCACAAATACCTGTGAGACTTAATTATGTTGGTCACTCACTATCATTGAGGAGTGGCTGAGAATGCTGGGTTCTCCTTCAGGAGACCTGGGTTCAAATCCTCGGTAAGGTGCAGATTTTTTCTGTCTGAGGCAAAAATAAAATCTTAACTTGCACAGTTCGCGGCGACTGCACTAGCCAGGCGGCTTTAATTCCTCAGGCTCAAGACCCCCCTGCCTTACACTACAAGGTACTATAGGCAGTAAATGACAGACAGTGACAGTTCTTAATTCATTATCATCCTTTCTATTATATATATATATATATATATATATATATATATATATATATATATATATATATATATATATATATATATATATATATTAGGGACGTTCATTTGAAACCCGTTCCAATGGCTTTATTACAAAAGCATGAAAGAAACGTTAATAGGTGTGGTAGAATTAAACAAAGCATACATTTTGAATGAATTATGCACCATGGGTTGGTCAGAATAAGTCGCCGTAGGCATTCAAGCAAGCATCCCATTGCTTAGGTAGGCGGCGAATGCCGTCCGCAAAAAAGGATTGTGGTTGCTCACTGAACCAAGTGTTTACCGCGTTCATTACGTCTGCATCTGTGTGAAATCGTTGCCCCTTGAGAGCTTTTTTTAGAGGTCCGAACAAATGAAAATCACATGGTGACAAATCAGGACTATAGGCTGGATGCCGCAGAATTTCCCACTTCTTTCTTGCTAATGCTTCCTGCACAATCTTTGTGACATGCGGACGAGCATTATCGTGCAACAAAATCACACCGCGCGAAAGCATGCCGGGTCGTTTATTCTTGATAGCTTTTTGCAGCTTGTCTAGTGTTTGCAAGTAGTGGGTAGAATTGATGTTGACACCAGGTTCTTTAAAGTCGACCAACAATATCCTTTCATGGTAAAAAAATGCGCTCAGCATAACCTTACCAGCGGAAACCTGTAACTTGAATTTGTTGGCTTTTGGTGATACAGCATGCATCCATTGCATGCTGTTTTGCTGCTCGGCTCAAAAGTGGTGACACCATGATTCATCGCCTGCCACTATGCGGAAGAGAAATGCATCACCCTCCACTCCGTAACGCAGCAAGTGGTTCAAACACCATCCCATGCGTTCCTCTTTTTGATAGTCGGTCAACATCCGTGGTACCCACTGTGAACATACCTTCCGATATTGCAGTTTCTTACGAATGACCTTTCGAATTGTCCCAATTGACACATCAAATTCTTTCACTAGCGAACGTATGCTTCGACAACGGTTCATCTGTACTGCTGCATCAATTTTGGCGATGGTTTTTTCTGTTGCAACAATATGCGCTTGACCCGGCCGTCGAAGATCTGTCGTGAACTGACGTCCTTTCCGAAACATTCGTGCCCAGTCTGTCACTGTTGTCTTCGACACACATTTGTTACCGTACGCTGCCTGCATTCTTCGATGAATGTCCACTGGTCGACATCCTTCAAATGAAAGAAACTGAATCACTGCTCTTTGAGCTTCTTTGGACAGATTTTGGATCAACCCGGCCATTTTCTCAACGGTCAGAAACAGAACCTATGCATCATGGGACGATAAGCACGTGCTCTTTTATTCATTGGTCAGTACTTATCACATGACTATGACATGATCATGTTCAACGTACGCAATTACGCGTGGTGTGGCACGAACGGATTTCAAATGAATGCCCCTTATATATATATATATATATATATATATATATATATATATATATATATATATATATATATATATATATATATATATACATCTCTAAGTGACATTGCATTAACTCTTGGGCGTAAACTGGCAATATTTTGAGACTTATACACACACTGAACCATGGCAGTATCAGTTTTAGACTGTCCACCTGAGAGCTCAAGTCATTTTGAAAACTCCCCTCTTGTAGCGAGGTTTGAACATATGATCACCAAGCCAGCAAGCAAGTGTGGTACCATGGCTCCCATTGTAGCTGTACACACATTAAAGGACCATCTATACACACCTGGAGGTGTGTTCAGTAAATGATACTAGACCCATATCTATACATACCTGGAGGTGTGTTCAGTAAATGATACTAGACCCATATCTATACACATCTGGAGGTGTGTTCAGTAAATGATACTAGACCCATATTTGTATAGACCAATTGACACTTGCTATCACATCAGCCGCGTTTACCTCCCAGGACATGTTCCAGTAGCCATGTTTAAGCTGGATAGGCCAGATTTTAAACATTTGCCTTTTGGTTGGATGCGAAGACATGACCACCATGGCTGGCAAGCAGACATGCTAGCTACTGCACCCTAGCAGTGTATGACCATTATTCTCATTAACGTTATGTTCTCCAGTCTGCTAGATTTTATGTTTGTCATCATCCACACAGCGGACAACATCATGATAGCCAGGCCCAAGGATAGTGAGGAGTTCACAGTAAAACTGATTGACTTTGGAAGTTGTCACACTACAGGAGCAAGACTCTCAAGTACAACTGCCAACACCACCTTTTTGTATTGGTCACCAGAGATTTGGCAAGCACTTGCTAACAAGGTAACATTTTTATATACACATTGCTAACCTTCAGTATGAGCTACAGGGGTGTTTATATTTATATGTTGCGTGGGGCATGTAAAGGTAGACCCATTGCATATAGTGCCATTGGAATGTGAAGTGTTGGACCATCATTTATTCCAGGCCATGACACTAGGAGCTGGGGTGTCCAGTTTCCTTCTTCACCATCTTTCCTGCCCTGACAAATCTCACAATTATCCAGTGCCAAGGTCAACATGACTGAATGGATATGAGCGTCCATTCTTAAACATCCGGTGTGCTGATGTCGAGGTAGTGGGGTTCTACGCCTACACTGGTCAGTTGGACTCAAATGTTGAATTCTCTTTCTAGACTTGGGGTTGTAAATTACAAGTACCTCTGAAGTTGGAGTTGGTTCGCCTGATGGTGAGGGACACTGGTATTAGCTAATCCACACACAAACATCAATCCAGTGCACTAGAAGACTGAGTTTGATTCAAAGCGACAGAACAGCAACAAAAAAACTAGTACCAATTTCATGAGGCTGGGTCAACCCAGAGCCTTACTGGTCAGTAAAAAGAACCTTGTCACTACAGTGGATTGAACTCAGACAACTATCTTGGCAGGAAAGTGAACTAGCCACTATGCCACTGCAGCAGTCTTTATAACGAGCTGTGTAAATATTATTTTGTGTAGTTTCTCAGTTTGTGGATCTCAACTGCAGTTACCAGAAAGACAAACATCATTATCACAACCACCACCACCACATTGCAGAACTTCTTTCGTTCAATTGAAATTTGTCTATATCTGCAATGTTGTTGCTTGTATGAACTCCATTGTCTTTTTCAGTTCCCTCAGTGATCCGTAGAGTTTATCCTCCACTGTTGTTTCTCTAGGCTAGAAGGTTTGCCTAGATATGTCATATTTTGGACAGTCTTGTAGTTTGTGAACTGCTGTTTGTGGTGCCATCCACATATGCACATGGCTGATTTGCTGGTCTCAAATCTTTTTAACATGTAGTTGCATAATTTATTGTGTCCTGCTCTGAGGCGCAGAATAATGACTTGTTCTGGTCTGTCCATAAGCTGTTAGTCGCCGTGAGCAGGTTTTAGTTGCTTCCTGACTGATTTGATCATTCTTTTCTTTTGGTGTATGTAACATACATCAGGTTCTATTGCTCCTTCCTTAGCTAATTGATCAGCTCTCTTGTTTCTGGGTACTCCATGTGGGATGGTATCCACTGTATGGTGACCTTACGCTGACTGCCAAGTTCAGAAAGTAGTATCCATAGTACAGGCATTTTCCAAACTGGATTACCTCAAATACTGATTTTGCATCACAGGCTACGCACCATAGTTGGTATTCAGTAATTTGATTTATTTGGTTGTTTCGGGATTTGAGATTTGAAGATTGAACACAACCCACTACTGGCAATGCTGATCATATTCTGGTACGAAACTTGGGCCTTGTCCACGTCATATTAGAAATACTAGACCCGAGTTTCGCTCTCCTTTGAGCTCATTAGTAGTATATATCCCTGACGGGACCCGGGATCGAACTCCAGATCACTGGCATGTGAGGCTATCTTGATTGCCTGGATTTCTGCATCATAATTATGGCAGTACTTTTCTGTTGGTACTCTGGCCGTGTCCCTACCATTATTTGGGTGTTCTGCACACACTCCTGTTCCTCCATTTCAAACAATATTTTGTGCTGACTCATTTGTGTAGACTCGGATCCAGAGGTCCTCTGGATATTGTTCATCAAGGAAACAGAGAATAATTGTTCCGTATTATGCTCTGTTTTGTTCTTACTTGTTGAATATTCATTTCACTGTTGTCTGAATTTGTAGTGATGGTCTATGTTCCTCTCTCCATGGAGCTCATTCTGGGGTAGTTTTTAGGGGGTTACCAACTGCAGGCAGTGGTTTGTCTGCAGAGTCCTTTGTTGGCCTGATGGCTAAAACTGCTTCTTTTCAACCGCCCCACAGCTGGTTTTCAAATCTGTTCTTCTTAAGGTGGCCTGACATGCTGAGGAACTTTTCTGCTTTTATTAGTGTTTTAGAATCTCTACCTCTCTCAGTACTTGTGTCCTCCCCTTCTCCTCCATCTACACTATAGGGGTTGATCTCATCCTTCCCTTGTCCAGCTCTTGCACCATGTAGTTGACCCATATTTCAGGCGTTGTCTTATGCTCTGTTGATAAACTTTGCTAAATATCTACCCACTGAGTCCCTATGGTGTCCCTGAAGTTCCACTTAGTTTTTTCATGATGGTTATCGTCTTTGTTGATGTGCTTTCTCCAAGTAAGCCTGTCATCAAATGTTACTCTAAGGTATGTTGGTTCTTTATCTTCTCTTTGCGGTATTCCATTTATATAGATGATGCCTATCTTTTGTTTCGGTGAGAGGATAAATAGAGTGGTGCTGCACCTGTCAGTGTTTATACTGACACACCATCTATTTGCCCATGCAACTAATGCATCTACAGCTCTTTGTAGCGATCTGGTGGCCACTTATGCGTGTTCATTTGTGCTCCATTTTAATTCCATGTGGTAGATTTGCAACAAGATCATTGATGAAGATTAGGAAAAGTGTGGGGGCAGGACTCCACTGTGGGGAACACCATGACGCAGTAGTACTTTCTTGCTCTTGAGTCCGTCTATTTGTACTCAGGCACTTCTGTTGTGCTAGTATGCTTTCACCCATTTGTACCCATCTTTCCATTGGCTTTAAAGTTTCTCAGTTTCCTCGTCAGACCTTCTTTCCAGACTTTGTCAAAGGCTTTCTTTAAATCTATCCATGCCGCAAGCACCAGTTTCTTCTCTTGGAATGCATCCTCAATTTCTTGAGAGAGGTAGGTTGTCTGATCTTCCGTAGAATAACACTGCCTAAAGCCAGCTTGCTGTGGCACAAAAATGTTTTCATTTTCAATGTACCACTGCAGTCTGTTATTGATGATGCGCTCCATTGTTTTGCAGAGACAGCTGGTGAGTAATTGGTCTGTAGCTGGAGGCAGTGGAAACCTCTTTTAAGAGAGGTATCATGACTGCTTCTGTCCAGGTTTATGGAACTCTGCCTAGGGTCCAGCAGTTGTTGAAGATCTGCCGCAGCTTGATTTTGGCCATTGTTTCTAGGTTCTTGATCATTTCATTGGATATATTGTCGACTCCTGGTGACTTTCTCATTTTCAGTTTTGGTATTGCTAGCTCCAGTCCACTGAGTGTGGTAAGTTCTTCCAGTGCGTCATGTGTTATTTCATTCAGTCCTGTATGGTGATGTTTCTCTCGATTCTCTTGTGTTTTCTGGGCTAATTTCGATGTTGTTATCTTGAGCAAATGAGTCTGTGAAATGGTCTGCTTCTTGCTTTCCATTTAAGATGTTCCCATCTTTATGTAATGCAATCTTTGAGTTTCTCCCTGTATCCTCGTCGTCAAGTTGTTTTACCTGCTTCTACAACTTCCTTGTGTTTCTTTCAAAGTTTAGTGACTCTATTTTCTCCTGCCAGCTTTTCCGTCTAGCCTGCAACTTTGCCCATTGAAATTTGACTTTTGCATGCTGGTATTTATTGAGGTGCTCTTGGTTGGGTTTGATCCCTGCTTGCTTTCTACATACTTCCACATCATCATGCAGTTGCTCTAGTTCACTACTCCAGTATGGTTTATATTGCTTATGAGCACCTCTTGGTACTTTTTCTTGACTGCCTGCAGTATGCATTTGCCAAAATTTCAACTAACGTCTTTATCTGTATTCAGATTTCTAACCAGTGTGCTGGTGGGATGCTTGTACATTGCCCAGTCTGCTTTCTTGTAATTCCACCTTGAAAGGGTGCTGCTTTCACTTACAAGCTCATCTTCTAGAGTTAGATAGACAGTCCAAGTTGTTTCCCAACAATTCATGGTATGTTCCACGCCAGGTCTGGTGAATGAAAAGCCAGGTTGGATGTAGTTGTGGTGTGCCATAGCCTTGAGTAGAAGGTATGTGGGTCAGATGGCTTGTTAATCAAGATAAAATCTATACTCATCCTGCCAGTCTTCCAGTCTCTCTCCTCTCTATTCCATGTGATCATATCCCCAGTTCGGCGCTTTGGGTTTTCGCAGATCTCTTGTGATCCCCATGACTTCATGTGCATGCTGCGCCGTCCGTCATCTCGTGACGTCTCGGTGCTCGGAACAGCTCTGACTATTTTGTTTTCCGGACACTGGGCAACATAGGCGAGGGAGAAGTTTTATTTCTCTCCTAACTGACGGTTAGGGTAACCCTAACCCTATACCTATTCGAAGGCTCTCAACTGGGGGATATGAGGGATCCCCGGATGAGAGGGCCTCGCCGTTACTCGCTCACTGATGCATAGAGGTAAGGTGCTCAGCCGGCAGCATGTGTAGCCTACCTCGTGAGCGGTTACTAAAGGTAGGAAAATGCACCCCAGTTGCACGCAATGGTTAAGATGAAAGTCTATATCTATATACTCATAGAGTGAGCATAGACAAAGGTGGAAGATTTCTCATTTACATGAAATGGAACGTTTGGCTAGCAAACCCATTACGTGAAAGCCCGAAGTGAAAGCTTCCTGAGTGGATGTTGCCCACAGTCTGTCTGTCCCTGGATTGTGCTTGAGCGACCAGTGGCAACAGAAATGCCCAATACATGGAAGTGAAGAATTAAAGCAGCCATGAGCAGGACATGGCAATCCCCCGGGTGAGCCCAGTCTCAGAGCAATGTGTACTGGCTCTGCAATTATGGAAGCCTCCTTGGATAGCGGGAAATGCCCATGGTCTGCCCCTGCCTTCCCTTGAGGATTGACCGTGATGTCTCTGACCGTTCTACCTTGACCAACTGAGATGTGGGTGACACCACAAGAGTCTAACGTTCCTCAAAACCCGAGGAAGGCTAACCTCAGTAAAAATGCCTGCCAAAGTTGGATGTGCCAGCCTAAGGGTGGCAAATAAAAACTGGCACTACGCAATTACGTCCGAGTGAAATGCCCGGAACAGCTCTGACTAATTAGTCTTCCAAATGTAACGGGACAGCTCTGACTAGCTAGTTTTCCGATTGTCCGTCGTGCTTGGAACAGCTCTGACTATCTAGTCTTCCGAATGACCTTCGTGTCCAGAACAGCTCTGACTAGCTAGTTTTCCGATTTTCCGTCGTGCTTGGAACAGCTCTGACTATCTAGTCTTCCGAATGACCTTCGTGTCCGGAACAGCTCTTGACTAGCTAGTTTTCCGAATGTCCGTCATGCCTGGAACAGCTCTAACTGTTTTGTTTTCCGGGCACAGCAACTAAGCACATGCTGAGTGGATACCGACTGCAATCCGACCGTCCCTGGTTTGTGTGGGGAGCAAACGGAAGGCCCAATGCATTGAAATGAGGAATTAAAGCAGCCATGAGCAGGATGTGACGATTCCCTAGGTGAGCCCAGCATCAGAGCACTATGTGTCGGCTCTGCAACTGTGGAAGCCGCCCTGGATAGCGGAAAATGCCATGGATTGTCCCTGACTTCCCTTGAGGGCCGATCGTGAAGTCTTCGACCGTTCTAACTTGACCAGCTGGGATGTTGATGGTACCACAAAAGTGAGAGTCCCCCAGGAATGCTAACCTGTCAAAAAGGCACGCTAAAGTCGGATGTGTTGGCCTAAGGGTTTCGGCCCAAGGGTACCTAACCAGACACACCGCAATCACATCTGAAAAAACACTCCGGATGAACCCAGAAGAAGAAGATATCTCCAGCTCTGTGAGTTGCTGTGAAAATCACCACACACAATCATTTTTTTCTTTTAATGGAAATATGCCTAGTCTCAGTGGGCAGTCACTTGGACAGGGTTATTGGTCAAATGTAGATCTGTACTTTCTGTCTGGGGTTTAAGGGTCTAATACTCGGCTCCTTCCATATATACTTCAGTTTG
The DNA here is from genome assembly GCA_014155875.1 of Cepaea nemoralis. Classification (NCBI taxonomy): domain Eukaryota; kingdom Metazoa; phylum Mollusca; class Gastropoda; order Stylommatophora; family Helicidae; genus Cepaea; species Cepaea nemoralis. Next base: position 15,285 of record JACEFZ010009816.1, on the reverse strand, counting down.
GAAAGCAGTGATATTATTCTTTCCAAGGGTCATATCCCACCTTTTCGCCTGTCTTTTTGGTCAGGTCGGTAGCACTAGTACGAGGTACATTAATAAGTAAGTCACAAATGGCTGTAGAAAAATAACTAACTATGATAACAACTTGAAACCAGTTTATTTTTATACATACATTGTCCCTTTATTTCTCAACATAATTTCCACCAACATTGATGCACTTGTCCCATCGTTTTATCAGTCCTCCCAAACCGGCTGCATAGAACTGTGTGCTCTGTTTTCTAAACCATGTTTTCACTTCACATTCAACTTCAGCGTCATTGCAAAATGTCTCTCTGCCAAGGTGGATTTTCAGTGTTTATGCTGATAAATTTTTATCCCGTAAAGCGGTGCATAGCTGGATAGAAAAAGTTACGAGGACGAGTCAATAAGTAAGTCACACAGGTCTGTGTGATGACAGGTAAATGAAAACAAAGCACCCAGTTCTATGCAACCGGTTTAGGAGGACTGATAAAATGATGGGATAAATGCATCAATGTTGGTGGAAATTATGTTGAGAAATAAAGGGACAATGTATGTATAAAAATAAACTGGTTTTAAGTTGTTATCATATTATACATACATTGTCCCTTTATTTCTCAACCTAATTTCCACCAAACATTGATGCACTTTATCCCATCATTTTATCAGTCCTCCCTAAACCGGCTGCATAGAACTGGGTGCCTTGTTTTCATTTACCTGTCATCACACAGACCTGTGTGACTTACTTATTGACCTCGTCCTCGTAACTTTTCTATCCAGCTATGCATCGCTTTACGGGATAAAAATTTATCAGCATAAACACTGAAATCACCTTGGCGAGAGACATTTTGCAAATGACGCCTGAGTTGAATGTGAAGTGAAAACATGGTTTAGAAAACAGAGCACACAGTTCTATGCAGCCGGTTTGGGGGAATGGATAAACCGATGGGACAAGTGCATCAATGTTGGTGGAAATTATGTTGAGAAATAAAGGGACAATGTATGTATAAAAATAAACTGGTTTCAAGTTGTTATCATAGTTAGTTATTTTTCTACAGCCATTTGTGACTTACTTATTAATGTACCTCGTACTAGTGCTACCGACCTGACCAAAAAGACAGGCGAAAAGGTGGGATATGACCCTTGGAAAGAATAATATCACTGCTTTCCAAACTGAAGTATATATGGAAGGAGCCGAGTATTAGACCCTTAAACCCCAGACAGAAAGTACAGATCTCACATTTGACCAATAACCCTGTCCAAGTGACTGCCCACTGAGACTAGGCATATTTCCAAGAAAAAATGGATGTGTGTGTGGTGATTTTCACAGCAACTCACAGAGCTGGAGATCTTCTTCTCTGCGTTCATCCGGGAGTGTTTTTTCAGATGTGATTGCGGTGTGTCTGGTTAGGTACCCTTGGGCCGAAACCCCTTAGGCCAACACATCCGACTTTAGCGTGCATTTTTGACAGGTTAGCATTCCTGGGGGACTCTCACTTTTGTGGTACCATCAACATCCCAGCTGGTCAAGTTAGAAAGGTCGAAGACTTCACGATCAGCCCTCAAGGGAAGTCAGGGACAATCCATGGCATTTTCCGCTATCCAGGGCGGCTTCCACAGTTGCAGAGCCGACACATAGCGCTCTGATGCTGGGCTCACCTAGGGAATCGTCACATCCTGCTCATGGCTGCTTTAATTCCTCATTTCAATGCATTGGGCCTTCCATTTGCTCCCACACAAACCGAGGGTACGGTCAGATTGCAGTCGGTATCCACTCAGCATGTGCTTAGTTGCATGTGCCCATGAAACACAAAACAGTTAGAGCTGTTCCAGGCCTGACGGACATTCGGAAAACTAGCTAGTCAAGAGCTGTTTCCGGGACCACGAAGGTCATTCGGAAGACTAGATAGTCAGAGCTGTTCCAAGCACGACGGGAAAATCGGAAAACTAGCTAGTCAGAGCTGTTCTGGACACGATAGGTCATTCGGAAGACTAGATAGTCAGAGCTGTTCCAAGCCACGACGGACAATCGGAAAAACTAGCTAGTCAGAAGCTTGTCCCTGTTACATTCGGAAGACTAATTAGTCAGAGCTGTTCCCGGGCATACGATCGACATTCACTCGGACGTAATTGCGTAGTGCCAGTTTTTATTGCCACCCTTAGGCTGGCACATCCAACTTTGGCCAGGCTATTTTTACTGAGGTTAGCCTTCCTCGGGTTTTGAGGACGTTCGCCTCTTTGTGGTGTCACCCACATCTCAGTTGGTCAAGGTTAGAACGGTCAGAGACATCACGGTCAACCCTCAAGGGAAGGCAGGGCAGACCATGGGCATTTCCGCTATCCAAGGAGGCTTCCATAATTGCAGAGCCCGTACATATTGCTCTGAGACTGGGCTCACCCGGGGGATTGCCATGTCCTGCTCATGGCTGCTTTAATTCTTCACTTCCATGTATTGGGCATTTCTGTTGCCACTGGTCGCTCAAGCAACAATCCAGGACAGGACAGACTGTGGGCAACATCCACTCAGGAAGCTTTCACTTCGGCTTTCACGTAATTGGGTTCGCTAGCCAAACGTTCCATTTCGTGTAAATAGAAATCTTCCACTTTTGTCCTATGGCTCAACTCTATGAGTATATAGATATAGACTTTCATCTTAACCATTGCGTGCAACTGGGGTGCATTTTCTACCTTTAGTAACCGCTCACGAGGTAGGCTACACGTGCTGCCGGCTCAGCACCTTACCTCTATGCATCAGTGAAGCGAGTAACGGCAGGCTCTCTCATCGGGGATCCCTCATATCCCCCAGCTGAGAGCCTTCGAATAGGTATAGGGTTAGGGTTACCCTAACGTCGGATAGGAGAGAAATAAAACTTCTCCCTCGCCTATGTTGCCAGTGTCCGGAAAACAAAAATAGTCAGAGCTGTTCCGAGCACCGAGACGTCACGAGATGACGGACGGCGCAGCATGCACATGAAGTCATGGGGATCACAAGAGAAACGCGAAACCCAAAGCGCCGAACTGGGGATATGATCACATGGAATAGAGAGGAGAGAGACTGGAAGACGGCAGGATGTGAGTATAGATTTTATCTGATTAACAAGCCATCTGACCCACATACCTTCTACTCAAGGCTATGGCACACCACAACTACATCCAACCTGGCTTTTCATTCACCAGACCTGGCGTGTGAACATACCATGAATTGTTGGGAAACAACTTTGACTGTCTATCTAACTCTAGAAGATGAGCTTGTAAGTGAAAGCAGCACCCTTTCAAGGTGGAATTACAAGAAAGCAGATTGGGCAATGTACAAGCCCACCAGCACACTGGTTAGAAATCTTAATACAGATAAAGACGTTAGTTGAAATTTTGGCAAATGCATACTGCAGGCAGTCAAGAAAAGGTACCAAGAGGTGCTCATAAGCAATATAAACCATACTGGAGTAGTGAACTAGAGCAACTGCATGATGATGTGGAAGTATGTAGAAAGCAAGCAGGGATCAAACCCAACCAAGAGCACCTCAATAAATACCAGCATGCAAAAGTCAAATTTAAATGGGCAAAGTTGCAGGCTAGACGGAAAAGCTGGCAGGAGAAAATAGAGTCACTAAACTTTGAAAGAAACACAAGGAAGTTGTAGAAGCAGGTAAAACAAACTTAACGACGAGGATACAGGGAGAAACTCAAAGATTGCATTACATAAAGATGGGAACATCTTAAATGGAAAGCAAGAAGCAGACCATTTCACAGACTCATTTGCTCAAGATAACAAACATCGAAATTAGCCCAGAAAACACAAGAGAATCGAGAGAAACATCACCATACAGGACTGAATGAAATAGCACATGACGCACTGGAAGAACTTACCACACTCAGTGGACTGGAGAGCCAGCAATACCAAAACTGAAAATGAGAAAGTCACCAGCAGTCGACAATATATCCAATGAAATGATCAGAAACCTAAAAACAATGGCCAAAATCAAGCTGCAGCAGATCTTCAACAACTGCTGGACCCTAGGCAGAGTTCCATAAACCTGGACAGAAGCAGTCATGATACCCTCTCTTAAAAGAGGTTTCCACTGCCTCCAGCTACAGACCAATTACTCACCAGCTGTCTCTGCAAAACAATGGAGCGCATCATCAATAACAGACTGGCAGTGGTACATTGAAAATGAAAACATTTTGTGCCACAGCAGGCTGGCTTAGGCAGTGTTATTCTACGGAAGATCAGACAACCTACCTCTCAAGAAATTGAGGATGCATTCCAAGAGAAGAAACTGGTGCTTGCGGCATGGATAGATTTAAAGAAAGCCTTTGACAAAGTCTGGAAAGAAGGTCTGACGAGGAAACTGAGAAACTTTAAAGCCAATGGAAAGATGGGTACAAATGGGTGAAAGCATACTAGCACAACAGAAGTGCCTGAGTACAGATAGACGGACTCAAGAGCAAGAAAGTACTACTGCGTCATGGTGTTCCCCACATTGGAGTCCTGCCCCCACACTTTTCCTAATCTTCATCAATGATCTTGTTGCAAATCTACCACATGGAATTAAAATGGAGCACAAATGAACACGCATAAGTGGCCACCAGATCGCTACAAAGAGCTGTAGATGCATTAGTTGCATGGGCAAATAGATGGTGTGTCAGCATAAACACTGACAGGTGCAGCACCACTCTATTTATCCTCTCACCGAAACAAAAGATAGGCATCATCTATATAATGGAATACCGCAAAGAGAAGATAAAGAACAACATACCTTAGAGTAACATTTGATGACAGGCTTACTTGGAGAAAGCACATCAACAAAGAAGAGTAACCATCATGAAAAAACTAAGTGGAACTTCAGGGACACCATAGGGACTCAGTGGGTAGATATTTAGCAAAGTTTATCAACAGAGCATAAGACAACGCCTGGAATAAGGGTCAACTACATGGTGCAAGAGCTGGACAAGGGAAGGATGAGATCAACCCCTATAGTGTAGATGGAGGAGAAGGGGAGGACACAAGTACTGAGAGAGGTAGAGATTCTAAAACGCTAATAAAAGCAGAAAAGTTCCTCAGCATGTCAGGCCACCTTAAGAAGAACAGATTTGAAAACCAGCTGTGGGGCGGTTGAAAAGAAGCAGTTTTAGCCATCAGGCCAACAAAGGACTCTGCAGACAAACCACTGCCTGCAGTTGGTAACCCCCTGAAAACTACCCCAGAATGAGCTCCATGGAGAGAGGAACATAGACCATCACTACAAATTCAGACAACAGTGAAATGAATATTCAACAAGTAAGAACAAAACAGTGCATAATACGGAACAACTATTCTCTGTTTCCTTGATGAACAATATCCAGAGGACCTCTGGATCCAAGTCTACACAAATGAGTCAGCACAAAATATTGTTTGAAATGGAGGAACAGGAGTGTGCGCAGAACACCCAAATAATGGTAGGGACATGGCCAGAGTACCAACAGAAAAGTACTGCCATAATTATGATGCAGAAATCCAGGCAATCAAGATAGCCTCACATGCCAGTGATCTGGAGTTCGATCCCGGGTCCCGTCAGGGATATGTACTACTAATGAGCTCAAAGGAGAGCGAAACTCGAGTCTAGTATTTCTAATATGACGTGGACAAGGCCCAAGTTTCATACCAGAATATGATCAGCATTGCCAGTAGTGGGTTGTGTTCAATCTTCAAATCTCAAATCCCAAAACAACCAAATAAATCAAATTACTGAATACCAACCATGGTGCATAGCCTGAGATGCAAAATCATTATTTGAGGTAATCCAGTTTGGAAAATGCCTGTACTATGGATACTACTTTCTGAACTGAACAGCGTAAGGTCACCATACAGTGGATACCATCCCACATGGAGTACCAGAAACAAGAGAGCTGATCAATTAGCTAAGGAAGGAGCAATAGAAGAATAACCTGGTGTATGTTACATACACCAAAAGAAAAGAATGATCAAATCAATCAGGAAGCAACTAAAACCTGCTCAAGGCGACTAACAGCTTATGGACAGACCAGAACAAGTCATTATTCTGCGCCTCAGAGCAGGACACAATAAATTATGCCAACTACATGTTAAAAAGATTTGAGACCAGCAAATCAGCCATGCATGTGCATATGTGGATGGCACCACAAACAGCAGTTCACAAACTACAAGACTGTCCAAAATATGAACATATTAGCAAACCTTCTAGCCTAGAGAAACAACAGTGGAGGATAAAACTCTACGGATCACTGAGGGAACTGAAAAAGACAATGGAGTTCATACAAGCAACAACATTGCAGATATAGACAAATTTCAATTGAACGAAAGAAGTTCTGCAATGTGGTGGTGGTGGTTGTGATAATGATGTTTGTCTTTCTGGTAACTGCAGTTGAGATCCACAAACTGAGAAACTACACAAAATAATATTTACACAGCTCGTTATAAAGACTGCTGCAGTGGCATAGTGGCTAGTTCACTTTCCTGCCAAGATAGTTGTCTGAGTTCAATCCACTGTAGTGACAAGGTTCTTTTTACTGACCAGTAAGGCTCTGGGTTGACCCAGCCTCATGAAATTGGTACTAGTTTTTTTGTTGCTGGTTCTGTCGCTTTGAATCAAACTCAGTCTTCTAGTGCACTGGATTGATGTTTGTGTGTGGATTAGCTAATACCAGTGTCTCACCATCAGGCGAACCAACTCAACTTCAGAGGTACTTGTAATTTACAACCCCAAGTCTAGAAAGAGAATTCAACATTTGAGTCCAACTGACCAGTGTAGGCGTAGAACCCCACTACCTCGACATCAGCACACCGGATGTTTAAGAATGGACGCTCATATCCATTCAGTCATGTTGACCTTGGCACTGGATAATTGTGAGATTTGTCAGGGCAGGAAAGATGGTGAAGAAGGAAACTGGACACCCCAGCTCCTAGTGTCATGGCCTGGAATAAATGATGGTCCAACACTTCACATTCCAATGGCACTATATGCAATGGGTCTACCTTTACATGCCCCACGGCAACATATAAATATAAACACCCCTGTAGCTCATACTGAAGGTTAGCAATGTGTATATAAAAATGTACCTTGTTAGCAAGTGCTTGCCAAATCTCTGGTGACCAATACAAAAAGGTGGTGTTGGCAGTTGTACTTGAGAGTCTTGCTCCTGTAGTGTGACAACTTCCAAAGTCAATCAGTTTTACTGTGAACTCCTCACTATCCTTGGGCCTGGCTATCATGATGTTGTCCGCTGTGTGGATGATTGACAAACATAAAATCTAGCAGACTGGAGAACATAACGTTAATGAGAATAATGGTCATACACTGCTAGGGTGCAGTAGCTAGCATGTCTGCTTGCCAGCCTGGTGGTCATGTCTTCGCATCCAACCAAAAGGCAAATGTTTAAAATCTGGCCTATCCAGCTTAAACATGGCTACTGGAACATGTCCTGGGAGGTAAACGCGGCTGATGTGATAGCAAGTGTCAATTGGTCTATACAAATATGGGTCTAGTATTATTTACTGAACACACCTCCAGGTGTGTATATATATGCGTCTAGTATCATTTACTGAACACACCTCCAGGTATGTATAGATATGGGTCTAGTATCATTTACTGAACACACCTCCAGGTATGTATAGATGGTCCTTTAATGTGTGTACAGCTACAATGGGAGCCATGGTACCACACTTGCTTGCTGGCTTGGTGATCATATGTTCAAACCTCGCCTAGCAAGAGGGGAGTTTTCAAAATGTACTGTAGCTTCTCTAGAGCTGGGACCAGTCCTAAACCTGATACTGCCATGGTTCCAGTTGTTTGTATAAGTCTCAAGAGTATTGCCAGTGTACGCCCAAGGAGTTAATGCTAATGTCACTACTACGAAGATGCACACACATCTAATATATATATATTATATATATGGTTAATATTATATATTATATACTCATATATTATATATATCTAATATAATACAGGGGCATCTCATTTGAAATCGTTCGTGCCAGCACACGCGTAATTGCGTACGTTGAACATGATCATGTCATAGTCATGTTGATAAGTACTGACAATGAATAAAAATCACGTGCTTATCATCCCACTGATGCATAGGTTCTGGTTTCTGACCGTTGAGAAAATGGCCCGGGTTGATCCAAAATCCTGTCCAAAGAAGCTCAAAGAGCAGTGATTCAGTTTCTTTCATTTGAAGGATGTCGAACCAGTGGACATTCATTCGAAGAATGCAGGCAGCGCTACGGTAACAAATGTGTGTCGAAGACAACAGTGACAGACTGGGCACGAATGTTTTGGAAAAGGACGTCAGTTCACGACAGATCTTCGACGACCGGGTCAAGCGCATATTGTTGCAACAGAAAAAACCATCGCCAAAATTGATGCAGCAGTACAGATGAACCGTTGTCGAAGCATACTGTTCGCTAGTGAAAGAATTTGATGTGTCAACTTGGGACAATTCTAAAGGTCATTCGTAAGAAACTGCAATATCGGAAGGTGTGTTCACAGTGGGTACCACGGATGTTGACCGACCATCAAAAGAGGAACGCATGGGATGGTGTTTGAACCACTTGCTGCGTTACAGAGTGGAGGGTGATGCATTCTCTTCCGCATAGTGGCAGGCGATGAATCATGGTGTCACCACTTTTGAGCCGAGCAGCAAAAGACGAGCATGCAATGGAAGCATGCTGTATCACCAAAGCCAAAAAATTCAAGTTACAGGTTTCCGCTGGTAAGGTTATGCTGAGCGCATTTTTTTACCATGAAGGGCTATTGTTGGCCGACTTTAAAGAACTTGGTGTCAACATCAACTCTACCCACTACTTGCAAACACTAGACAAGCTGCAAAAAGCCATCAAGAATTAACGACCCGGCATGCTTTCTCGCGGTGTGATTTGTTGCACGATAATGCTCGTCCGCATGTCGCAAAGATTGTGCAGGAAGCATTAGCAAGGAAGAAGTGGGAAATTCTGCAACATCCAGCCTATAGTCCTGATTTATCACCATGTGATTTTCATTTGTTCGGACCTCTAAAAAAAGCTCTCAAGGGCATATAATTTCACACAGATGCAGACGTAATGAACGCGGTAAACACTTGGTTCAGTGAGCAACCACAATCCTTTTTTGCGGACGGCATTCGCCGCCTACCTAAGCAATGGATGCTTGCCTGAATGCCTACGGCGACTTCTTCTGACCAACCCATGGTGCATAATTCATTCAAAATGAATGCTTTGTTTAATTCTACCATGCTTATTAATGTTTCTTTCATGCTTTTGTAATAAAGCCATTGGAACGGGTTTCAAATGATACCCCTATATATTATATATGTATATATAATATATATCTTATATATATATATATATAATATTATATAATAGAAAGGATGAGAATGGAGAATTAAGAACTTGTCACTGTCTGTCGCATTTACTGCCTAGTAGCTACCTTGAGTGGTAAGGGGGGGGAGACTAGGGGGGTCTTGAGCCTGAGGAATTTAAAGCCGCCTGGCTAGTGCAGTCACCGCGAACTGTGCAAGTTAAGATTTTATTTTTGCCTCCGACAGAAAAAAATCTGCACTTACCAAGGATTTGAACCCAGGTCTCCTGAAGGAGAACCCAGCATTCTCAGCCACTCCTCAATGATAGTGAGTGACCAACATAATTAAGTCTCACAGGTATTTGTGGTCAGTCAGCATAATTCTCACAGGTATTTCTGGCTGGTCGCATCTGGTAGCTTAGAGGATAGTGAACTCAGTTCACAATTCCCAACAAATCAGGTTTAGGGTTCGAAATCAGAGACAGGTGAGTTAGGATGGGTTGTGCAGACTCTGATGCTATAAGTTTGGTAATGTAGAAACAATCGCAAACAGATCCGAACGTAAAATTGCCAAGTTGAACAGCCAATAAATGTCAGAGTTGATTGCAACATCCTGTAAAAAGACATGTAACTAACTTGTATTTGTGGTCAGCTAGGGAAACAGGTCAGAGGTGTCACATGTTTAGGAAGTGGGCCTGAGCACTAGATGTGTAGTGCTAAATCTAAGCATTACACATAGGACACTCAGCATAGACGCATGCAGGGGAAAGACATAAGAATGTGTGTACATGTGTTTTAACTCGCCTATTTCAACAGTGGCAGAGGGAAAAACAAACCAAATATACCAGTGAGATTTGTTATGACTGCTTGACAAGATATATTTTGCATACTTTTTGCATACTTTGTATAGGAAGTTTGTATCAGTGAGAAGAAGAGAGAATTGAGCTGAAAGACATACGTTTGATGTCACAGTGGACAAAACCATGTTCATGAATGATGTCCAATGCTTGAAAGCTCTGCTTGGCAAATGACAGCACTCGCTTTGTACATGCAGCAATCCAGGCCCTCTCCTGATATAGTGATGATCCTGGAAACAGTTTTACAAAGGAACTGTCAAAAAAAAAAGGCAATATGAAGCTGACAAAAAAAAAACATGCTCTATTATGATGTAAATATGTGTGACAAATGAAAAAATATCTCTTTGCTGTCTGATGTGTTTTCACTGCTGGCACTTGCCTACTAACACTGTGGTTCTGGAGTGCAATCCCCTATAGTGACAGAGTTGCATTTGTTCCTATCACTATGGCTCGGTGGACTTAGCCTCATGACATTGGTAGCACAGATTTTTCTGGGAAAGTTTAAATGACCATCATGATACCAACCACTGTACCTCCTGTGTGCTGAATGGTCACCAAACGTAAGTGTCTAACATTATGTCTCCATAATGTCTCAGTAAAATAAAAGACCTCTTGTCTGTCATGAGATCTACTGGGTATATGGTGCTAGAGCCTTATGTTTGATCAACTGATAGTCTGTGGTAATTTCCTGGTGTACACGTAGGCAGAGTCCACCTGGGAGCTTATGTCATTGAAAATAATTCCTGCTTCAAAGGGGCTTTGAACACAGGCAAAACACATGTCTTACAGATATGTAAATAGATTCACTATACTTTACTATCTAAATAGATCAACTCATGGAGAAGATAATCATATATAGGTGAATATTGTCAGAAAAATGTGGAAAAAAAAACTACATGGAGAGCCAAGCAATTGAAAGAAGAAAAAAAAAGAAGAAATAATGTCTGTATAGTGGGAAAGTCCAGCATCACATCAAGCATGGGTGACGAAAAGCCAAAACATTTTAGCTATCCAAGTGTTCACATTCAGCGGTCTTTGAATGAAATGAACTGAAAGTCTGAGAACCTGAACAAGCTGAACAGAAAGTGACTGACAGTGTTATCTTGATAACTCTCTACTGGCACGCTGCACCTCAGAGTTGAAGAGGAGCAAAAAATAAGTACAAGTTATATAAGATTAACATTAATGAGAAATATCATAAGCATGATCATATACATGGAGGTAGGTCAGCATGGCCGAATGGATAAGAACATGTGTTCTTAAACATCCGGTGCTGATGCGAGGTGAGGGGGTTCAACCCCTATACCGGACAGTTGAACTAAAAATATGATCTGTTGTCTTTGACTTGGGGACCTAAATTATAATTACCTCTGAAGTTGAGTAGGGTTCGCCTGATGGCGAGTGACACTGTTGTTAGGGAAAGCTAATCCACACGCAAAATTCAGCAGCACAATATAGAAATAGTGTGCACAGACTATTCTTGAGCTCAAAGCGAAGTGAGCGCCAAAAAAAACATATACATGGAGACAAATATAGAGCTGGCCAGAATACCTGCATGTTCCAGCAAAATGTGAACTGAGCCATTTCTGACGATGATCCCTATACACAGAACAGATGTGGAATGCTGAATGGTCAAAACCAACTCTGACTTCTTCTGGATAAAAAGGTGTGCCTTTTGTACAATAATAAAAAGTCAGGATAAGGACATAGTTTATGCTAAAATAGCAATATGGAATAGTTAGTTAGTTAGTTAGTCGACAGATCATCCTCGTTGCACATCGAACCATTCAGTCCATAAGTGCTCGGATCCCCTCCTCAGCAAATCCCGCAGCGTTTGTAGCGGCTAACGACGCCAGTTCTGTGTTGGTTTATCAATCTTCTTGGCTTCCTGCGTAGTGTTCTTGTTTGGCCACCCCTCTTTTAATTTGCTGCTCTCGCAGTCTGGCCATTGTTGTAGATTCCACAGTCATCACTTGGTTCTCTGCAAAGTTCTCACTTCTCGTAGAGCATTCAGAATGTCAAGCTGGTCCATGGCGCGTCCGCCCTCCACAGTAGCCTCACCTGCGAGCTTTGTCAGCCCGCTCATTTCCTTGTACTCCCGCATGCCCTGGCACGAAGATGAAACTAATCTTTGCCAGCCGAGACCGCTTCAGAGGCAGCAACCATTCTCTTCGGATCGACCCCTCCTCTATCCTCTTGATCATGTTCATTGAGTCGCTAAGGAAACAAGCCCTAGTGAAGTCTGTGTCTCGAGCCATGTTAGTGCTTTACTTACTGCCATGACTTCCATGGTCAGGCTACTTGTGGTTTCAGTGAAAGCACCAGAGTCCTCCTTCACAATTCTCCCTCCGGCCCGAGCTTGTAAAGGCCCTATGAGCTTCTCACATGTCGGACGACCGACCCATCTGTGTAGATGACCGGTCACTGTCTAGCGATACCTCTGGAAAGATCACGCAATGAGAAGAGCTGCATTAGAAAACATCATGATGACTGGAAAGATCACGCAATGAGAAGTGCGACATTAGAAAAAACCATGATGACTGGAAAGATCATGCAATGAGAAGAGTGACATTAGAAAACATCATGACTGGAAAGATCTTGCAATGAGAAGAGCTGCATAGAAAACATCATGATGACTGGAAAGATCACGCAATGAGAATATATGGAATGCATTATTTACAAGAGAATTTCATTGGAGATAATCTTACTGAGGAATATTAAGAACAGTCCAATGCTATAATTTGGAGTAATGTTTTGGAACATATGAATATTGTTTTTATGATATGTATTTGCAAAGAGGGCAATTCTTGAGAAAAGCCATATTGAAAATAGCTGCATCTAGTGAAAATTACTCCATTACATGCGGAATTGTGAAATATTTACAATTGAATAAATGTACATATATTATCATCATAATCATGTGCCCTGTCAAATGGCAAGGCATTCATGTGTCTCCACAGATCACGAGCCTAGAGGTTTCTGGATAAATTCTGTGGATGTTACTCTCCATGCAATTGTCTCCGCTCATCCTGTATCTTTTCTTTCAGTCTGCCTCTTCTACTGCTGATCTTTCCAGTCATGGTGTTTTCTAATGTCACTCTTCTAATTGTGTGATCTTTCCAGTCATCAAGATGTTTTCTAATGCAGCTCTTCTCATTGAATGATCTTTCCAGTCATCAAGATGTTTTCTAATGCAGCTCTTTCATTGCGTGCTTTGCCAGTCATCATGATGTTTTCTAATGTCACTCTTCTAATTGCGTGATCTTTCCAGTCATCAAGATGTTTTCTAATGCAGCTCTTCTCATTGCATGATATTTCCAGTCATCATGATGTTTTCTAATGCTGCTATTCTCATTGCATAACTAAAGAATATTGTTTGAGTGACATAATGCAGTACCTGTAATGTCTTGAATACAAATGTGTGTCTGTAGCTGCGTCATAATAAAATGACATACATGTATGCCAGATAAATTGGAGGCAAGCAATAATTTATTAATTTGGTACATTCTGATATGTTCATTTTACCTTTGAAAATGTTTATGAACAGTAATACAATATAAGACTCATAATCAACTAACTATAAATCTATAGATCTATTGCATAGATGGAGACAACTGTTCATTTTTCTGCCAGAACACACATAAAGAAATCATTATCCCATGCTAAGTAAGTTAGGCACTATCTGTTTAAAATCTGTATAAAAAAAGAAAAAGAATGGAGAACACTTAGGAATACAAGACTAAAGCTACAGCTTAGAAAGGCATTCACTGCCCTGTCGTCTTGTTCACTCTATGAGCGCCAAAGAAATTCCCAATGCACTGTACTTAGTACTTTAGTCTTTTCACAGCCCACAAACTGTGATTTGTATTAAAAATGCAAAACATTTTTACCACATTTTTATAAACCAATTTTCAAGTTGACAAAAATGATACAATGTAGGCTGGTGTCATTAACCACTGATTTAGCATGCTGACAATATATATGATGTCACATTACAAACCACTGCAGAGAAAAATAAAACACTTGTTATAATAAGCTGTTCTTTTCTTCCTTAAAAACAGAAAAGAAAAACTAAGGCAAATCAGAACCTAGTAGCCGGGAAGGTTAACCTGGTCAACAAATGCCCACAGAAGTCAGATGTGTTGGCTAATGTCGCAGAACGCAGCTCTGCTGTAAACAGGCACAACGCAATCACGTCCGGAAAAAAAAACTCCGGATGAACTCAGCAGAAGAAGAAGAGAAGAACCTAGTAAGCATAAAGAGTGTCATGTGTTAATGTTGCATCTAATTTCTTGCAGTAATATACCACCATCACATGGTAAACAGCCCTAGAGAACTGCAAGGTAAAACTAGCAGTACATCACAGAACAATATTTCTATTTAGAGACCACTCTTGTAAAGTAAAATACTACAAACTAAAACCAATCAATGACAAACAAATATTTAGCAAATTAGCAGGATTATATAATCTACACCACAAGAAGGTGGGCAGGAAAACATGAATATCACATGGCTCAAAAAACATCAATAAACAGTTTTAAAACAACATTATCTGAAAATAACAATCATCCTCATTCCTGTGACTGTTCTTGGGCAGCACAGTTAACCCATGTCCATATTTGAAAACTCTCCCTGTCAGAAGCCAGGTGTCCTGCCTGTTGCTGTCATGTGTCAAATATCTATCACATCTGAATCCATCTACACTGTAGTCTTCCTCTTCTTTGCTTCTTCATAATGGTCCTTTCCACACAACAGACGATAGAAATATATTCCATTTATAATCCCTAAAGTGTGAATAGAATATAACCTTTAACAAAATGAAAACAATAAGACAAAGTGACACGGCACACACACCCGTAATATCTGATGGCAAAAGTTGCCTCCTGTAGCCCCGTCACGATAAAAGGACACAGTTGCATGCATTAGTTCCTATCAGCTTCTCTAGTGATGACAAAATGCCACTCCTTTTCTCATACTTCAGGTTTTCTGGTTGTAATTTCTGCAAGTAAAAAATTACAGCATGTTGCACTGGGTGTGAGACAGGTTGTGAATTTCTGTGTCACTTCTTCAGTGTAGAAGCTAGGAAAAATACCTGGACGGTTCAT
>JACEFZ010009815.1:245000-510424 GCA_014155875.1 Cepaea nemoralis | reverse complement strand
TTATACTCTCTCTCTCTCTCTCTCTCTCTCTCTCCTCTCTCTCTCTCTCTCTCTCTCTCTCTCTCTCTCTAATATATATATATATATATATATATATATATTATATATATATATATATATATATATATATATATATATATATATATATATATATATATATATATATATATATATATATTTCTGATATGACAAACCAATCCCAACTCCCATAATTTACAGATATGAACAGAGTCGATATTAAACAACATTTATGAAAGAATATTTATAAACAGAGGAGGGGAAATCCTTTGGTCACGAACTCGTCATCACATCTAGCACGCAAAATAAACAAAAGGAAGTAAATAAAAATTACCCCAATCTCACCGCGCATCATTTCGCCCACTGAAAACAAAAATGATTTTCATTACCTAAAAAGCTCAAGTTTCTCTCTCGCTCTCTCCTCCCCCTCTCTCTCGCTCTCCTCTCGCTATCGTGCTTGCGTGTGTGTGCGTGTGTGTGTATAGTATGTGTGTGTTCTTGTGTGTGTGTGTGTGTATGTATGTATGGAGTCTCCGTGGCGAAGTGGTCAAGCCGTCTGGCTGGGGCTCTGAAGGTTGTAGGTTCGATTCCGGGCCGCATCCTTTTGTTCACGAGTGCATTTTTTCGCAGACTCCTGAGGGTCGTCGCTGGAGCTACGGAGTTCGTGCTTTGTGCGACGCTTTCCGAGCCGCGGAAAAGAGACAGAACCATATGGGATAAACCCGGTGCAATGATGTCGACCCTGTCGAATTTTAAGCGACTGTTTTTAGTGTGCGTGTGTGTAAAACTTATGTGAATTCTTTCATGAAATCAGGTCCAGCTCCATAAAATTCTAGTCTGCAGATAAAGTCTGTTATTGTGCCTGCTGCAGCTGAAAGGATCAGGGTGTTCAGTAAAATGGAAGATAATTCTGGCGAAGTGGGAAGTGGTTTGTGGTTTAAGTAATCTAAGTCGTGGTATGCTGAGAGGTGGACAATTCTCTTCATCAGCTGCTTTTTTCTTCAAGTCAGTACCCAGAACATTATTCACATCATCATCATCATCATCATCCTCCTCCTCCTCCTCCTCCTCCTCCTCATCATCATCATCATCATCATCATCATCATCATCATCATCATCATCATCTTCCACTTCTGCCGTCAAGCGTCGTGGGGAGGAATAATTTGCGTTCTAGCGCCTGGTAGGCGGCACTGGATAGTGTCATTCTGTGTGATTGTACAATGTCTTTGATGTCGTCAATCCATTTTCTTCTTGGACGACCTCGTGGTCTCGTCGCAGATGATCTTTGATGTAAGGCCAGTGGTGGTAGTTGTTGGTGTTGCATTCTAACGACAAGGCCAAACAAAATGAGATACATGACGTAATAAAAATGTGCTACAATTAATTAAATTAGTGACAATAGTCACTGCTATGGTCTAACGCTGTTTTGGCGGAGCTGGAAAGTACCAATGAAGTATTCATTAAAACAGCTTTTGGAAATTCCCATCACGGGCTTTAAGATATGACACTACACGTCTCTTCATATTGTCAAATACTTTCTGCAACGTGTCTGTTGTAATTTCTTGAATGGTATTTCTGACTGCTTCTTTCAGGCCCTCAATTGTGTGTACATTATTTTTGTAAACATTTCCTTTCAAGAATTCCAAAGATAATAATCTAATGGAGTTAGATCTGGAGAACGAGCAGACCAAATCCCACGTGATATTATGTGATTTGCGAAAATTTCTTCCGCAAAACACAATTATTCAGTTACATCAGTTATCAGTTGGGGTATCTTCATTGCACTCCGGACAGGTCCATATGTGCTCAGATCCTCCCCCAGCATATGCATCAGCGTCCGGTGGCTAATAGTGCCAGTTCTGTGTTGGTTGACGAGGCGCCTCGTTTTCCCTATGTACCTCTTCGCGTCTGGCCTTGCCGATTCTTACTCCCA
The DNA here is from genome assembly GCA_014155875.1 of Cepaea nemoralis. Taxonomy (NCBI): domain Eukaryota; kingdom Metazoa; phylum Mollusca; class Gastropoda; order Stylommatophora; family Helicidae; genus Cepaea; species Cepaea nemoralis. The sequence continues at coordinate 508,473 of JACEFZ010009815.1, read as the reverse complement.
AGTCTTTCATCCTGGACAGCGATGTGGATTCACTGACGTTAAAGTCCTCTGTTCTCGCCATATTTTTAAGGACGTTAATAACATCGGCACGAATCCATGGGCTGGCCATCTGCAGGGGGTGCAGAGCCAGCCAGTTTATCAGCTCGTTCATTTCCCTTGATTCCCGCATGTCCCGGGACGAAGATGAAGGTGACTTTACGGACAACAGACTTCCGCAGCGACTCAGTCTACTGTCTACGTACATATCCAGCGTCGACCTTCTGAATCATGCTCATTGAATCACTTAGTACACACACGTTGGTATAATGCTGTGATTCCAGCCATATGAAAGCCTGTGTAACTGCCATCACCTCCATCGTCATGCCGCTCGTGGTCATAGAGTGGGCACCACTGGATTCTTGAACGATTCGGCCCGCTGAACGGGCTGTAAATGCCCACGCACTTCTCTGCCACAAAACACAGTGATGCTCTAACTGTGTGTGCAGTTTCACCATCCTTGTTGGAACCACGCTTATTCAATTTCACGTTCATTCAGCTGTTCTAAAAAGGTTCCAGAATGTCAGTACGGTACCGGTCGGCATTCATAGTATTGCCTGGCATATTTCGCTGCATCTCCTTAGGTACATACTGCAGAATTCACACAACGTAAAGTGAATTAACTAGATAAATCCTTCAAACTGAAATATACACATGTTCGCACAGTAATGTCAATTATCTACCACGGCAATTTTAAGCTGACTAACATGTCTTTCTGTTCGAATGATAATTGACATTACTGTGCAAATATGTGTATATTCATAGTGTTGTTGAAGAAAATTGGTCCAATGAAACGTTTTTTACTGACGGCACACCATACCCCAATTTTCTCATCGTGTAGAGGCGCTTCATTAAATGCATTTGGATTAAAAGTGCTCCAAATAAGATTATTTTGGTTATTAACGTTTTAAGGTAGATGAAACCATGACTCATCAGAGAAGAGTGTTACATCGAGAATTGACCCTTCTTATTTAGTTAAAAATGCTTGAAACCACGTGGAGTTGTTGACTCTGTATTGATTGTCACACTCTTTTATTTCAGACACAACAGAAATCCTGTATGGATGAAAATTTAATCGTTGTTGAAGAATTTTGTGCACTTTGCTCATTGATACGTTCACTTATAGCAACATTGTCCTTAAGGACTTGCTTGAACATTTCAGGATTCTCTCTTTGATATCTAGACACTTTTCTGCCGATGCAGCTGACCTACTAGATCGCGGAGCATCTTCCACATTTCCCGTAGCAAGAAACTTATTTAATAAATTTCTAACCGTAATGCGGTGATGAGGTTGTTTATCAGAAAATCTTGCTTTACATATATGAACAACAATCCGCGTGTATCGACCGCCATTTCAAAACACTTTTTTAACCAAATAAATGCTTTCTTCTGTTGATAACACCATTCTGTTTGGAATACACATAATTACTCCAACAGGCGACAGCCAGCCATTCGCTGCATACTGTTTCACGATGGAATGAGAAGCACATTTTTTAAATGATGTCATATGCTTCATTTTTTCAAAATTGTTCTACATACAGAGTGTATGAGATTTTAAAAAACACCATGCACGCACGCACGCACGTACGCACGCACGCACGCACACACACACACATAAACACACGTATATATACACAAACACACACAAACACACACACACACATATACATATATATATATATATATATTGAGTGCTGCCTGAACATATGATTATTATAGACGGTTATTTCCAACTCACAACATGCACTTACACTGAACTCAGTAGGTGACGGCGACATACGACGCAACGGATGTATCTTGACAAAACTAACAAGTTCAGTCTAGCCGAGAAGTTGGGGTAGGAAGTGTATCTTAACAAAACTAACAAGTTCAGTCTAGCCGAGAAGTTGTGACAGGAAGTGTATCTTAACAAAACTAACAAGTTCAGTCTAGCCGAGAAGTTGGGACAGGAAGTGTATCTTGACAAAACTAACAAGTTCAGTCTAGCCGAGAAGTTGGGACAGGAAGTGTATCTTCACAAAACTAACAAGTTCAGTCTAGCCGAGAAGTTGTGACAGGAAGTGTATCTTCGACAAAACTAACAAGTTCAGTCTAGCCGAGAAGTTGGGACAGGAAGTGTATCTTGACAAAACTAACAAGTTCAGTCTAGCCGAGAAGTTGGGACAGGAAGTGTATCTTGACAAAACTAACAAGTTCAGTCTAGCCGAGAAGTTGGGACAGGAAGTGTATCTTGACAAAACTAACAAGTTCAGTCTAGCCGAGAAGTTGGGACAGGAAGTGTATCTTGACAAAACTAACAAGTTCAGTCTAGCCGAGAAGTTTGGACAGGAAGTGTATCTTGACAAAACTAACAAGTTCAGTCTAGCCAAGAAGTTGGGACAGGAAGTGTATCTTCACAAAACTAACAAGTTCAGTCTAGCCGAGAAGATGGGACAGGAAGTGTATCTTCACAAAACTAACAAGTTCAGTCTAGCCGAGAAGATGGAACAGGAAGTGTATCTTCACAAAACTAACAAGTTCAGTCTAGCCGAGAAGATGGGACAGGAAGTGTATCTTAACAAAACTAACAAGTTCAGTCTAGCCGAGAAGTTGTGACAGGAAGTGTATCTTCACAAAACTAACAAGTTCAGTCTAGCCGAGAAGTTGTGACAGGAAGTGTATCTTCACAAAACTAACAAGTTCAGTCTAGCCGAGAAGTTGGGACAGGAAGTGTATGTTGACAAAACTAACAAGTTCAGCCTAGCCGAGAAGATGTGACAGGAATTGTATCTTAACAAAACTAACAAGTTCAGTCTAGCCGAGAAGTTGGGACAGGAAGTGTATCTTGACAAAACTAACAAGTTCAGTCTAACCGAGAAGTTGGGAAGGAAGTGTATCTCACAAAACTAACAAGTTCAGTCTAGCCGAGAGAGTTGGTGACAGGAAGTGTATCTTCACAAAACTACAAGTTCAGTCTAGCCGAGAAGTTGGGACAGGAAGTGTATCTCACAAAACTAACAAGTTCAGTCTAGCCGATGAAGTTGTGACAGGAAGTGTATCTTAACAAAACTAACAAGTTCAGTCTAGCCGAGAAGTTGGGACAGGAGAGTGTATCTTCACAAAACTAACAAGTTCAGTCTAGCGAGAAGTTGTGACAGGAAGTGTATCTTGACAAAACTAACAAGTTCAGTCTAGCGAGAAGTTGTGACAGGAAGTGTATCTTGACAAAACTAAACAAGTTCAGCCTAGCCGAGAAGTGGTGGGACAGGAAGTGTATCTGACAAAACTAACAAGTTCAGTCTAGCCAAGAAGTTGGACAGGAAGTGTATCTTGACAAAACTAACAAGTTCAGTCTAGCCGAGAAGTTGGAACAGGAAGTGTATGTTGACAAAACTAACAAGTTCAGCCTAGCCGAGAAGATGTGACAGGAATTGTATCTTAACAAAACTAACAAGTTCAGTCTAGCCGAGAAGTTGGGGACAGGAAGTGTATCTTGACAAAATAACAAGTTCAGTCTAGCCGAGAAGTTGGGACAGGAAGTGTATCTTCACAAAACTAACAAGTTCAGTCTAGCCGAGAAGTTGGGACAGGAAGTGTATCTTCACAAAACTAACAAGTTCAGTCTAGCCGAGAAGTTGGGACAGGAAGTGTATCTTCACAAAACTAACAAGTTCAGTCTAGCCGAGAAGTTGTGACAGGAAGTGTATCTTAACAAAACTAACAAGTTCAGTCTAGCCGAGAAGTTGGGACAGGAAGTGTATCTTCACAAAACTAACAAGTTCAGTCTAGCCGAGAAGTTGGACAGGAAGTGTATCTTGACAAAACTAACAAGTTCAGTCTAGCCGAGAAGTAGATGCGACAGGAAGTGTATCTTGACAAACTACAAGTTCAGCCTAGCCGAGAAGTTGGGACAGGAAGTGTATCTTGACAAAACTACAAGGTCAGTTTCTTCTAGCAAGAAGGTGGGACAGGACGTGTATCTTGACAAAAACTTAACAAGTCAGTTGCATAGCCAAGAGTTGGCGACAGGAAGTGTATCCGTGACAAAAACCTAATAAGTTCAGTCTAGCGAGAAGTTGGACAGAAGTGTAGCTCAACAAAACTAACAAGTTCAGCCTAGACGAGAATTTGCGGACAGGAAGTGTATCTTAACAAAACTACCAAGTTCAGCCTAGTCGAGAGAAGTTGTGACAGGACGTGTCTACGTGACAAAACTAACAAGTTCAGTCTAGCGAGAAGTTGGGACAGGAAGTGTATCTCACAAAACTAACAAGTTCAGTTCAGCCTAGCGAGAAGTTGTGACAGGAAGTGTATCTTGACAAAACTAACAAGTTTCAGTCTAACCGAGCCGAGTTTGAAGGTGGACAGGAAGTGTTATCTTCACAAAACTAACAAGTTCAGCCTAGCGAGAAGTCTGTGACAGGAAGTGGCTGTGGTCCGCAGTACGCCGAATATAACACTCTTGGGCAGGAATACACAACTGTTGTTGACACGAAGTAATATACACAGATGGGACTGAGCTAAGCTGTACCCATGTATACACAGATGACTGAGCTGATACCCATGTTATACACAGATGACTGACGCTGATACCCATGTATACACAGATGACTGAGCTTGCATACCCAGGTTATACACAGATGACTGAAGCTGATACCCTGTTATACACAGCTGACTGAAGCTGACTACCCATGATATTTATACACAGATGACCCTGAGCTGCTACCATGTTTGTATACACAGATGACTGAAGCTGCTACCCTGTTATACACAGCTGACTGAGCTGCTACCATGTTTCTTATACACAGATGACTGAAGCTGATACCATGTCTACACAGAGATGACATGAAGATGCTACCCATGTTATACACAGATGACTGAAGCTGAACTCATGTTATACACAGATGACTGAAGCTGTCATACCCTGTTATACACAGATGATCTGAAGCTGGGCCGACCCATGTTATACACAGATGACTGAAGCTGATACCAGGTCTTATACACAGATGACTGAAGCTGCTACCCATGTTATACAAGATGAATGAAGCTGCTACAGTTTATGACACAGATGACTGAAGCTGATACCATGTATACACAGATGACTGAAGCTAGCTACCATGTTATACACAGATGACTGAAGCGTCGCTACCCATGTTATACACAGATGACTGAAAGCTGATACCCATGTCTATACACAGATGGGAAGGCTGCTACCATGTTATACACAGAGATGACTGAAGCTGCTACCCATGTTATACACAGATGACTGAAGCTGATACCCACTGGTTATACACAGAGGACTGAAGCTGCTACCCATGTTATCTACACAGATGACTGAAGCTGCTACCCATGTTATATACAGATGACTGAAGCTGCTACCATGGTATACACAGATGACTCTGAAGCTGCTCACCATGTATACACAGACGACTGAAGCTGCTACCAGGTTAGACACAGATGACTGAAGCTGCTACCATGTTATACACAGATGACTGAAGCTGCTACCCATGTTATACACAGATGACTGAAGCTGCTACCCATGTTATACACAGATGACTGAAGCTGCTACCCATGTTATACACAGATGACTGAAGCTGCTACCCATGTTATACACAGATGACTGAAGCTGCTACCCATGTTATACACAGATGACTGAAGCTGCTACCCATGTTATACACAGATGACTGAAGCTGCTACCCATGTCAGGGGAATATTCATATACAGGTAAAAGAAGATATCCCGTCGGAATAATAATTGAAAAGTCGACAGACGATACATAATGATACGCCACTCTTTCTTATACCATAGTGGAATAACGGTTGATCAATACTGATGTTTTATTAACTTGTTAAAATAATTATTTCTTATTTCGCTCTTGTTCTCCCATTGTGACACATTGCCTTAAACAACTGTGGCGAAGGCTCTGGCTACACGATCTCTTATTGTTTAGAACAAGCAGTTCGGCAGATTTACGATTATATGTTATCCTTACGTAAATACTATGTTTAGTGTTATACGATGTTAGTAGTAAATAGTTTGGCTCGTCTTGGCCGACACATTCTGATCGAGCTAAGCCAGCCTGGCAGCATGGTCATTGACCTGGTCACGTGGCCCACCGAGAATCTGTCTACTGATGCAAAGATTTGCCAAGGCAACGGGTCGCGTCCGAGAGATTTAACACCAGTTATCGCGGGTACAATTATACCCTCTTTTTGACATAGTAGGGACCCGGCGACCTCCGAACAGGACAGAGATCTCGGAGATTGGATTGTGGTATCATCACCTTCGATTCCAATCACGATGGACAAACTCAAGCAATTTAATATAATCAACGTTCAAGCTAAGAAATTTTAAAACAACGAAAGTGTGCTAGCAGAGCCACTCAGAGAATAGCACCAACGGACAATATAATTTTAAACAGCAAAGTGCTGAAATAGTAAGCAAAGACTTTAACCAATTTACTCAAGATCAGCTTAGCCGAGTGCAGTGTTGTTAAAGCAGTAGTCCAGAGGTGAGAGAAGATAACTGGAACTTTCCTACTGACACTTCCTAGGGATCATAAGAAGAAAAGCTAAGTCCATCATCCGCCTTCTTCCAGAGCCTCCGCCAACCTTCAATATCCAAACTAATGTGCTTAGACGTCATTAGTGATTAATACAAGGGTTTGTCAATAAGTAAGTCACAAATGGCTGTAGAAAAGTAACTAAATATAATAACAACTTGAAACCAGTTTAGTTTTATATATACATTGTACCTTTATTTCTCAACTTAATTTCCACCTACATTGATGCACTCATCCCATCGTTTTATCAGTCCTCTCAAACTGGCTGCATAGAACTGCGTTCTCTGTTTTCAAAACCACGTTTTCACTTCACATTCAACTTCGGCGTCATTCGCGAAATGTCTCCCGCCAAGGTGAGTTTTTAGCAGACCAAAAAAGGTGGAAATCGCCATGGGCTAAGTCGGGACTATAAGGTGGAAATTCCAGAACTTCCCACCTTAGTTGGTTAATTTTCTCCTGAGTTAATCGAGCCGTATGTGGTCTGGCATTGTCATGAAGAAGCAACACTCCTCTAGTCAGCAGTCCTTGGACGTTTTCTTCGAATTGCATCATGAAGCATCGTATAGAACTTCACAGTACGATTCAGAATTCACATTGTCACCTTTCTTCTTGAAATTGGTTAAAAGCACTCCTTGACAATCCCAGAACACTGTTAGCATAGCCATCCCTGCTGGTGGCATAACCTTGAATTTTTTGACAAAAGGCGAAAAGGATGTTTCCATTGCATTGAAGCACGCTTACGGGACAAACATTTGTCAGCATAAACAGGAAGCATTTTCCTTATAAATGTCCTTTGCAGGCAGTTCTTTGCCCACAAAAAAAAAACCAAAAAAAAAAAACGCACAAAAGCACGTTGCTCTTTGGTTGTACACTCCGTAAGTACAATCGCCATTTTCTTTATGCGCTGAGCATGTGCATGAAACACATAGCGCCGCCTGACGAAGGGAAATATAAAGTTCGATGTTGCTGTCACCTAATGACACCCGTCCCGTAGAAAACACCAACTACATTTTCCTGCCATCCCGCAGAACTGTGTGACTTACTTATTACTCGCCCTCGTATTTAAAAACTTGAAGGCTTTCCTAAAGACATAAAATATCTCTGGCTAACCGACGTCTCCATCTCTGGCCAACAGACATCACGATCTCTGGCTAACAGATGTTACCATCTCTGACTAACATGCGTCACCATCTCTGGCCAACAGATGTTACCATCTCTGGCCAACAGAGATCACCATCTCAGGCCAACAGACATCACCATCTTTGGCCAACAGACATCACCATCTCCGGCCAACAGACATCACCATCTCTGGCCAACAGACATCACCATCTCTGGCCAACAGATGTTACCATCTATGACCAACATGCGTCACTATCTCTGGCCAACAGACATCACCATCTCTGGCCAACAGACGTCACCATCTCTGGCCAACAGACGTCACCATCTCTGGCTAACAAACGTCACCATCTCTGGCCAACAGATGTTACCATCCCTGACTAACAGACATCACCATCTCTGGCTAACATGAGTCACCATCTCTGGCCAACAGACATCACCATCTCTGGCTAACAAACGTCACCATCTATGGTCAACAGATGTTACCATCTCTGGCCAACAGATGTTACCATCTCTGACTACCATGCGTCACCATCTCTGGCCAACAGACATCACCATCTCTGGCCAACAGACATCACCATCTCTGGCCAACAGATGTTACCACCTCCGACTAACAGACGTCACCATCTCTGACCAACATGCGTCACCATCTCTGGCCAACGGATGTTACATCTCTGGCCAATAGACGTCACCATCTCTGACCAACAGACATCACCATCTCTGGCCAACAGATATCACCATCTCTGGCCAACAGACATCACCATCTCTGGCAAACAGATGTTACCATCTCTGACTAACAGACGTCACCATCTCTGACCAACATGCGTTACCATCTCTGACTAACAGACGTCACCATCTCTGACCAACATGCGTTACCATCTCTGACTAACAGACGTCACCATCTCTGACCAACATGCGTTACCATCTCTGACTAACAGACGGTCACCATCTCTGACTAACAGACGTTCCACCATCTCTGGCAACAGACATCACCATCTCTGGCCAACAGACGTAACCATCTCTGGCCAACAGACATCACCATCTCTTGCCAACAGATGTTACCATCTCTGGCCAACAGACATCACTATCTCTGGACAACAGACATCACCATCTCTGGCCAACAGACATCACCATCTCTGGCCAATAGACGTCACCATCTCTGGCCAACAGACATCACTATCTCTGGACAACAGACATCACCATCTCTGGCAACAGACATCACCATCTCTGAGCCAACAGACATCACCATCTCTGGCCAAGAGACGTCACCATCTCTGGCACAATAGACGTCACCATCTCTGGCCAATAGACGTCACCATCTCTGGCCAATAGACGTCACCATCTCTGGCCAATAGACGTCACCATCTCTGGCCAATAGACGTCACCATCTCTGGCCAATAGACATCACCATCTCTGGCCAACAGACATCACCATCTCTGGCCAACAGACATCACCATCTCTGGCCAACAGACATCACCATCTCTGGCCAACAGACGTCACCATCTCTGACCAACATACGTCACAATCTCTGGCCAACAGACGTCACCATCTCTGGCCAACAGACATCACCATCTCTGGCCAACAGACATCACCATCTCTGGCCAACAGACATCACCATCTCTGGCCAACAGACATCACCATCTCTGGCTAACACACATCACAATCTCTGGCCAACAGATGTTACCACCTCCGACTAACAGACGTCACCATCTCTGACCAACATGCGTCACCATCTCTGGCCATCGGATGTTACATCTCTGGCCAATAGACGTCACCATCTCTGACCAACAGACATCACCATCTCTGGCCAACAGATATCACCATCTCTGGCCAACAGACATCACCATCTCTGGCCACCAGATATCACCATCTCTGGCCAACAGATGTTACCATCTCTGGCCAACAGACGTCACCATCTCTGGCCAACAGACATCACCATCTCTGGCCACCAGACATCACCATCTCTGGCAAACAGATGTTACCATCTCTGACCAACATGCGTTACCATCTCTGACTAACAGACGTCACCATCTCTGACCAACATGCGTTACCATCTCTGGCCAACAGACGTCACCATCTCTGGCCAACAGACATCACCATCTCTGGCCAACAGACATCACCATCTCTGGCCAACAGAAATCACCATCTCTGGCCAACAGACATCACCATCTCTGGCCAACAGATGTTACCATCTCTGGCCAACAGACGTAACCATCTCTGGCCAACAGACATCACCATCTCTGGCCAACAGATGTTACCATCTCTGGCCAACAGACATCACTATCTCTGGACAACAGACATCACCATCTCTGGCCAACAGACATCACAATCTCTGGCCAATAGACGTCACCATCTCTGGCCAATAGACATCACCATCTCTGGCCAATAGACATCACCATCTCTGGCCAACAGACATCACCATCTCTGGCCAACAGACATCACCATCTCTGGCCAACAGACGTCACCATCCTCTGACCAACATGCGTCACCATCTCTGGTCAACAGGACGTCACCATCTCTGGCCAACAGACATCACAATCTCTGACCAACAGACATCACCATCTCTGGCCAACAGATGTTACCATCTCTGACCAACAGACATCACCATCTCTGACCAACATGCGTCACCATCTCTGGCCAACAGACGTCACCATCTCTGGCCAACCGAAATCACCATCTCTGACCAACAGACATCACCATCTCTGGCCAACAGACATCACCATCTCTGACCAACAAACGTAACCATCTTTGGTCAACAAACGTCACCATCTCTGACCAACAAACGTCACCATCTCTGGCCAACAAACGTCACCATTTCTAGCTAAATGACGTCGTCACCATTTCTGGCTAATAGACGTCACCATCTCTGGCCAACGGACGTCCACTCTGATTCATGAAACAATCATACCAGGACACTGATTTTAGCATCTTTCTCCAAGATCTTTCAAAACTGTCATTACTGTCTATAGTAAAGCGTGTATTTTTAATGACTGTGCAATGTTTGAAAATATTTCCGTCCGACGTTTTGTATTCACCCTCTGTAAAATTCATGCAACATAATAGGTAAATACAGAACTTGGACAGGCAATATTTTTAAACACTGCACAGTCATTACAAATACACTATATATTTTGCGGGTTTTTTGAGTTCGCTCGCTTTTAACTCAAGCGTAATTCATACACGTACTACTACTCCTAGCGCAGTAGATTGTTTTTGCGAATAAATTAGCTTTCCTGTTTACCAGTGTCCCTCGCTATCACGCGAACCCACCCCGACTTCAGAGGAACATGTAATTTACGTCCCCAAGTCAAGGACGTGAAGTCAACATGTTAGTCCCGCTGACCGGTGTAGGGGTTGAACCCGCTACCTCAGCATCAGCGCACAGGATGTTTATTTAACAAGCGCACTTATCCATTCGATCATGTTGAACTCCAACGGGGAGGGTGTCTTGAGCCTGAGGCATTAAGGTCCCTGTATAGTGCAAGGGAATTGTGCGTTCTACCACTCGGCCAGACGCGCTACGATCATTTCCTACAAAATGAGCATGTCCAAAATCAAACACACTTCGAGGTGTTCCAGGAGCATATTGAACGACACTTCAACAGTTACAAGGGTCATTAGATGTAAGATTTGAACTATAGGACTTACACGATTGCAGGTCTTCAGTGAAATGACCTTTTTGTGGTTTTGTAGGTGTTTTTATTAGTGTCTTTCTATTGTTGTGTGCTAACGAAGGCTTTCTAGCCGCGGCGTCCATTCTAACACTTGTGACAGTGTTCTTGCAAAGTTAGCAATATTACTTTTCATTTGTGTTGATTCTGTACCATATTGTATGTTTTTAAATGCCTGTCTATCGGACTTCTCTTTTTCTCCCCTTCTCCACGTAGGACGCCTCTTGACTCACTTTAATATATGTAGGGATTGATTTTGCGTGTACGGGAAAGGTTGACAATTGCTTGCTAGATCACGACATAATGAGGTGAGATGACTGGTTCATTTCCTTCCTTTCTCCTTCTCCACTGTTGACGCATAGTAGCTCTCCTCTTGACTCATTTTCATAACTGTAGATTCACTTTACCTGCAACGGTAAATTCAGTTACTTTACATGTACTTGTTAGACCACGACATAATGCGATGAGATGACTGGTACATTTCCTTTTCTATCTCCTTCTCCGGGTACGACGCGTATTCACTTTCCTCTTTTCTTTGATAATGTAGTGATTGATTGTACGTGTACCGGTAAAAATAGTTCTTGACAAGTACTTGGTAGACCACGACATAATGAGATGAGATGACTGGTGCATTTCTTTTCATCTCTCCTTCCTCCACGGCTGACGAGCATCCTCTTGACTCACTTTGATAATGTAGAGATTGATTTTACTTATAACAACGGCAAAGGTAGATAATACTGTGACAGATAATAGATAGTTAGACACGATGTGACTGGCTCACTTCTTTGCTACCTTTCCTAGGCAATTCACAGAAAATTGTCAATATTATCCTGTAACTATGTCATACAACTGAATAAATTATGGAGAGGGACTGATAGAACTACAAATATCAGAATTTTGAGAGCATTCATCTTTCCCATTGCAACACACGCCTGTGAGACCTGGACACTTACTAACCAAGCTGAACAGAACATAAATGCCTTTGAAAAATAAATGTTATAGACGAGTTATAAGCATATCTGGATAAAGAAAAGAACAAATGCAACCATACTTCAAAAGCTGAATACTGAAGAAGGTTGGCAATTAATGACAATAAAACAAGGAAAATTGAAATATTTTGGTCACTTGAAAGGTCACACAAGTTTGGAGAGAACAATAATGGAGGGGTAAATGCCTGGGAAGAGAGGAAGAGGAAGACCAAAGAGAAGATGGGTGCAGGATGTGGCAGATTATCTCCAGATGTGTGCAGCGGACGCGAGACATCTTGTTTAAGATCGAAAGGTTTTCCGGAAGGTTGTTTTGGGAGCGAAGTTCTGCATAGGACATGCTACTGAATGAATGAATGAATGAATGAATGAATGAATGAATGAATGAATGAATGAACAATGTTATGTGACTGGATCAACACCAGAGCTGTACTTGTTGAAGGCAAAACAAATTCTTTCAGTCCAGGGAGTGCGGAGTTTGAATTTGGACCACTGTAAAACCTGAATGTTCTAGATATGTATGTACGTACATACATGTGCAATACATTTGTTTATACACATACATATATACCTAAACTCGAGTAAGACGACAGTCTACCCTAGCACATGAACTGGTGCTGAAAGACGAAGCACCAGCTAGGAGTACGCATCACATAAATCACAAGTAGACACAATCACGCCATGAATATAGTCGACTACTGCAAAACGTTATGGTGCTCGCCCTGCTATGGACCCCCAGCCTTATGCCTCGACATGGTCCAACCAAAACGACTGGAGGTACCTTCTTAGATGTCCTGTGGAGCCAGGGAACATGGAAATGGAGTGCCTGGACATGCTAAACAAAGACTACAACAGTGAAAGATAAACTCTATGGACCACTAAGAGAACTAACAACGACAGTGAAATTTATACAAGAAACAGCATTGCAGTTCTAGACACATTTCATACATGAGACAACAGTGTCTGGAAATCACAGACAGCCACAGAATGCTGGGGTTGACTGACACGCCATGTAAAGGATAACCAACTAAGTCAAAAGATTATTCGTATCCAACGATTCAAATAACGTACATACATTTTTTAAGCCGTCTCACTGGCCTAGGGATTAACGTCTTTCTCCGTAATCCCGTATATTTTCGTGAGTAACGCAACCTGAGCAAGAATCGGTAGCGGTTCTCGCTGCGTTGGTAACTTACGGGGTATGTGAGCCGGTCGCCCAGAAAGCAATGACAAACTACTGAGTGTAATCTTGCCTAGTACATCAACAGCAGCTGAAAAATGCTGATGTTGACTGCAACGTCCTGAAAGGGATATGCAAAAAAAAAAACACTTTTAAAAGTATATTAACCACACATAGATCAAATAACATAGCGGGGTCTCGGCAGTGGTTCTGGAGGAATCTCAAAACTGATAGGGACGACAAGGAGAACTTTCAATCAGATAGAGGTGGGAACGATCAGTAGTATGCCTCTTCGCTGGCTGTTGAATGAGGGGACGGAGCGCGTATGGAAATGTCCTGAATGCAGTGACGTCGGTTGTTAACTCAACTGAACTCTAGATCAAATAACAAACACACAATATACATTGGATGTAATGCTGGGTTAGTATATTCATTATCACCATAATGTGCCATGCTGTTAAACCTGTGCGATCATGGTTCGCCATCTAACATGAACACAACAGTACTGGATCAGGTCTGTGGTCTTGTACCCAGTATGCCAGATGACCAAATCATCTCTTAGCCTTATTCTTGTACTCTTCCAATCTATTTTGCCAGTTGAAATCAGACAGAACAACTAAAGTTAAAGCACGGAGAGCAGGTATATTTCCTGTTATTAAGTAAGTTGCATATCCTTTACATGACGTTGCAGTCAACCCCAGCATTTCTTTGCTGCTTGTAATTGACTTGGAAATTTTACGTTCAGTAGCCGTCTCCGTGGCCAAAGGCTTGCAAACGCGGTTCGTGAGCAGCTAACGAGGCGTTCGAGACGCGACCGATTTGTGCAGCAGACCGTGTCGCGTTGTGTTATAACGTATTGGTATGGAAGCCGGTCGTTCAGAAAGCAATGGCAAACTACTGAACGTAAAAACTTGCCTAGCACATCAACAGCAGCTGAAAAATGCTGGTGTTGACTGCAACGTACTGCAAGGGATACGCACCATTAAAAAAAAGAGTTTGCCATTGTTTTCTGAACGACCGGCATTTATACTATTGCACGAAATCCAGGCGCAAGGCGGTCTTCTTCCAATTTTCACGCAGCTGTGTTTGGAACGCGGTATGCGGGATTGTGAATTGCTTTCGTAATCCTTCACCACCTCGCCGGCTTTCCCTGTGGTAGCATAAGAAAATGACACCGGATGTATGTTTAATGACTGCAGTTTTGTAAAATATTGCCGTTCCAAGTTTTGTATTCACCATCTGTGGAGTTCATGCAACATAAAAGGTAAACACAAATCTTGGAACGGCAATATTTTGAGAAAAATATCCCTCACAGTTATTAAAAATACACCCCGCAGACGAAACACAGATATGCGAATTTGAAGATATGCGTTACAGATGAGTAGTACAATTCATTGGATGAAAACAGAGAAAAGACCAAAACAGATTTATCGATCATGAACGCTACATTAAAGACGACACGTTTGTAAGACAAATAACAATGAGAACAATGACAATATTGTGTCGCGTGTAAAAATACATGAATATCTGGCATAAATTATTATGGCAGAGGGGAGGGGTGAGAGAGAGAGAGGGGGGGGGGGGTGGAGTGTCACAGGGAAGTAGAGAAGAGGAGAGAAGAGAGGGGGTCAGCACGGCCGAGTGGATAAGAACGCTAGTTCTTTAACTTGCCGTGTCCTGATGTAGAGGTAGCGGGTTCAACCCCTAAACTGGTCATTTGGACTAAACTGTAAATTTCTCATCCTTGACTTTGGGATGTAAATTACAAGTACCTCAGAAGTCGGGGTGGGCTCGCCTGATGGCGCGGGACACTGGTAATAAGGAAGGCTAATCCCCACGCAAAAATCAGTACAATGTGCTAGAAGTAGCGGCGAGTATGTGTTCAAAGCGATCGAACACAAAAAATAAAAATGTTGATAATTGGGCAATAACAGCAGAGATGCAGTCAAGTGATGGTAGATCATATACTGGATCCCGGGAAGTTTAACCCGGTAAACAAACGCCCGTAGAAGTCTAACGGCGCAAGAACGCAGCTCTGCTGTAAACAGGCACAACGCAATCACGTACGAAAAAAAAAAAAGATTCCGGATTAACGCAGCAGAAGAAGAAGATAAACTGGAGAACTTAGTGATAACCGGCAAGACTGAGGGGGGAAGAACAAGGGGAAGGCAGAGAAGTAAATATCTGGATGGCTTGGCCAAGTGGCATAGCCGTGACAGGAATACAGAAATGATCCACGACTCTGGTGATCGCGTGAGATGGCAAAACATGCCCGACCACGTTTATGGGCATGTCACATGATGATGATGATGATGATGAGATAATATGCACATGATAGCAAGAGAGGATCAACACCAGGCTTATAATAGAGAGGCATTTTGAAAGGCTAATGGGGCGTTGGGACCGAAGAAGGGGAGGGTAGGGGAGGGGGTTTCCGCAAAGTTCGAGTCTCGATATGGTAACTACAGCTTAGAATTTGTATTTTGTCTAGTGTGTTCTCAAATCTTTACTACTGTCTTCTACTTCTATGATCAATTCATTTATAGTTTGAACCAAACGCCGTAACTGTCGGGAAAAAATACCACATGATAATTTAGTAAAGGTTGCAGAGGGGCAGTTATGTGGTATGCTGAGCTGAGGTATGTAATCACACACTTCGATATATGCTGAGGTCAGGTAAGTAACCACACTTCAATAAAATACTAAGTGAGGTAAGTCCCCACACTTCGATATACATACTAAGTGAGGTAAGTTCCCACACTTCGATATACATACTAAGTGAGGTAAGTTCCCACACTTCGATATACATACTAAGTGAGGTAAGTTCCCACACTTCGATATGCATAATAAGTGAGGTAAGTCCCCACACTTCGATATACATACTAAGTGATGGTAAGTCCCCACACTTCGATATACATACTAAGTGAGGTAAGTCCCCACACTTCGATATACATACTAAGTGAGGTAAGTTCCCACACTTCGATATACATACTAAGTGAGCTAAATCCCCCCCACTTCGATATACATACTAAGTGAGGTAAGTTCCCACACTTCGATATACATACTAAGTGAGGTAAGTTCCCACACTTCGATATGCATACTAAGTGAGGTAAATCTCCACACACTTCGATATACACACTAAGTGAGGTAGGTCCACACACACTTCGATATATATACTAAGTGAGGTAAGTCTACACACACTTCGATATACATACTAAGTGAGGTAAGTCCCCATACTTCGATATACATACTAAGTGAGGTAAGTCCACACACTTCGATATGCATACTAAGTGAGCTAAATCCCCACACTTCGATATGCATACTAAGTGAGGTAAGTCCCCACAATTCGATATACATACTAAGTGAGGTAAGTTCCCACACTTCGATATACATACTAAGTGAGGTAAGTTCCCACACTTCGATATGCATATTAAGTGAGGTAAGTCCACACACTTCGATATTCATACTAAGTGAGCTAAATCCCCCCCACTTCGATATACATACTAAGTGAGGTAAGTTCCCACACTTCGATATACATACTAAGTGAGGTAAGTTCCCACACTTCGATATGCATACTAAGTGAGGTAAGTTCCCACACTTCGATATACATACTAAGTGAGGTAAGTTCCCACACTTCGATATGCATACTAAGTGAGGTAAGTCCCCACACTTCGATATACATACTAAGTGAGGTAAGTCCCCACACTTCGATATACATACTAAGTGAGGTAAGTTCCCACACTTCGATATGCATACTAAGTGAGGTAAATCTCCACACAACTTCGATATACACACTAAGTGAGGTAGGTCCACACACACTTCGATATATATACTAAGTGAGGTAAGTCTACACACACTTCGATATACATACTAAGTGAGGTAAGTCCCCACACTTCGATATACATACTAAGTGAGGTAAGTCCACATCACTTCGATATGCATACTAAGTGAGCTAAATCCCCACACTTCGATATACATACTAAGTGAGGTAAGTCCCCACAATTCGATATACATACTAAGTGAGGTAAGTTCCCACACTTCGATATACATACTAAGTGAGGTAAGTTCCCACACTCGATATGCATTTAAGTGAGGTAGTCCACACACTTCGTATTCATACTAAGTGAGCAAATCCCCCCCACTTCGATATACATACTAAGTGAGGTAAGTTCCCACACTTCGATATACATACTAAGTGAGGTAAGTTCCCACACTTCGATATGCATACTAAGTGAGGTAAGTTCCCACACTTCGATATACATACTAAGTGAGGTAAGTTCCCACACTTCGATATGCATACTAAGTGAGGTAAGTCCCCACACTTCGATATACATACTAAGTGAGGTAAGTCCCCACACTTCGATATACATACTAAGTGAGGTAAGTCCACATACTTCGATATACATACTAAGTGAGCTAAATCCCCACACTTCGATATACATACTAAGTGAGGTAAGTCGCCACACTTCGATATACATACTAAGTGAGGTAAGTTCCCACACTTCGATATACATACTAGTGAGGTAAGTTCCCACACTTCGATATGCATACGTAGTGAGGTCCGTTCCCACACTTCGAGTATACATCCTAAGTGTGGTAGTTCCCACACTTCGATATACATACGTAGTGAGGTAAGTCCCCAGTACTCGATATACATACTAATGTGAGGTATTCCACACTGTCGATATGCAGATCTAGTGAGTAGTCCCCACACTTCGATCTCACATTGGGAGACTAATTGTTTGGTTTAAAAACTAGTGGCTACGTCCCCACACTTCGATATACCTACTAAGTTAGGTAAGTCCAATACTTCGATATACTACTAAGTGAGGTAAGTTCCCACACTCGATATACATATACTAGTGAGGTAGTCCCATACTTCGATATACATACTAGTGAGGTAAGTCCACACACTGTCGATATGCATACTAGTGAGTGTAAGTTCCCACACTCGATATGCATACTAAGTGAGGTAGGTTCCCACACTTCGTATATAATCTAAGTGGGTAAGTGCGCCCACACTTCGTATATGCATACTAAGTGAGGAGGTAAGTTCCCACACTTCGATATGCATACTAGTGAGGTAGTCCCCACACTTCGATATGACATGCTAATGAGGTAAGCTCCCACACTTCGATATGCATACTAAGTGAGGTAAGTTCCCACACGTCGATACGCATACTAGTGAGGTAGTTCCCACACTTCGATAGACATACTAAGTGAGGTAAGTTCCCACATTTATCGATATACATACTAAGTGAGGTAGTTTCCCACACATTCGATATGCCGTAATAAGTGAGGTCAGTCCCCACACTTCGTATATACATACTAAGTGGTGTAGAGTTCCCACACTTCAGATATACGTACTAAGTGCGGTAAGTCCCCACACATTTCGAGTATGCTACTAAGTGAGTAAGTCCCACACCTTCGATATACGGTACTAAGTGAGTAGTTCCCACACTTCGAGTAGACATACTAGTGAGGTAAGTTCCCACACTATTTCGATATACCTACTAAGTGAGGTAGTTCCCGATCACTTCGATATACAGACTAGTGAGGTAAGTTCCACACTTCGATATACATACTAAGTGAGGTAAATCTCACACACTTCGATATACACACTATGTGTAGGTAGGTCCACACACACTTCGATATATATACTAGTGAGGTAGTCTACAAACCATTCGATATACATACTAAGTGAGGTAAGTCCCATACTTCGATATACATCCTAGTGAGGTAGTCCACACCTTCGATATGCATACTAAGTGAGCTAAATCCTCCACACTTCGATATGCTACGAAGTGAGGTAGTCCCCACAATTCGATATACATACTACGTGCGGTAAGTTTCCCGACACTTCGATATACATACTAAGTGAGGTAGGTTCCCCG
The DNA here is from genome assembly GCA_014155875.1 of Cepaea nemoralis. NCBI lineage: Eukaryota > Metazoa > Mollusca > Gastropoda > Stylommatophora > Helicidae > Cepaea > Cepaea nemoralis. The sequence goes on along the minus strand of JACEFZ010009815.1, from coordinate 489,049 downwards.
ACACTTCGATATGCATATTATGTGGGTAAATGTCCACAACATGCGCATATCATACTAAGTGAGCTAATCACTGACACACTTCGATATACTATCTAAGTGAGTGTAAGTTTCCACACTTCGATATACATACTAAGTGGAGTAAGTTCCCACACTTCGAAACTTCGATATGCATACTAAGTGGGGTAAGTTTCCACACTTCGATATACCTACTCAGTGAGGTAGTATCCCGACACACTTCGAGTATGCATACTAGTGAGGGAAGTCCCCCACACTTCGATATACAGCCTACGTGAGTAAGTCCCCACACTTCGATATACATACTAAGTGAGTAAGTCCACATACTTCGATATACATACTAGTGAGCTAAATCCCCACACTTCGGGCTATACATACTCAGTGAGGTAAGTCGCCACACTTCGATATACATACTAGTGAGGTAAGTTTCCACACTTCGATATACATACTAAGTGAGGTAGTCCGCACACCTATGAAATGTTCCAGATATGCATACTAGTGAGGTAGTTCCCACACTTCGAGATACATCACGGTAAGTGAGGTAGTCTCACACTTGCGATATACATACATAAGTGAGGTAGATCCCATACTTCGATATACATACTAGTGAGTGTAAGTTCCCACACTTCGATATGCATATTAAGTGAGATAAGTCATCACACCCATCAATATATGCTGAGGTGAGGTAAATTCCTACACTCTTCGATATACATAATAAGTGAGGTAAGTACCCATACACTTCGCGATACATACTCAGTGAAGTAAGCCCACACACTGGTCGTATACATCGTAAAGTGAGTGTAGTCACTACCGTCAATATATGCTGAGGTGAGGTAAGTCCCTATACACTTCGATATACATACTAAGTGAGGTAAGTCCCCACTCCCGTCAATATATGCTGAGGTGAGGTAAGTCCTTATACACTTCGATATACATACTAAGTGAGGTAAGTCCCCACTCCCGTCAATATATGCTGAGGTGAAGTAAGTCCCTATACACTTCGATACACATACTAAGTGTGTAAGTCCTTTTACACTTCGATATACGTACTAGTGAGGTAAGTCCTATACACTTCGATATACATACTAAGTGAGGTAAGTCACCCACATCCCGTCAATGTATGCTTGAAGTGAGGTAAGTCCTCTATACACTTCGATATACATACTGAAGTGAGGTAATGTCATCCCGTCATGATATGCTGAGGTGGAGTAGTCCCTATACACTTCGATATGACAGTGCTAAGTGAGTAAGGTCCCTATCACCCGTCACTATCTGAGGTGAGTAAGTCCTTCCCCATAACTTCAATTAATATAAGTGAGGTAATTCCTCACACACTTCGATATAATACTAAGTGAGGTAAGTCGCCACACATTTCGATATACATACTAAGTGAGGTAAGTCCCCACACTCACCAGTATATACTGAGATGTGGTAAGTTCCCACACCCATCGATACACACACTACAGGTGTGACGGAGCACCTGTAGAGTAATAACTAAGCGCAGCACCGCCAATTATACTTGAAAATAACAAACACGAATTTCATATAATACAATGAAATCACCGCCGAGTTATGCAAATGTTCTTACATATGTTAACAAGTTACAAGTTGTCCTTTAAAACACTCATATCTGCACTAATGTTATCATCACAAAACATTTGGAATCTCCAAAATCCCACAGATCTATACACAGCACAGGCGACAGAACCGCCATGGTTGTAATTCCTCTACGTCTCTACACAGACAGTCTGTTTGATTGTCGTGTGGCATCGACTTGTTGCGCGTCACCACTCTTGTCTCACGCGTGTTCGTGTGCAGCGACCTGTTGAAGTTGGGTGGGGTTTGGCAGGGCGGTGGTGAGCTATACGTGTTTGTTGTTACTGAAACTTGATACCAAACATGGCCGCTATTTCGCTAAACCTCGCGTGACCAATTTTATTTCTGTTTTCTTGTTGTTATCTGCACTCAGATTCCACAGTTAAATTCACTCGAAAAGAAACAAGCCTCCTCTATGGCTATAGGCTGAATAATATTTTGAGAATGAAATAACAGATTCAGTGCTAAACAAAAAGTAGGTTTGGATCAACCAAAATGGACAACGGAAAAATGGGAAGTACGGGTGTGACACAGATGTGACTTAAAAGTTGTTAATCCGGGAAGGTTATCCCGGTCAACAAATGCCCGGCCTAACTTCGCAAGAACGCAGCTCTGCTGTAAACAGGCACAAAGCAATCACGTCCGAAAAAAACAACTCCGGATGAACACAGAAGAAGATGAAGAAGAAGAAGAAGAAGAAGAAGAAGAAGAAGAAAAGTTGTTAATATGGCAGCAGACATGTTGTATTATAACGCAATGACAACATTTCGGCGTTATATAAACCCATGGACGATATCGGAAGTCGTTTAAGACGATTAATCATCCCTTGTCAATTAATCAATTAAACGTGTGGCGGAAACATTACAAACTAGGGCTAATCTCAGTCTTTCGGTGCGTACTGTGCTGAATCGTGGTTAGCTTTCATCCTAGCATATCTCTCCACGGATGTGACATTACACTACCGGTTTTGCACACCCCGTTTTTTTCCGAGTTTGTCGAGGGCACGGGTGAGCTTTGCGACAGTCCCCGTGGGGACAAAAAATACTTCGGCTTTGGGGAGGGGATTTGTGGACAGAAAGATAAGTAAAGGAAGACAGGGGGAGAAATTTATGGACAGTCCTGAGTCTTGGCACAGAAGGGAGTCAAAACATGAAATGGCACACGCTGTTTATGATCTGAAGATGTGGAGGAGCCCGATCGCAAGGCGCTTGATGATTCATGTGTCGGAGAAACAATCTCAACATGAACATCATTTCGATAGATACAAGCCCTTGATATTTCTTCTTCAGCGATCAACGTTTGCTGTGCGTCACAAACAGGATGGGTCGTTTAAGGTCCTAACCGATCCCCACCATTGTGTGGCGGAATCGCCCCAGCTGGCTAGATTTCTTCCCTCAGTTCGGCGAAGTCAGACGAGAGAAGTAACGGCGGCAACAGGGTATAACAATACACAATGATAACAGTTATGCATGACTCCTGTGAGCGAGTGAGAGATAATAACCACAGACACAGAGTAAATACCTTACAGCGAACGCAACTCCGGCAAATGGAAATCACAGGGTAAACAAAACCACGATATACGTAGAAATAAAATAAAAATAAGTTATACCACAACACAACTAATCGTTGTTTCGAGCTTAGCAATCTTCATCAGGAACCATATACAAACAGGTCTAAAGAAAAAACATAAAATTAAAAAATTTAACTAATACTTAAAACGTAAATAGAAAAAAGTATTGGTAACAGACGACCTGAATACCAGGCATTAGACATAAAACCACCAACGAACCAAACCACCAAACAACCCATAACATTAGGTCCACCAGTCAACCCATCCACCAACCGACCAATCCACCAGTCAACTAATTCACCAGCCAATCCAACCACCAACCAACCCATTCAGCAACCAATGAACTAACAAATCCACCAACCAACCTATCCACCAGTACTGTAATAAAGACTCATTACTAATTACCGTGCTGTCAAGAAATGTCAACGCAACACTGTCGCACACACTCATAAAGGTAATGTCGCACAGTCACCATAGTACTGTCACACGCTCAACAGGGTACTGTCACACACAGACACCACAGTACTGTCACACACTCAACAGGGTACTGTCACACACAGACACCACAGTACTGTCACACACTCATCAGGGTACTGTCACACACAGACACCACAGTACTGTCACACACTCATCAGGCACACACAAACACACACTCGTCACGGTACTATCATACACACACACACACACACACACACACACACACACACACACACACACACTTTTAACGGTACTATCACACACACTCAATGTATTGCAACGCATACTTCACTAATGTAATGTTGCGCATTTCCCGTGCAGTCAAACGCAGCATTTTTCAGACTGCTGTGAGGTACTAGGCAAGTTTTACGTCAGTAGTTTGCCAGTGATTTCTCGACGACCGGCTCACATACCCAGTAAGTAACAGCGCGCGTGATCCTCTGCCGAATCTCGCGCAACTGTTTTTCCCAAGCGGATATTCGGGATTACGTAACACGTGCGTTAACGACCCCTTGTGTCCAGACAGGTCACTAATACATGACTTCTTTGTTTTCCTCTGTCCCATAGTCCATCATAGTAATATGCAATAAAAATACCACCCCCCCCCCCCCCCCCCCCCCCCCCACCCCCCCCCCCCCCCCCCCCCCCCCCGACGAATATCATCTCATGGAAAATCCAAAAGAGAAACATTAAGTTATCAACCATTAAAGCCGCATAAACCGCATTCCTTTCATCTGGAGCAGGTCTTTCCCTGAGATCATGTTTCCTGACTTTTATTTTCTATCCCGAATTCTGTTTTCTTTTTATAACCCGAGGCGGGTTATCGATCAGGAGAGGTTACAACAGACACGCGGAGATTTAATCCTTGGCGTGACAAAAGGTTGAAAGTGTATTTTTCTTGTTGCTGTGGTAACAAATATGATAATGATGATGAAGTTGATCAAAACTGAGAATTGAATTTTGATTACAGTTATGAACGTGATGACGTGGTTATATCCTAGTATTTCCCTCAGTATATCTTCTTCTTCTTCCTCTTCTTCAGCGTTCCAAACCATTCAGGTTCTTTGCTGCAGATACAATCCGTCTCCATTCGTCTCTCTGATTGACCTCTCAGTATATACCTACACAAATTAGATGTTTTAAAAGCATGCATATTTCCCCTTGCAACATACGCCCGTGAGACATGGACACCTTCTAAATAAGCTGAACAGCGCATAAATGCCTTTGAATATAAATGTTATAGACGGGTTCTGAGAATATCTTAGATACAGAAAAGAACAAATGCATCCATACGACAAGATCTGAATACTGAAGAAGGTTGGCTACTATAGTCAAGAAAACAAAGAAAATTGAAATATTTTGGTCACTTGAAACGTCATGACAGTTTGGAGAGAACAATAATGGAGGGGTATATGCCAGGGAAGAGAGGAAGAGGAAGGCCAAAGAGAAAATGGGTGCAGGTTGTGGCAGATGATCTCCAGATGGGTGTATCGGACGAGGGAAATCTTGCTTATGACCAAGAAGGTTTCCGGAAGGTTGTTATGGGGGAGAGGATCTGCAAAGGACATGCTACTGAATGAATGAATGAATGAATGAATGAATGAACTGAACGAATTACCCTCAACATATATGAAGTTTTAGTACATTTTAATCACACTACTGTTTCAATGCTTAGTGAAGGGAAGAAGGGATCAGCAACATAGTCCCTGGTGATGTACTTTGGTACCTGGTAGGAGGAAAGTCCTTACCAACCTCACCCCGATTGATGCACCATCTATTGCAAGCTTAGAAAGGAAGCACACTGAGAAAACCATAATAATAGAAAATCCTTTCTATGGTATTCTTGGTATAAGCAAAAGCAGGGGATAACAACACAGGAGGAAGAGAATTAGAGACCACAAAGTATGATAGGAAAGGAACAAGGGAGGAACTAATAAGAAGATTGATTGATTGATTGATTTAGGAACCGACATCACAGCATTCGGGACATTCCCATAAGCGCTCCGTCCTCATCCTCAGCAGCCAGCGAAGAGTTCCAACACTAATAGTTCCAGTAGCAATCTGATTATATGTCCGTCTCGTCTTTCCTCTGAGCGTCGATCGTCGGCCAGATCCCCTCGTCACACCTCGCTGTCCTCATTCTTACCAGACTATGGTGATCCATCTGCTCCTCCGCGGTGTACACTAAGAAGAAGAAGAAGAAGAAGAAGAAGAAGAAGAAGAAGAAGGAGAAGAAGAAGGAGGAGGAGGAGAAGAAGAAGAAGAAGAAGAAGACGATGGGGTGGGAAGAGGAGGAAGAAGAAGAAAAGTAACAAGGCGTGGTGTTGGTGGTGGTTGAGGCGAAGCAGCAGGAGGAGAATGAGCAGGAAAATAAAATAAACAAATGAGCAGAAAACAAAACACACACACACACACACACACAAAACATTGACAAAAATACCAAATAAATTTCTCCACACAAAACGAAAAGTTTTATCAGCGAGAAATTAAACCATTGAATAATCAAATGCACTACCAACCTGGATTAGCTGTCGTAGTTTCTCACGGCATCTTGTTTGCTAATATCGGAACCTAATTATAGAAGTCATTACTTTTATTGGGAAATTCAATTTGTTACGACCCCCTCCAGCGCACTTGTGCTAATAATAGTATCTTGAATGATCGATGTAACAAGAGGGATCAAGTTTCTCACGTTGCATTAGTAACAGCTAGCAAACATAACAGCGAGTATTTCGTTCTCTTGCTTGTTAGCTTACCAAAGCTGTAAGCTGTTTCTCTCTCTCTCTCTCTCTCTCTCTCTCTCTCTCTCTCTCTCTCTCTCTCTCTCTCTCTCTCTCTCTCTCTCTCTGAGAAAGAGAAAGATTATGTTTGTATGTGTAAGTAATCATTTGTTAATGAGCATTGACCTTCACCCAACTGACGATGACAACTATCATGATAGGGACCCTCCGTGGCGAAGTGGTCAAGTCGTTTGACTCGGACTCCGAAGGATGTGTATTCGATTCCGGGCCTCGTCATTCGGTTCACGAGTGGATTTTTTTCGGAGACTCCTCGGGGTCGTCGCTGGAGCTACATAGTTCGTCTGGATGCCTGCCTTCTCGTAACAGAGTATTCTTCTTCTTCTGTGTTCATCCGGAGTTTTGTTTTGGACGTGATTGCGTTGTGCCTGTTTACAGCAGAACTGCGTTCTTGCACCGTTAGGCCGACACATCCGACTTCCGCAGGCATATGTTGACTGGGTTAACATTCCCGGGATAACAGAGTATTATACATTTTTTATGCTCACACCATTCACTTGACAGTTTTTTTTTAAAACGTGAATTTAATATTCACAATAGATAATTGATGTACGAAACATGAGTGATTGGAAGGGTCGAATGTAATACGGGCCTGCGTGCCCAGTTTGTGACCCTGTGAAAATAAAGTTTGTTCGTTCTCTCTCTCTCTCTCTCTCTCTCTCTCTCTCTCTCTCTCTCTCTCTCTCTCTCTCTCTCTCTCTCTCTCTCTCTCTCTCTCTCTCTCTCTCTCTCTCTCTCTCTCTCTAACTGTCTGGGCTGTTCCAGCCAACAACATTGAGCACCGTTAAATCCAATTTCAAAATGTATTTCTATTCTTCCTTGGACGTCCTCCTAGTCTTCTATCTCGAATTAGGCCATTTGCTGCTTTCGTTGTTTGAAGGGTAGGAGAAACTATCACAGAACAAAACTGTGAGCTTGTTATAAATATACAATTGAGTAGTGAAGCTCAGAAACGTATACAAGTTTTCATACAGACAAAGAGACTCATGTAGTGTGTATATCATTGATGTTCTGTTCAATATGTCCAAGTATGCTAGGAAATGAACAGGCCGATGGAGTAGTCGACGCTGCACCTTGAAATGACAGCTTCTTCACGATAAGAGTTCTGTGTAGGCTCTTTGTAACCAGGTGGCGGGAGAGTGCAATTGAACAGTTAGAGCAGTGTTTCTCAACCTTTTTTTGTGCTATGCCCCACCTAAGCCTTTCTAAAATTCTTATCCCCCTGTCATGAAATGCTGCATGTTAGTGATTCCCAGATCGACGACTGTATACAGCGAACACCCAGGGAGAAGAAGGGTTAATGAAACAGAAGGATATAAACCACGGATTGACCAGCGCATGTGTATGTGGGTCAAGACAGGAATAGCCGACTAACCGGACAGGTAACTGTCGAGTGGAAAATTTGGGTAGCGACAAAGAGAGACAGCATCATGGATCAGTCTATTGCGTTCTGGAGGTAGGGATATACGGAAAAGCCTAGATCAGAAATTTTCCACTGACAAGGGATAATGAAGTCTGAATTTGCTTTGTCCAGCAATGTCAAGGACGATGGGACAAAGATGATCTAAAGAGAGTGGCCACGTCTTTGTGTCAGTTTAGTGTGTGTTCCCCAACTGGACGGAAAGATAGAATTATGTGTCCTGTAATGAAAAGAAATATCCTCCCTTATAATGGGATAAAGTGCTTGGATGCGGATAAATTTCGATTCGTGGATTTACATTAATTCTATATAGGAACATAGATGTGTATAAGGTATATTACAATATATTTTTAGAATAGGAATATAGATGAGCGTGTATTACCTTTATCATTACCTATTATTAGTGGGTGTTTTAGACTGAGGTGAATTCTTATGTCTTATGCGGATGGTGACTTCGAAAGCCTTGTCATTATGGCTGGAGAAGGACACTTGCATAAGTTAGGAGTAAGGGGCGGACGCTTACCACTCGACTTGTTATATTCATCCACAGGTTCCCAGTTTCTAGGGACATTAGAGAAGAAAGAAAAAACTACTCTACGTGAACCAATAAAGTACATACTTAGATCCAGAAAGAACCTAAACAGTTTGTTCAGATGAACAAATACTAACATCAAGTAAAATACAGAAGACTGTATGCTAACACGCATATACCACTGGGGCTCCTAAACAGAAAGAGAGGTTAAGGTGGGGCAAGCAGAGACTTCAACCTACATACGACTTGCATACATAGGGTAGAAGGAATAGACAAAGACAATAGTGATAATCATAATAGACAATAGGAAGAACATTGACAATGTGGTGTTTTTCTTCGATGATGGATACTTAATATCATGAAACCGATTTGGGCACAGTCATAAACTTACGGGACTTTTATAGCAATACGGTGAATCAGGGGTGAACAGTTTGTTTTCATTTCACTAACGGATTTACCATCAGATTCAAGCCTACGGATCATCCCGGGTGAGCTCTGTCCTGTTTGATGTGATGTCCTGTAATCGTGAAGAATGACTGGCGAGAAGATACAGCTGATAGACATTCTGAGTTCATTCTGTCCACAACCATAGAATACAATAGCAACTACTCAGACAATATCCATACACATACCGGACATAGTTTTCTTTATTAATAAATCTTTTATTATATGTTGAAAGGAACTGTTGTCGGAGTATGTGTTGAGAGAATAATAGAGAGAGTGACAGAAGTAGATATATGGAAGGGAAGACAGAAGAGAGGAGTGTAGACCAAAGTCAGGCAATAACCCCAACAGATAATCAGTTTTATAGATGTGCTTGTTGAATCCAACCTTCTCTCTGGAATTTAAACAAGTCACATAAATGGTGGGAGCAGCGGGATACGTACATACATAATACTCATATGACCTAAAAGCATAAAGAGGCATATGCATAGAGAGAGGTACTTGCATATTGGCACAGGCATAGCGGAGTACCTACATGTTGGGACATACTGATTGGAAGGAATATAAGTATATATTGATGACTTTTAATGGAAGGACGTCCATTGGATATATGGTGCCATTACATTTATGGTAGAAACATTTCATTAAGGCTGGTGACTTTACAGTGAGAAAGTTCCAGACAGAGTGAATGTGGATAGGTGGTAAGACATTACATACTTAGTCACACGGTCACACGTCTACATAAGTCTTTATCCTATATCTCCTCTTATGGATGAGAGAGTGGTTGTGATGTACTGTGGGGTGGTGTAGATTTATAATATTAGATAGATATAGATAAATGATATAGGTTCTAGGTAGATTATCGGTTTATAGTGAGTATTCTTTACTGCTTTGAGGTGTCTTTGATCAACGTGCTGACTTATCTGCTGTAACTATGGCCACTCCCAAACTAACTACAGCAGAACTTAGGGCAAACGGAGAGGAAATTGGGTTGGCTGGTTCAGACTTAACTGATTACATCCAAGAAAGAGAGCGAGAGATTCGTCAGGCGGAACGAGAAGATCGAAAGACTGAGTTGGAATTGAAACGCATGGAAATGGAACAAATCAACAAGCGGTTAGATGCTGAAGCGGAGCAGACCAAAAAGAGGTTGGATGCAGAAGAAGCCACAAAGATCAGAGAACATGAATACCGCATGAAAGAGCTAGAACTCAAGACACAAACTAAGGGAGAAATAGACGGAGTGGAAGGAAATTCTTCTTCACCTGGTGCAACCCATATGAGTGGACATGGTTACCATGCCATGAAGTTTCCCTTAGCTGTCTACGATCAGTCTAAGGAACGCTTTGACCAGTACGCATCTCGTTTCGAAGCAATGTCAGTCGCTATGGGGCTGGATCGGAGCAGATGGGCTCTTAAACTATCCCAGGGTTTAATCGGTTCGGGATTTGACGTGTACACACGCTTACCACCAGGACAGGAAAATAATTACCAGGAATTAAAAGCAGCTTTGATGAAGCATTATGACATCACCGCACAAACGTATAGGAAGAAGTTTAGATCGTCTAGACGAGAGCCGGGAGAACTATTCGCCGCCTACAGTCTGAGGCTGAAATCCTATCTACAGAAATGGATGGACTTGGCAGAATTCCAGAGGGATTATGAGAGTCTCGAAGAGATGATGGTGGTAGACCAGATGCGAAAGCAAATGTCGAAACCTCTCAGAACCTTCTTGGGAGAACAAGGGGCGGAACGGATTGATGTGGTGAATAAGCTGGCTGAACGATTCGTGGAAGTACATGGTGAAACGGAGGAACTAAGTACACAATCCAAAAGTCAGGAGAAAACAGAGAAAAAGAAACCTAAAAACTGGGAAGGAGAAAAAGGGGAACCTTATATAAAGCACACAGAGGAGAGTTCAGAGAAGGTGAAGGTAGGAAACCAGAGCACCTCGAATTCTCAAGCGAAACGACAATGGTCGGAGAAATGGTGTTCATTTTGTAGGGCGGCATCCCACAACACAAAAGACTGCAGATCGAAACCTAAAAGTTCTTACTTCGCAGCATGCAAGGTGATTCCTACATCGGTGATCACAGACAAGGCTGAGGTCGGCGAAGGAGAAAGGAACAAAAAGGACACACGGAAACCTAGGAAGGGAACAGAGTGCACACACTGCCAGTCGACAACACATAATACTTGTGGACTGCAGATGCAAGGCCAAACACGCCAATTGCATAACCAACCTCGAGGAATCAAAAGAGGAAGGCAAGGAAACGGTCAAGGAGATGAAAGACACTCAGGACCAAGAGAGACCACCTGTGGTTGAACTTATTGAAGTCAATGGCCAGCAGGTTGCTTGTCTCTACGATACCGGTTTGGATGGGGAAGCGGTGGTGGACGCCAGCTTAGTAAGCCCAGACCAATTTACAGGGGAGACCATAGAGATACAGCCGGCAATGAGGAGTGCTGTTACCATGACGCTGCCAATCGCCAAGGTGGAGATTAAATCCAGGTACGTCACGGGCATTATTCCAGCTGCTGTATTATCTGACTCCTTATTTCCAATGATCATTGGCACGAAATATGTCTTTTTGGGGATGCCCAAACAGCAAGCCCACAAGGGAACAGTAGTCAGTGTATCTCAAGGGGAGGAAAAAGAGGCAGAGACACTATGCGACAACTCGGAGATAGGAGAATTGCATACTGCCCAGAGGAAGGATACTACGTTGCATCCTTGCTACAGGAAGCTGCAAAGAAGTGCTGAGCCACCAGAACGGGGACAGTACTTTCTGAAGAATCAACTACTCTATCGGAGAGCTGGGAGGGGAGATAACCTGCATGAGCAGTGGGTGGTTCCAGAGACCCACCGTCCTCACATTCTTCAGAGTGGACACATCATAGGCGAGAATCGACATATGGGTGTCAGAGAGACCTTGCAGCAAATATCCGGCCATTATTGCTGGCCAGGAATGACCGGAGATGTACGCCGGTGGGTGAAGTCTTGTTCGGAGTGCCAGAGAGCACCACCCAACAAGCGAATTAAGAGGAAACTAGCTCTTAAAGTGGAAGACAAAGTGGAAGTGTGGAGTCCAGCAGAGACCAATATACTCCAAGTAGGATGGAAAGGACCTTATCCTGTGGAAAAGGTGGTGTCCAAGAACATCTACAAAATACGGATCGGGGAAGAGAAGAAAAATCTCCCTAGACATCTCATTAGGAAATATGAGGAGAGATCCGGGAGCAAAGCTTCACACTTTATGGTGATGGCAGCCATTAGGACAACGGTTACCAGTCCAGACGAAGACCAGAGATCGCCAGTACAACATAGGAGGGCCTATGGGACAGTACGTGATAGGTCAGATTTACCCAACGACAGGAGGAGGGAAATCACAAGTCAGGGAAAGGACAAGAGTGAAAGTTTCACCGGTAACCAAGTTCAGAAGGGGTGGGTAACGTCGGGAAAAGCGAGAATTACCCAGGACTCCAACCAAAGATTGGCTGACCAGATACAACATCGCCCAAGATGGTCCTGGAAGCAAAAGCCCAGGAGGTTTGGGAAAGACGACTCGGTCCGACGAGGACGAGGCGGAACATCCCCAGAGGAAAAGCCGGGGAAAACCAAGAGGACATGGAAGCAGTGTTACAATCAGGATGGGACAATCCGTTTGTATTGTGAGCCGTCGCTGACGCAAGTCGAAAGTAGGTCGACTGAACGTACAGGAGCGAGGAGCCAACACTAGTTTCAGTCGTTAGTAGTATAGTAGGGTGTCAATTAGAGCGCCTACTGGATAATGAAGTGAGCAAGGTGAGGATCCAATCATATCATCAACACGTGATGTTAATAGCTACTTCGCAGAAGCTCAACGCACGATGGATGTGATGGACGTTGTTGCTGCAACGGGACTTCACAGTGGAATACTTTGGAAAGGAGAATGTAGGAGCAGATTTCTTATCCAGACATCCAGCTCCGGAGGAAGAAGATTAGGATTGTGGATCATGGGAATCAAACCTACAGTGAGAAAGATTCGACGCGGTCTAATCTCTTAAGAGGGGGCCTATGTCATGAAATGCTGCATGTTAGTGATTCCCAGATCGACGACTGTATACAGCGAACACCCAGGGAGAAGAAGGGTTAATGAAACAGAAGGATATAAACCACGGATTGACCAGCGCATGTGTATGTGGGTCAAGACAGGAATAGCCGACTAACCGGACAGGTAACTGTCGAGTGGAAAATTTGGGTAGCGACAAAGAGAGACAGCATCATGGATCAGTCTATTGCGTTCTGGAGGTAGGGATATACGGAAAAGCCTAGATCATGAAATTTTCCACTGACAAGGGATAATGAAGTCTGAATTTGCTTTGTCCAGCAATGTCAAGGACGATGGGACAAAGATGATCTAAAGAGAGTGGCCACGTCTTTGTGTCAGTTTAGTGTGTGTTCCCCAACTGGACGGAAAGATAGAATTATGTGTCCTGTAATGAAAAGAAATATCCTCCCTTATAATGGGATAAAGTGCTTGGATGCGGATAAATTTCGATTCGTGGATTTACATTAATTCTATATAGGAACATAGATGTGTATAAGGTATATTACAATATATTTTTAGAATAGGAATATAGATGAGCGTGTATTACCTTTATCATTACCTATTATTAGTAGGTGTTTTAGACTGAGGTGAATTCTTATGTCTTATGCGGATGGTGACTTCGAAAGCCTTGTCATTATGGCTGGAGAAGGACACTTGCATAAGTTAGGAGTAAGGGGCGGACGCTTACCACTCGACTTGTTATATTCATCCACAGGTTCCCAGTTTCTAGGGACATTAGAGAAGAAAGAAAAAACTACTCTACGTGAACCAATAAAGTACATACTTAGATCCAGAAAGAACCTAAACAGTTTGTTCAGATGAACAAATACTAACATCAAGTAAAATACAGAAGACTGTATGCTAACACGCATATACCACTGGGGCTCCTAAACAGAAAGAGAGGTTAAGGTGGGGCAAGCAGAGACTTCAACCTACATACGACTTGCATACATAGGGTAGAAGGAATAGACAAAGACAATAGTGATAATCATAATAGACAATAGGAAGAACATTGACAATGTGGTGTTTTTCTTCGATGATGGATACTTAATATCATGAAACCGATTTGGGCACAGTCATAAACTTACGGGACTTTTATAGCAATACGGTGAATCAGGGGTGAACAGTTTGTTTTCATTTCACTAACGGATTTACCATCAGATTCAAGCCTACGGATCATCCCGGGTGAGCTCTGTCCTGTTTGATGTGATGTCCTGTAATCGTGAAGAATGACTGGCGAGAAGATACAGCTGATAGACATTCTGAGTTCATTCTGTCCACAACCATAGAATACAATAGCAACTACTCAGACAATATCCATACACATACCGGACATAGTTTTCTTTATTAATAAATCTTTTATTATATGTTGAAAGGAACTGTTGTCGGAGTATGTGTTGAGAGAATAATAGAGAGAGTGACAGAAGTAGATATATGGAAGGGAAGACAGAAGAGAGGAGTGTAGACCAAAGTCAGGCAATAACCCCAACAGATAATCAGTTTTAAAGATGTGCTTGTTGAATCCAACCTTCTCTCTGGAATTTAAACAAGTCACACCCCCCTCCCCCACCTAACATATTCATTATTTTTAATATTCAAAAATTGAAATGTTCACTAAAGAAACTTGAATGACAGGTTTTAGGAAGAAATCAATAGGAAATTATTGAGCAAACACAGTAAGTAAATTTTCAAAACATATAATGGAGAACTGAAATTCAAGTACAAAATAATTTTAATGAAAGATTTTTCTATATTATTTTAATTATTAGTAATTATTTATTATTTAAATTTAGTGAGATCCTTGCGCTTGATGCTTGCAGCAAAGAGATTTTATATCAGGTTCCAATTTAGTTAACTTCAGTCTCAAGTCTGCCCGTTTTGTTATATCCAGCCGATTTCTTCCATTTTCGAATTGCCCCCCTTAACAATCGAATTGCACCCCTGTGGGGCGTGGGCCCCACGTTGGGAAACACTGAGTTAGAGTATCCATATCTGGAGGGATTGGTTCAGAAGGGAGAAATTAAAGGGTCTGGACAGGGAGAATCATGTAAAATAGAAAATGTAGCTGTAAAATCCAACTAATTCTGGACAAATCTACATAGGGATTGAGGTGAGTTGGGTGAGGGTCAATGCTCCATTGTAAGAATGAAGTAGAAGAAGAAGAAGAAGAAGAAGAAGAAGAAGAAAGAAGAAGAAGAAGAAGAAGAAGAAGAAGAAGAAGAAGAAGAAGAAGAAGAAGAAGAAGAAGAAGAAGAAGAAATAGAAGAGTAATGGAAGTGTAAGAAGAAGAAGAAGAAGAAGAAGAAGAAGAAGAAGAAGAAGAAGAAGAAGAAGAAGAAGAAGAAGAAGAAGAAGAAGAAGAAGAAGAAGAAGAAGAAGAAATAGAAGAAGAAGAAGAAGAAGAAGAAGAAGAAGAAGAAGCAGAAGAAGAAGAAGAAGAAGACAATTTAAACATACTACTTATCCACTCCACCATCCCAAGTTCAGATCTCAAACAGCGGAGCTACATAATATAACATTTCCATACGTTTTCTCTTCACTAGATTGACATTTCTCAGCAGCTACAGAAAACACTTAGCCTCTCCGAGAAGTGTCATTTCTGCCTTTAATGTCAACACTGGGCGTCTGTCAGCATTGACTCGGGTTTCTTTCTGACATTTCACCTTGCGCATCTGGTTTTTTCGTTGAGTTTCTTGTTTTTCAGTTCTCCATAACTGTGTGTTTTGTTTTTCTTTATTTATATTTCAGATGTATTATGCGTGGATCTGTTAGAACAGTGGTTCTCAACCGGTGGGGAATTCCCCCCCCCCCCGGGTAATTTTAGGGTGTCCAGAGGGGGAATTAAGATTATTTCAAGATCGCGTTAATACAAGAACCGATTACTGGATATTGTTTTTCCCTTCATACTGTACGGTTCTGTACGTCTCACCCTTCTAAAATTCATTGTATAAAGTAAGTAGACCCACAAATCACGTTTTGTGTGGATGTCTAGACTTGTTTTAGTATGTGCTATTAAATTTGGCTTCCATTATTACGTATACTGTGTAGGGGCAGGGGCGGGATTTTTAGGTAGGAAATGCGAAAGGGGGGAATGACGTTCTGAAAACATGATGAAGGGGGACACGGGCCAAATTGTTGGGTAGGAAATACGAAAAAGGGGGGGGGGGGCGGGAATGACGTTCTGAAAACATGGTGAAGGGGAAACGGGCCAAAAAAAGGTTGAGAACCACTGTGTTAGAAAATGGATTGTTCTTGTCTCTTTGTGTGCGTTGTGTTATATTAACAATACATTGTTTTTTTTTTTTTTAATATTCGTTTTGTTTATTTAAATATCAGTAAGGGAACTTTTTAAGGTACTAAGACCGTTCACACACGTATTGTATAGCGCTCAGTGAAGTAGGGAAAAGAATTAGAGAATAGAGGGCGCACTAGACAACATCAACATTGAAAGCCAGAGATTCAAACATGCAACTTCGAAATGATGACAGCGCATCGCTGCAGGAACAAGTGCACTTCGACGCATGAGGTTTCAAAGTCTAGTGCGTCCCTAGTATGTAATTGTTACCTCTACTTCAATGATCGCCAAACAATAAGTGAGTATGTGGTTATTTAAAGTTATGACGCTTTTGTTTGTTGATTAGCTGATGGGTTTAATTCTTTATTTCCTCTTGTTCTTGTTCGTCTTTTCTGCTGCCTTCTCCTCTTCTTCTTCTTCACCAGCCACCATCTCCAGCTGCTGGTGCTGCTGCTGCTCTTTTTCTTCTTCTTCTTCTTCTTCTTCTTCTTCTTCTTCTTCTTCTTCTTCTTCTTCTTCTTCTTCTTCTTCTTCTTCTTCTTCTTCTTCTTCTTCTTCTTCTTCTTCTTCTTCTTCTTCTCCATTCTTCCCCTCCCTCCTCCTCCCTCCTCCTCCTCCCTCCTCCTCCTCCTCCTCCTCCTCCTTCTTCTTCTTCTTCTTCTTCTTCTTCTTCTTCTTCTTCTTCTTCTTCTTCTTCTTCTTCTTCTTCTTCTTCTTCTTCTTCTCCTTCTTCTTCTTCTCCTTCTTCTTCTTCTTCTTCTTCTTCTCTCTTCTTCTTCTTCTTCTTCTTCTTCTTCTTCTTCTTCTTCTTCTTCTTCTTCTTCTTCTTCTTCTTCTTCTTCTTCTTCTTCTTCTTCTTCTTCTTCTTCTTCTTCTTCTTCTTCTTCTTCTTCTCCTCCTCCTCTCTCCTCCTCCTCCTCCTCCTCCTCCTCCTTCTCTCCTTCTCTTCTTCTCTTCTTCTTCTCTTCTTCTTCTTCTCTTCTTCTCTCTTCTTCTCTTCTACCTTCTCCTCCTCCTTCCTCCTCTTCCTTCTTCTTCTTCTTCTTCTTCTTCTTCTTCTTCTTCTTCTTCTCTTCTTCTTCTTCTTCTTCTTCTTCTTCTTCTTCGTCTTCGTCTTCTTCTTCTTCTTCTTCTTCTTCTTCTTCTTCTTCTTCTTCTTCTTCTTCTTCTTCTTCTTCTTCTTCTTCTTCTTCTTCTTCTTCTTCTTCTTCTTCTTCTTCTTCTTCTTCTTCTTCTTCTTCTTCTTCTTCTTCTTCTTCTTCTGACATGTGTGCGTTCGAAACGCGCTCAGATTTCTATGTATGTCTACGATATCTATTATAAAATTCCGTTCATTCATTTCTATTATTAATCTTTTCATGTCACCATGTCATGCTTTTTCGTAATTTGCGGCTCTTCCCTCCTTATCTTTGCTGCCATTAATCCAACCCGTTGTCCATTTTGTCTCCTGTATTTATCTTTTAAATCAATACTTTCTTGATATAACAAATTCACACTGCCACAGGCTTTCCTTGTAATGTCACTGCCTGTTTAGCAAATCTTCCTTTACAGAAGCATTTTAATGGTTATTTGTACGGAGGTTAGCATGGCCGAATGGGTACGATCGCTCGTTCCTAAACTTCCGGTGTCGATGTAGCGGATTTAATCCCTATTTCGTTCAGTTGGACTAAAATGTTTTATACTCGTCCTTAACTTAGGGACGTAAATTACAAGTACCTGTGAAGTCGGAGTGGGTTCGTCTGATGGCGGTGGAGACTGGTAATAGGGAAAGCTAACCGACATGCAAAAATCAGTCCAGTGCACTAGAAGCAGTAGCGCTTGTATGGATTACTCTTGAGTTCTAAGCGAGCGAATGTAATAAACAAAAAATATTTGTACAAACTCTCTTGTAACCCATTGCTTCCTTTATTACTGTGTCTCTCCGAAAATAAGACCTACCCCTATAATAAACCCTAGCACGATTTTTCAGGATGCTCTTAATATAAGACCTACCCCTGAAATAAGCCGTTGTTAAGATCGTCAGCTAGAATGAGACACCTGTTGCCGAATGGCCAGTCGGAGAACTGACGTCACTGGTGCGCACTTGATAATGAACGGATGCGGTTCATAATTCAATATGTCACTCGTGTGAAATAAAGTTACCAATGCACTACAAGCAGGCTACATGAACAAGACATGCTCATTTAAGGAAAAAATTATTCATGGACATGAGAGACTGGGACCAATGGTTCTACAGGGAATGGAGTCGCAATAAATTCTGGCCAGACTTCGGGATTTGGAGATTTATGACGATGATGCAGTAAAAGATGGCATGACTGTATTTGAATAAATGTAGAATTTTGTACATGAATAAATGTAGATTTGTGTATCTTAAAAAATAAAAAAACATTCCTCTAACATAAGCCCTAGTGCGTATTTTAAAAGGTAAAATTAATATAAGACAGGTCTTTTTTGGAGGGAAACACCGTAAATATTCAAAATTACACATTATTATCACGAATCTGTTTTATTCTGAGATTTTGTTTGTTAAGTTTGTTTAAGAAAATTAATTTAATATCGACGCAGTGGCTTAAGTGTTAGTGAGTCGAGGGTTCGAAATCAGATGGTGTGTTGATTTAGATGATATGAGCCGTCGGTCGTTATAAGCAATGGCAAGTTAATGAACGTGTAATTTCCTCTGAAAATACAGGAGAGTTTTGGGAAATGTCATCATGGCCGGATAACTATATGACGGGAAAATCCCAAGTACACCTACCCTCAGTTGAGGATGGATTACTCACCACGGTGTGTCAATAGCCTAGAAGCCTTGTAAATTGAACACATACTGTCGTCATTGTGAGAGCCACCAGCAATGACCCTATAGTTGGAATGCTCAATTTCATCATGGTGGGAACCACTACACATAAACCAGCAGTTGCATATCCTTTTCAGGACGTCGCAAACAACACCAGCAGTTTTGTGTGACTGATTTCTTGTCAAATTTAAGTTCAGTAATTGTCCATTGCTTTCTGAATGACAGCACAAATACCATTGTTTGAAAACAAGCGTAAGGCAGTCTGCTTCCAAATCGCCGGCAGCTGTTTTTTGAAAGCGGTATGCGCTGCTACGAATTGCGTTGGTAACATCTTCACCTCAGAGCAAGCTCATGAGAACCACCAGCAATAACTCAATAGTTTTAACGAGTTCTTTCATCATTATGTGAAACATTAGCAATAACCCAGAAATTGGAACACGTAGTTAAATCATCATAAGAACTACTTGATAACGGGTAACAATAGCTCCGTAACTGTAACCCTTACTTTCATCATATTGAGAACCTCTAGCAATAAACAGCGCAGTAATTGTAACGCGCACTTTCACAAACACGATAATCACTAGCAATATCCATGTAACTGATTTAAATAAGAACAACTTGCAATATCCTTGTAATTGATTTAAATAAGAACCACTTGCAATATCCTTGTAATTGATTTAAATGAGAACCGCTAGCAATGAATAGCTCAGTAATAGGGACGCGCATTTTCATAAACACTAGAACCACTAGCAATAATCCAGTAATTGGAACGCGCGCTTTCGCAAACACGAGAACCACTAGCAATAATCCAGTAATTGGAACGCGCGCTTTCATCATTATGTCTAGGCCTCTCTCTGAATGTCAGTTACACAGGTTATGCCTGAAGAGCCGGTTCTCACACAGAACACTGCAGATATTAATGATCATCACCTTCAAGAAGATTCCTAGCGATGGTGACAATACTGAAGTATTGATCTGTTGTTTCGCTCCGTTTGGTAGAAACCTAGAGGCGTGTTGTAGCGTCATTTGGAAACAATATTACATAACTTATTACTTCACTGATGTGTCAGCGAAGCTGATAGTAGTGGTCTTCGCTAGCATGGAAGGAGGTGGGAGTAGCGCCAGGGCTCTTCACTTAGCAAAGTGAGGGAAAGATTGGTTACTTATTCCTCAATCGGAAGACAGCGGTTGGTATCTCTGGAGCGGTCACAGCATGGAAAGAATAGTTTCATTTTCGTGCCAGGACAGGCTGGTGTCCAAGGAAATGAGCAGACAGACAATCTTGCAGGTAAGGCTACTGTGGAGGACGGACGAGCCACGAACCAGGCTAATATACTGAATAGTTTAGTTTAGTTTAGTTTAGTTTAGTCGACGGATCAACATCACGACACACGGGTGTAACCCATAAGTGCTCCGTTCTACTCCTAACTCAAGCCTGAGTCCGGAGAATCTCAGCTCAGTGCAAAAACTCCGTAGCACCGGCGAGGATCCTGAAATACTTTGGGTAGAATTTTAACTCGAAATTTTGCCCGGGCAGCGCTTTTAGGCTACTCATTTTTTTTTTCAATTTGCAACTGCCGAGGGATTTTTTAAGTACGCGACAATACACACGGAAGTTACTACCCAGAGACCAGGGGACATTCTGTTACTAGAAGTCCACATGCAAAATTCCCGGTTTCACCGGGGCTTCAACCCGGGACCTCCCAGCACTCGAGGCGGCCACAATACCTCGAGACCACACAGCCCCGCCTCCTCCCTTCCCCCTAGCGATATTGATACACTGAATGCTCTACGACAAGTAAGCCGTTTTCGAGAGCCAAGTGATAACTGTGAATCTACAACCATGGTCAGACTGAGAGAACAGCAAGTAAAAAGAGATGTGTTCATATAAGAACACAATGCAGGAAGCCAAAGGAGATTAATAAACCAACACAGAACTGATGTCGTGAGCGCTTTACTGATGTCGTGCGGGATTTACTAACTAACTAAACTGACTGACTGACTGACTGACTGACTGACTGACTGACTGACTGACTGACTGACTGACTGACGTATACATCCCTGCTCTCAATCCTACACAATGTTATGGCCCTATCACATTACAGAATACATAGCAGGAAACTCTTCCAGGGCTAGAGATGTCAGAAGAATTACTTCAGTCTGGAGTTGCAGTAGTGTAGTAGTTAGCATGCTTGCCTCTCGAGTCGGCAGTCACATGTTCGAATCCCTGTCAAGCGGATGTTGTTGTCCATTGACCCGAGCTTCCAAGGCTTCCCAGTCTAACATTGTACCGCGACATTACGTGGGTAGTAAATGCAATCGGCTTGATATTGACCATCTCATCTATGGAGTGTTGACTGATTTATATAATTTGCGGCTAGAACCATATAATCGTGAAATTGGTTCTTTACTTTACAAACAAGTAAAGAGCTTCAAGTACCTAGGAAGTATAATATCATCAAATGGCGGATCAGAAGACGAGATCGAAATAGGTGCAATAAGGCAAATCAACTCATTGGACAAATGGCACCAATACTAAAGAACAACATGTATCAATAACTACTAAGAAGCACTTTACAACACAATCTTCCTACCAACTCTGTGCTACCAATGCCAAACCTGGACAATGACAGAAAAAGAGAAAAGAAAAATCACAACAACAGAAATGAGGTTTCTGAGAAGAATACTCAACGTATCAAGAAGAGATAAGATCAGAAATGAAGAAATCAGGACTAAAGTAGGGGTTAAAGCTGCTCTAGATTTTATTAGAAAGCAGCAAGTCAAATGGTTTGGCCATGCAAGTAGGCTACCAGTCAACAGCATACCACAACAAGCAATGATGTACAGACCAGATGGAAACAGAGGAAGAGGCCGATCACGTAAACGTTGGACGGAGGGAATAACAGAATCCATGGGAATGTCGATATACGAAGCCCATAACCGGGCACTCTCACGAAGTTTATACTTCACCTCGACACCGCAAGGTACAAGAGGAACATGATGAGATGAGACTTTACTTTACTTTACTTTACTTTACTTTACTTTACTTTACTTTACTTTACTTTACTTTACTTTACTTTACTTTACTTTACTTTACTTTACTTTACTTTACTTTACTTTACTTTACTTTAGTTGAAAGAAGCTATGTATACTTGAAAGCAAACGCTATTTAATTGCCAGTAAGCTGACACTCATGTAGACTTACCTAGCAATATTGGAAGATTCGAGCCTAAGTTATAGCATTTCTTATAATAAAGGTTAAGCCGGCTTCCTGGCCTAGAGGTTAGCGACTTTTCTCCGTAATCTCGTATACTCTCGTAAGTAACGTGACGACGGTGAGAATCAGCAGTGATTCGAATCGCGTCGGTAACTTACAGGATGTGTGAGCCGGCCGCTCAGAACGCAATGGCAAACTACTGAGCATAATCTTGCCAAGAAATCAACAATCAGCTGAAAGATGCTGATGTTGACAGCAATGTCCTGTAAAAGATATGTAAACACTTTTAATAGAGGTAAAAGCGTAAAGGCCACAAGACCGCCTTCATAGTATCGGATTTTTCTGTGTGTGGTTCGGCTTCTCCCAGCAGACTGACAAGCCGCCTGCCCACAACATTGCATCAAACACGAGGATCTCCGGAAGTATAGCACTTGTTGCCAGAACGAGGCGGTCCAGAAACGAACCCACAACCTTCAAAGCGCGAGATAGATAGTTTGGTCACTTAGACAGGAAGACACCCACCTTAGCCTCAGTGAGCTGTCCCACTGCGATGGCTGAGTACCACATACGAAGTTTAAGCGCCAGCGGTATACACCTCTCGGCCACGCTGAACTCTAGTTGTGAGTTTATGCGAATGATATACTTGGCTAGTGTTGGACTTCTAGGTGACTACCTCACGTCATGTGGAGGTGACTGGTTCGAACCCCGGTATGTTAATCGTCTTCTTTATTTCTATTGAGCCGCCTCTGCGGCGAAGGGGGTTACAAATGCCATTCATAATCTCGCATACCGCATTCGAGACACAGATATGGGAGATTTGGAAGCAGACGACTTGCGCTGGATTTGCATGAAACAGTAAGAGCGTCGGTCGTTCAGAAAGCAATGGCAAAATACTGACTCAAGACATAGCACCTGACTTAGATGCAGCGAAATATGTTAGGCTATAAATCGTGCAACATATTGTTTGTAGATTCTGTGTTTACAGTTAGATATCAACGATTATACTGCTCGACATCTTGTGGTTATCAACAACATATATTATTTAATTAACTTCTTTCCATGCATGCCCAAACGGCTGTTAAGCATATTCTCTTCATTGTTTTCCTTCATCTCTCTTTCCACATTATTTCCAGTTTTTACAACATGTTCCAGATTTTCTCTTCTCATTATGTGGCCACAAATGGCCACTGCCTCTTTCTGACATCTGTGATAAGTTGTCTTTTTATTAAAGCACCCGTCATAGCATTTATATTATTCATTTTGACTGCCCAAAGAATTTCCAGCATTCTTCTTTAGAGCCACATCTTATAGCTCTCAAGGGACATTTCTTGTAGCTTGTGTCTTGTACAGCTTCACGGCTATGAGGCAAATGGTCCTATGTTAGCATGCAAGAATTATTGTTCTAGTTTCCACTGACAGGGATTTATGACATAATATGTATTCAATTTCAAAGCGCGAAGTGTTTGCTTGTCTTAATCTGTTCTTTATTTCTGGGATATATCTTCCGTCTAAATGTATGACATGTGCTAGATAGTTCCTGACACCGATGTTGGGCTAGGTTGATGTTAGAGTAATTTTTTTCTGGTACCGATGTTGTGTTGGCTGGATGGGTCCTAGAGTACAGGCTTCCTGGTACTGATGTAAGACTGGGTGGCTCTTAGAGTACAGGTTTGCTTATACCGATGTAAGACTGGGTGGCTCTTAGAGTACAGGTTTTCTGGTACCGATGTTGTGTTGGCTGGATGGGTCCTAGAGTACAGGCTTCCTGGTACCGATGTTGTGTTGGTTGGATGGATCCTAGAGTACAGCTTCCTGGTACCGATGTTGTGTTGGCTGGATGGATCCTAGAGTACAGCTTCCTGGTACCGATTATGTGTTGGCTGGATGGATCCTAGAGTACAGGTTTCCTGGTACCGATGTTCTGTTGGCTGGATGGATCCTAGAGTACAGGCTTCATGGTACCGATGTTGTGTTAGCTGGATGGATCCTAAAGTAAGGCTTCCTGGTACTGATGTTGTGTTGGCTGGATGGATCTTAGAGTACAGGTTTCCTAGTACCGATGTTGTGATGGCTGGATGGATCCTAGAGTACAGGCTTCCTGGTAGCGATGTTGTTGGCTGGATGGATCCTAGAGTACAGGCTTCTTAATACCGATGTTGTGTTGGCTGGATGGGTCCTAGAGTACATGTTTTCTGGTACTGATGTTGTTTTGGCTGGATGGATCCTAGAGTACAGGCTTCCTGGTACCGATGTTGTGTTGCCTGGATGGATCCTAGAGTACAGGTTTTCTGGTACCGATGTTGTGTTGGCTGGATGGATCCTAAAGTACAGGCATCCTGGTACTGATGTTGTGTTGGCTGGATGTATCCTAGAGTACAGGTTTCCTGGTACCGATGTTGTGCTGGTTGGATGGATCTTAGAGTATAGGTTTCCTGGTACCGATGTTGTTGGCTGGATGGATCCTGAGTACAGGTTTTCTGGTACCAATGTTGTGTTGGCTGGATGGATCCTAGAGTACAGGCTTCCTGGTACCGATGTAAGACTGGGTGGCTCTTAGAGTACAGGTTTTTTGTACCGATGTTGAGCTGGGTGGTGGATCTTAGAGTCCACGTTTCCTGGTACCGATGTAAGACTGGGTGGATCTTAAAGTCCAGGTTTCTTGGTACCGATGTTGGACTGGGTGAATCTTAGAGTAAGGTTTCCTGGTACCTATTTTGGGCTGGGTGGATCTTAAAATCCAAGTCAGTGAAACACATTCCCCACTAGGAGGGATTTTTGAATTCACGACCATCATCAGGTACGGCCAGCAGGTGTTTTAACCATTGTGTTACTGCGGTTCCACCGTAATTGATGTTTAATACAGGTCCTTTACATGATGTCGCAATCATCCCCCAGCATTTTGTTTGGTCGTTTGTCATTTTACGAGATAACTTTGCGTTCGGTAGTTTGCCATTATTTTCTCTGTAGATACCATTGTTAAAAACCAACCCAAAGCATCTGCTTCCAAATCGCCCGCAGCTGATTTCTAAAGCGGTATGCAGGACTGTGAATCGCGTTCTCTACTCGTGGCCACAGACCCCCACCCTTAATTGATATCGATTTTACAATATAGTTCAATCGTTCCCTGTGTATTATTCTGTCTCTTCCTTCTCTCCCTCACCACTATCACAGTTCCTCTCTTCTTTCTCCCTCTATCTCTCCGAAGTATTATAATATGAAGAGACCATCCAGACGTCAGCATGAGCAACTGGATAAGATTACTCGTTCTTAAACTTCCCGTGCGCTGATGTCGAAGAAGCAGACTCAACCTCTACACTGGTCAGTTGGACTAACGTGTTGACTTCTCGTCCTTGACTTGTGGATGTAAATTACAAGTTATCCGGAAATCGGAGTGAGTTCGCCTGATGGCGAGTGACACCGGTAAAAGGGAACGCTAATCCACAAGCACAAATCAGCCCAGTGCTACTAAAAGTGTCAAGCCCTTAATTAACACCCATTTTAAAGTTAAATCGTTTACCGTGTATCATTCTATCCCCCTCCCCCCACCCATCACAATCTCTCTCTTCTCTCTGATCTTTATCCCTCTATCTCTCCGAAGTATTATAATATTAAAAGCCCATCTCGTGATAAAAAGAACTCCCTGATTAAGACGGCTGTTTAATATTTATTCGAACACATCTGTTGCTGTTGCCGTTTCTTGCACTCTTCTCTTATGTATTCGTGGCTGCATTTCCCCTATTTCCACACTGATGGCTTCGTGACATGCGTAAATACAATATTCAGATTTCCCATCCTCCTGAGAAATTCCGAAGCTGGATGAGAAGCGGGTGGGTTTTATGTGCTGTTGGTGAAACCACTAGGAATCTGTTCCGTGCATAGAGTGGACTCTGGGCTGAGACTTTTAATGTCTGGTTGTAAAATTTGCTTCTGTTGTACTCAGGGAGATCATGGTTGTGGTGGGAGTTGAGTTGAGTCAAGAACCGACATCACAGCAGTCGCGACATTCCCATATTTGCTTCAGGATGTACTTGATGAGATCATGAGCTGAGCTGAGTTGAGATGATTTGAGTTGAGTTGAGTTGAGTTGAGTTGAGTTGAGTTGAGTCAAGAATCGACATCACAGCAGTCGCGACATTCCCATATTTGCTTCAGATGCACTTGATGAGATCATGAGTTGAGATGAGTTGAGTTGATTTGATTTGAGTTGAGTCAAGAACCGACATCAGGCACTCGGGACATTTGCATACTTGCTTTAGTTGTACTTAATGGGATCATGAGTTCAGTTGAGTTGAGGTGAGTTGAGTTGAGTTGAGTCAAGAACCGATATCACGGCATTCGTGACATTTGCATACTTGTTTTAATTGTGCTTGATGGGATCATGAGTTGAGTTGAGTTGAGTTGAGTTGAGTCAAGAACCGAAATCACAGCACTCGTGTCATTCCCATAATTGCTCCTTCCTCATCTTCAACAGCCAGCGAAGAGTTCTAATACTAATGGTACCAGTAGCAGTCTGATTATATGCCCGTTATATGAGTGTCGGTCAGATCCTCTGGTCACTCCCTGCAGCACCATTCTCTCCAGACCGTTCTTCTATCTGCTCGTCTACACTACACACACGATTCCAAAGGGGCCCGATCACTACTGCCTTACCATGCACCAATACCCCACCTAGTGGTGCAGTCCCATCCAACCTGTCCGCCTATGGTGGTAAATATGGCGAATTAAAGAACAAACGTATACTTTTATAGTGTTTGTATTTGGACCGGCGAGCCAGTTTTGAATTTTGCCTTTCGTAGCTACGGTAATACAGAACTTGACAGACGATAGTTTGTTACATTGTGCTTTAAAATAAAGGATAATAACTACAACCCATGGCGGTAGCGAATGTTACTGATCAGATCAATTCGCGCTGTAAATGTTAATCAACAATGGATGCACGAGAACACATGGTCATTTCCACCATCACACACCATCAAACGTCCCACACAATCATTTTCTCCTTTGTCTTTATTCCGTTTCTGATCTTTGCCCTCCATACAACATGATCAACAGTGACTTGCTGGCTGGCTGCACTATCAATGCCTGTATCAAATAAGTCTCGCCTACACTCAACTTTATATAGTGGTAGAAGCCAACCCCGAGTCTTTTTCCCATCTGCAATTCACCAAAAAAGATGTCCTTTGGTATCCTATCCGTAATCCATCCCCCTAATGTGTCCTACCTAAGTCTACGAAGACAGAACTTGGAACAAACCGTCACACAACCTGACCTTTCCAATACTTCAGTATTCGTGATTTTGTCTTGCCACTTATAATGTCAACAACCTTCTGTCTCACTTGCTTCCAATAATTTCTGAAACAGACGTTCCTCCATGCCATTACATCAAGCTTTCTAGCATCTTCTATTTTGATCTTCCCTTGTCTCTCTTCCTCTTTATCCTTCCCATTGTGACGACATACTCCAGCTTTTTACCTTCTTATGATATGCCCAAAGACTGTGGTCTGTCTCTGACATCGAGTAACCAGTTCTCTTTGTGAGTTAACTACTTTCAAGATATCTTCATTGCTATGCTATCTCTATCTGTCCAAATTATTCTCATCATTCTTCCATAAAACCACATCTCCGCAGCTTCCGCATTCT
The DNA here is from genome assembly GCA_014155875.1 of Cepaea nemoralis. NCBI lineage: Eukaryota > Metazoa > Mollusca > Gastropoda > Stylommatophora > Helicidae > Cepaea > Cepaea nemoralis. The sequence continues at coordinate 461,160 of JACEFZ010009815.1, read as the reverse complement.
TTCTCACGTGTCTGCTAATTGTCCACGACTCGCTTCTGTACATCAGGACCAACTCAATATAGCGCTTATGAACCTCTTTCCCCAACCCGATTGACAAGATACATTAGCAGATAATATTCTTAGTCTTTTGAAATGCTGTCTTTGCTTGTGTCATTCTGCATTTAACTTATTTAATACATATTTTACCTGCTGTTATTAAAAAAAAAATAATAATAATAAATTCAGTTGCATGTCCATCACAGGACGTAGCAGTCAACCCTAGCATTTTTGTTGTTCGTGATTCCAGGGCAAGTTTTACGTTCAGTAGTTTGCCATGCTTTACTGAACGACCGGCACCTACACTGTTTTTTCGAGAAAAAAACAAACCAGCACGGCTGTGTTTCGAACTCGGGTATACGGGATTACGAATCGCGTCCGTAAATTCTTCGCCACGGAGACGGTTATTTATTAAAGTACCTCCAATCTTAAATTCAATGTCTTATTTGAAAATGCTTAACCTTCACTTTAATGTAATGTGCATTTGACTATACACATTTTCTTTGTAATAACCATTACTTCTTTGGTTTAACAATTAACAAAAAGAAGACACAGATTATGTCACAAGGTGCACATGGTGTACCATCAATCTTTATTGACGACGCCGAACTGGAGATAGTAGACCATTTTACATATCTTGGATCAGAGGTAAATAGCAAATTATCCCTCGATCAGGAAATCAACATCAGGATTGGCAAGGCAGCAACAACAATGAACATGTTAGCAAAAAGAGTCCGGGAGAACAGGAAGCTTACTGCCAAAACAAAAGTCCTCGTCTACCAAGCCTGTGTCCTTAGTACTCTTCTTTATGGCAGTGAAACCTGGACAACTTACTCACGCCAAGAGAAACGTTTAAACAGCTTTCATATGCGGTGTCTGCGAAGAATACTTGGTATTAAGTGGCAAGACAAAATCACAAATACTGAAGTATTGGAAAGATCAGGTTGTGTGACGGTGTATTCCATGCTCAGTCTTCGTAGACTTAGATGGATAGGACACGTTAGGAGGATGGATGATGGTAGAATACCAAAGGACATCTTTTTTGGTGAATTGCAGACGGCTAGGAGATCTCAGGGTCGGCCTCTACTACGATACAAAGATGTGTGTAAGCGGGACATGATTGATACAGGCATTGATAATGCACAATGGGAGCACGTCGCCGCTGAACGTGTTGCATGGAGGGCAACTATCAGAAATGGAATAAAGACAAAGGAGAAAATGATTGCAGATAAAGCACACACAGAGCGTGAGAGACGTAAGATGGTGCACAATGGTGGAAATGACCATGTTTTCACATGCACCTACTGTGGGCAAACATTTTCAGCAAGAATTGGCCTTACCAGCCACACTCGCCACCGCCATGGATCGTAGTTATTGCCATATGACAGTTATTTAAGCCTTTTTGAAGCACAATGTACCAAACTATCGTCTGTCAAGACGGAAAGGTGATAATGTAACCATTACTTCTGTTTTTCCGTTATTCAGACTAAGACCTTTATTTTGACTGTCTATTGCAAATAGATCTATAATTTATAATTTTATAATTTATCATGTTACTTTATTAGAGAGTCCATGGGAATATTGATACATGAAGCCCATAAGCGAGCACTCTCCCACTGTTTATACTTCATCCTCGACACTGCAAGGTACAAGAGGAACATGATGAGATGAGATGAGATGTGAGATGAGACTTTATTAGAGTAAATTTCGTGCTATGATTAGTAATACTAATTTACGGTTCATTTTTTCAATTCAAATGTACAACGTAAAACCGCACAAATTAACACACAGATTAAAAGAAATTACTTGTGGAAATATGGGAATTGATGTCGAGGAATATAGTTTACTTAATCTGGACTTAACGAATCTCAACTACTGTAGCCATGTTAAGGGAAGTTTTACAGATTTGAAACGCAAGTGACACACTGAAAACAAACAAACAAACAAACAGGTCCGGAAACAGGAACCTGCAATGATTGTTTTAAGTGCTAGGACTATCGTATTCTGCAGGCATGAATTCACGATAGGAATAGTTGGCTAGCCTTTTCCCTAAAGAAAGAAGTGGGTCGACTCTAGAAAACGTAATGATTGGAGATAAACGTGTTCTCCTCCAAGCCATCATAATAGAAACGATTGGTTTGACTTCAGAAACACACTAACCGGAAAATATGAGCCCGCCTCTGATGGAAACTAAACTCGGACCGTTATCATGGCACGTAAGGGCAATAACTAGTATGCCATAATGTCTCCTTGATATATACACACCAACATGATATGTTTCAGATTTATGGTTTTTTTTAATTTTCCGCATTTCCATCCTGTTTCAGGATATTGCGGTCAACACCAGCATCTTTCAGCTGTATGTTGATTCCTAGGCTAGATTACGCTCATCAGCACGCCACGACTTTCTGAGCGACCGGCTCCATACTCTCATAAGTCACTTTTGCGATTCGAACCACTGCTAATTCTCGTCGCGTCACGTGACGAGAGTATTCGGGGTTAGCGGAGAAAGCTGCTAACCCCTCGGCCAAAAAATGTTCATTGGACACAACAAACTGTCAACACAACGTATAATGAAGAAGGTTAATATCAATCAATCAAGAGAAGTAGGTTAATATCAATCAATCAAGAGAAGACTGTTAATATCAATCAAGCTCGCCATGAGATAGGCATGTTTATTGCCCCCCCCCCCTTTTCCTTCCCCCATAACTTTGCTTTTCCAATATAGTGAAAATATTATGACATATTTAAAAGATTGAATCATCAGTATAAGATATGCAAATGCAGGTCAGCATGGACGATGTGAAAAGAACGCGTGTTCTTAAACATCCGATGTGCTGATGTCGAGGTAAGGGGTTTAATCGCTACACCGGACAGTTGGACTAAAATGTTGACCTCTCGTCCTTGACTTGGGGAAGCAAATTACAGGTACCTCTGAAGTCAGGGTTGGTTCGCCTGATGGCGAGGGACCCTGTTAATAGTTAAAGCTAATCCATGCGCAAAATTCAGTCCAGCACTACTAGAAGTAATGTGTATGGACTATGCTTGAGTTCAAAGCGAGCAAGCACACACAAAAGATATGCAGATGACACACTATTGATGGTAGTTAAAGAACAGGATTTACAGCAATGTAGTGAATTTATGAACAATTTAAAAGATATGAGAGAAATCACCGTAGTATATAATAAGTATATGATACACTATTGATTGTAAACAAACAACAGAATTTTCAGCATTTAGTGGATGCTATTATTATTAAGTAAAATTGCAGTGAAAGTGGCATTTCAGAAGATGACAAGCATATTGTTTAATTCTACCACTCTGGTTAAATGTCAGAAAGAGAGTATAGAAACGTTGGAAACAACATGTTTTGATATATGGCAGTGGGTCTTGGAATATGAAGGAACAATTTAAGAAGCGCTTGCAAGAAATGAAGATGTGGTTCTTGAGACGATTGTTGCGGATACCTCGGTCTGCTAGAGTGGACAACAACGAATGCCTGGAAGCGGTTAATGAAAGTAGAACGTTATACAGAAACACACTGAAGAGACAAACAATGTGCATTGGTCATTAATGAATATAGATAGAGAACGAACGAACGAATAAAAAAAAGAAAATCTTTATTTTCAAAGGATTAAGAATTGGGCACGCAGGCCCGTCTGACATTCTGCCCTTCGTCTCTATTTCCTCTCATACATTCTTTCATTTAACATATCTTATGAAGCAATTCTTTGACAACAAAAGAATAAGCATTAAAACGCACGAAAAATGATCAATAATACATGGCTCGTTGAGGCAATGTTTAACATGGGCATTATAAATACCCAAGGTGGGTGTAACGTGCCACACATATGGAAATGTTTTTTTTTCTTCTGGCTAGTTGTCGTTCGAGATAATTTACCATTATTATTGTTTTTGTTACTGTTTTTTTTCTAGAGAGAGAGAGAGAGAGAGAGAGAGAGAGAGGGGGGAGGGAGGGAGACAGAGGGAGACAGAGGGACGGTGGAGAGAGGGAGGAAGAGGAAGGAAGAGGAAGGGAGAGGGAGGAAGAGGGAGGAAGAGGGAGGGAGGGTTGATTAGTAGCACGTGTAAGGTCTACGATCGATTTCAAAGTGAGCGAGCGAACAGAAAAGAAAACATCTACCATGCATGAAGTCGCCCGCTCTCAACTCCATCATGTATGAAATCACCCGCTCTCAACTACTCAATCTACGTATTCTCCCCACTCTCAACTCTACAAATCTTTGTGGTCTCCCCACTCTCAACTCTACCATCTATTAAATATATCAGTTCTAGAGCCTATCATGAATGAAGTCTCACCACTCTCAACTCTACAATCTACGTATTCTCCCCAACCTTAACCCTACAATCTATGAAGTCTCCTCAATTTCAACTCCACAATCTATGAAGTCTCCGTACTCTCAATTCTACCATCTATTACATATTTCATTCCCAACTCTTACATCTATGAAATCTCTCTATTCTCAACTCTGCCATCAATGAAACATCCCCACTCTGAATTCTACCATCAATGAAATCTTTCCATATTGACATCCACCATTAATGAAATCTTTCCGTTGTCAACTCTACCACCAATGAAATCTTTCTATTCTGAACTCTACCATCAATGAAATATCTCCATTTTTATCTCTACCATCAATGAAATATCTCCATTCTTATCTCTACCATCAATGAAATCTCCCCACTCTAAATCCTACCACCTAACGCATCCGTCCATTCTTAACCCTACCACCAAAGAAGTCTCCCCATTCTTAACTCTACCATCACTGAGCTTCCCCACACTTAAGTCTGTAATCCATTAAGATTCCCCATATCTCACGTCTACATCGCTTGAAAGGTCGCATGGTTTTATTCTTATTTTAGCTGTAAACAATTAAATACTTCTTCCCTGAAGTCTATCAAAGAAAATATAACATTAAAAAAAAACGGAAGTCAAAACAATATAGAAAACAAACTAGAAAGAGTCATTGGCCGAATAAATAAGACAAGGCTGGAATTATCAGAGACACAAATGATAGGAGAGGCAATTTTTAATTAGGAGATCAAAGACGGACGAAAGAGGAGAATGCTCGAACTATATTTACTTTACCAACTACAACTTTAATATCCACTGTAGACGGGTAGCAGTAACTTCTTATGAAATACCATTGCTTCATTTGTATGTCAAGCCGGCTTCCTGGCCTAGAGGTTAGCGACTTTTCTCCGTAATCTCGTATGCTCTCGTAAGTAACGTGACGACGGTGAGAATCAGCAGTGGTTCGAATCGCGTCGGTAACTTAGGGGTATGTGAGCCGGTTGCTCAGAAAGCAATGGCAAACTACTGAGCGTAATCTTGCCAAGAAATCAACAATCAGCTGAAAGATGCTGATGTTGGCAGGAATGTCCTGTAAAGGATATGCAAACATTTTTTTTTATTTGTATGACTATACATAATTGCGGTTTTCTGAGGCGAAATGGTACTCATTGTATGAAATGCATTCATGCAAAATATAAACAACTATAATTATCATTTTATATTACTGGAACAAAATGTGATATTTTAATCAACGCTAGAATTTCATTATCACCTTCTTAATAAACATCATATCGTCAACAACCACAACCATTACAATTCCAAGAAATATATAATGTGTACATAATGTTACAGGCGAGAGGGACTACATTATTGCAAGGCGAGAGGGATTACTTTATTACACCGTGATGTATATCTCCTGTCCGGTATTCCTCCGCAGAATGGTAAATCGCCTGCCGAGAACATCAGACAAAACATTCAACCCCGTAGCACCGGCTGTGACCACCGAGCGTTTTTGGACAAGATGCACTCGAGGATTGAAACGCTCTGTCTGAAAACAAGCCCACGCCCTTTAGAGTGCGAGCCAGACGACTTGATCACTTACCCACCGAGCCCACTCGCCTCCCTCAACACACACCCCACCTGATCCCACTCGAAGATAACTACAATGACAACGGATATCAACAAGTTATAACAACAGCTGACATCAACAGCGCTCATTGTTAGAAAATAGAACAATCTAGAATAATTATGAAACCTTCTATTTGTTCCCCTGCTGTGGGGTATTGTCGGATAATTGGGGCAAACCCCAAGTTTTTGTACGTTAATGAGTGCATCGCAAGTCGTGGGTATGACGTTGGTGGAGCAAAACATGCTCCGGTCATTATTACAAGTTGTTGTAGAATGGGGCTCTAAATTTGCATAATGGTGCATAAGATTAAACAGTATGAAAGAAACCAGGAAGAAGAACAATGGGAAGAAATTATTAGAAATTGTCATCAACATTGATGTGAAAACACCGCGGATTTGTAAGTCAGTGGTCAGTCTTCCGCAGACGATGTCGAAGAGAATTGATCCTTTTAGTGCCAGTTGCCACATGCATATGTCGGCGTCTGTTTTGACCCACAATCACTCTTTCCTGTCATTGATATGTTTCCTGTTACAAGTGGAGATACTTTACAGACAGTATTGTGTCTCCACTGGTCTCTCTCTCTCTCTCTCTCTCTCTCTCTCTCTCTCTCTCTCTCTCTCTCTCTCTCTCTCTCTCTCTCTCTCTCTGCACATATAATCAGATTACTACTGGTACTATTGGGGTTGGAACTTTTCGCTGGCTTCTGAGGATGGGGACGGAGCGCTTATGGGAATGCCCCGAATGCTGTGATGTCGGTTCCTAAATCAATCAATCAATCTCTCTCTCTCTCTCTCTCTCTCTCTCTCTCTCTCTCTCTCTCTCTCTCTCTCCCTCCCGCTCTCTCTAACCGTTCCTGGTGAGTTTGTGATTGTGAGTAAATATATGTGTATACGAGGGTGTGTGTATTTGTGTGTTATTGAGTGGGTGAACAACTGTGAGAGTTTGTGTAAATGTGTAAATACGCATGCAGGTATGTTTGTATGTGTTTACACATGTGAGTGTGTATGTGTGTCTGGCTGGGTGCCTGTCTCATAACGAGGTAAAGTAAGGACTTTTACCTTATACATTGTATATGTTCACAACATTCATTTCACGTTGTTTCCCCTATGTGCACGTAACACGCACAATATATAATTGATGTACGAAAGATGAGTGATTGGAAGGGCCGAATGAAAGACTGACCTGCGTGCCCAATTTGTGACCCTCTGAAAATAAAGTTTGTTCGTTGGTTCGTTCCCCATGGAGATGCCCTAAAAGCCAGCCAATCGGCCCTTTTATTTCTACATACACCAGCACTTTTATTGCACAGCGAATGAGGTCAGTATGGCAGAACGGAAAAGGGCGGTCGTTCTTAAATGTCCAGTGTGCTGATGTGGAGGTAGCGGATTAAATCCCTACGTCGATCAATCGTTCTAAAATGATTATCTCTCGTCCATGACTTGGGGACATAAATTACAAGTACATCTGAAGTCGGAGTGGGTTCGTCTGATATCAAACAGCCCTGGTAATAGGGAAAGCTAATGCGTACGCAAAAATCAGTCCAGTGCACTAGAAGTAGTAGCACGAGCATGGGTTAAAGTTGAGTTCAAAGCGAGCGAGCAAACAAATCCCTTAGTACTTGGCATGAGTTAAAGTACCTAACAGTTTACACTGTCTACGTACATGTTTAGTTTCGCTTTTGTAGGTTCTTGATCAAACAAACACATCTCTTAGTACTTCTCAGGAGTTAACGTATCTAACAGTTTACACTTTCTACGTACATGGTTAGTTTCGCTTCTGTTGGTTCTTGAATCTATGAGCAGTTTCATTTCATTGCACAACAATTTCTCAAAACGTGCTCCAGTCTCTTGCCAAAAATTATACAAAGAGAATACAAGCACATTGCAAAATATATAGTGCACTATATAGCATGTTATAGACGGTTCATTAGAATATCTCGGATAAAGAAAAGAACAAATGCATCCACACTTCAAGAGGTGAATATTGAAGAAGGCTGGATATTACAAACGATTAAAAAAAAGAAAATTGAAATAGTTTGGTCACTGGAAAAGTCACGAAAGTTTGGTAAGAACAATAATGGAGGGGTTTATGCCTGGGAAGAGAGGAAGAGGAAGGCCAAAGAGAAGATGGGTGCAGGATGTGGCGGATGATCTCCAAGTGGGTCTATCGGCCACAGAACATCTTGCTTATGATCGAGGGGTTTTCCGGAAGATTGTTATGGGATCGAGGTTCTGCAAAGGATACGCTACTGAATGAATGAATATAGCGCCGGATATGGTCCATATGTGTGAACCATCACCAACAAGTGCCATGCTGATAGGCGTGGGCTGTCATGGTTCGCCATCTCACAAGTTCTCCAGTCTGGAATCAGGTCTGTGTTCTTGTCTCGACAATGCCATGCTGCCAAACCATCAAGGTATTTATCCCTTTGTCTTCCTCGTGCTCTCTTCATTTCAAGCTTGTCACTTGTCACTAAATTTTCAAGTCTATTTCTCCTCATACCTTGTCATAACAACCTTTACTGTCAGCGTCTAATTTCTCCAATCAATATCCGCTTGTCATTTGTCTCATGAAGGATTGTCTCATTTGATTTTCTGCATATTCATGGTATTCTTAGTAACTACTACTGTTTACCATGGTTGTTAGGTCGATGGTCGTACACGTTCTGTTTACCATGATTACTAGGTCGATGGTACTCGTTCTATTTGCCATGATTGTTTGGTCACTGGTCCTACACGTTCTGTTTACCATGATTGTTAGGTTGCTGGTCGTACACGTTCTGTTTACCATTATTGTCATTGGTCGTACGCGAAGTGTGTACTGTGTTTGTTACGCCATCTAAAAAGACTTCTCACTCTCTACACTACAATCCATAAAGTCTACCGATTCTAAAGATGATTATCATTGAAGACTCCCACTCTCAACTCTATCTGCTTTTAAAGTCTTCCTACACTGAACACTACCATCTATAAAGTCCCGACTCTTAACACTACTATCTATACATCCTCTAAACTCTAAACACTACAATCAATGAAGTTTCCTCAATCTCGACGCTACCATATATGAAGTCGCCCCTCTCTCAACACTACCATCTATGTAGCTCCTTTACTCCAATATCTACCATCTATGAATTTCCGCACAATAAAGTCCGTCGTCGATGAAATCTCCTCATGTCTCAAGTTTGCAACCTGTGATATCTCACCATATCTCAAGTCTACAACCTATGAATTCTCCCTATATCTTAAGTCTACAGTCTGTATTCCCACTCTCAGTCTATCATCTAACTTTTGCTCCCGCACTACGTCCTCCCATAATTGCGTTATCCTACTCTGGTGTTTCCCAACCATCTAATTTACCAACTATCATTTCAGCAAACTTCATTTCACACCTTCAGTTTTCCAAACTCTGCATCTTCCCACTCGCAATGTCTCTTAATATCCATGCTTCTTTCCATCTCAAGTCTACAACATACGAAATCTCCCCATTCTCAATCCTATCAACTATGAAGTATGTACCGTCTCTCTACTCCACCTCCCATTTGTCCTACTCTCATCTCTTTCTAGTCCTTAATCCTTCTACCCCCCATTTATTCCTAATTTCACATCTTCCTGCCATTACTGTTTTCCACAATGAATTTGCCCGATCCTCAAGACTTTAATCATTTAAGACATTCGTCTTCATTTTTTTTCCCAGCCCTAATAATTCAATGAGCTAAATTGCATCTGTGTTTGTGGTGTGCATGTGTGTGCATGCATATGAATAATATTAGAAGGCTTTATAGATCTGGTGAATTTTCTTCTTCTAAGCTTTAAACCAGTTACCTGCAATGGTGCTACATCAAAGAAGATCTCACACGAGAGCAAGAGGACTCCCGAGAAGAACATGGATTGACAACACAAAAGACACTGTACAATCACACAGAATGACACTATCCAGTGCTATCCATCTGGCGATAGAACATGAACTATTCCTCCCCACGACGCTTGACGGCAAAAGTAGAAAATGATGATGATGGTGAAGCTTAAAACGTGTATTCTTTTAAGTACGTGAATCTTAATTTCTGTAGCCAACAGCGATCTTTTTAATCGCTGTTTCTATGTTAAGAATTCTTGTCCCGTAAAATAGGACTATTCCTTCCGTTGGCAATGGAAGAGACATGTTTATCGTCTTGGCTGTTCAATTAATGAACAAAAGAACTCTGAACGGAAGGGCAGATAATGCTTCGTAACATTCTGTTCAAGTACACGATGATTAATAAGGGGATTCATCCAGGAAAATTGCTCATAAAACATTGTATTTATTTTGCCACTGAGTGGGAACTACAGAGGGGAGTGTTGGGGAAAGATAAAATAAGTTTAACGGTAGAAAATGCGTTAAAGCTGGAGCCGTGGTGGAGTAGCCGTTAGACGCTCGCCAGCCGGCCCGATGGGCTTTGGTTCAGTCCACATAGGGATGGATGGGAATTTTAAAAATTGTAATGGGCTCCAAGTTAATCCATCCTGAACAGGATACCAGGATATGTCTATTGGAAGTGTCTCATTTATGAAGTCTCCCCACGCTAATCTCTAACATCTATGAAGTCTCCCCAATCTCAACTCTACCATTTATGCAGTTTCCCCACGCTCAACTCTATCATCTATGAGGTCTCCCCACGCTAAACTCTATCATCTATGAGGTCTCCCCACGCTCAACTCTATTGTCTATGCAGTCTCTCTTATCTCAACTCTACCAACTATGAAGTTTCCCCACTTTGAACTCTGCCATCTATGCATGAGTTCTCCCCACTCTCCACTACACCATCTATGAAGTTCCCTATTTTTATCCTCACGTTCAACTCCACCAACCATTAAATGTCCGTAATACCAACTCTACATTCTATGAAGCCTCCCAGCTAGTCTCCTCTGTCTCAACTCTGATATCTATTAGGCTTCCCTATTCCCTAGTCTATCATATATGAAATCTCCTCACTCTTAATTCTGGCATCTATGAAGCCTCCCTACTCACAAGTCTATCGTATAGGAAGTCTCCTCATTCTGAGTCCTGCCATCAATGAAATCTCCTCATTCTCACCTACACCATCAATAAAGTTTTCCAAAGTAAAGTCTATCGTCTGTGAAGTCTCCCCATATCTCAAGTCTAAAACCCATGAAGTATTCCCAATCTAAGTCTATCATCTTACTATTCTCAGATACTCGCATCTTAACATAATTGCATTTTCTTAACACATATGTCTCCCAAATATCAGATTTTCCAAGTATCATTTTTATCAACTTCTTTATCACAACCTTCATATTTTCCAAACTGTACTTCTTCCTACTCGCAAAGTCTCTTCATATCCATGCTTCTTCCCACCTCAAGTCTACAACATACGAAATCTCCCCCACTCTATATCCTACCAACTGGAGGTCAGCATGGTTGAAAGGATCCGAGAGCTTGTTCTTAAACATCCGCTGTACAGATGCCGAGGTAGCGGGTTCAACCTCTACACCCGACAGTTGGACTAAAATGTTGACTTCTCCTTCTTGACTTGGGTAGGTAAATTACAAGCACCTCAGAAGTTGGAGTGGGTTCGTCTTATGGGGAGGGACACTGGCATTAGGGAAGCTCCGCCACCAGTAAAAATCAGTCCAGTGCACTAGAAGTGTATGGACTACGCTTGAGCTCAAAGCGAGCGAGAGCAAAATAATAATAATAATAATAATAATAATCATAATAATAATAATAATAATAATATCAAATATGTCGTCTCCGTACTCTCAATCCTACCAAATATGAAGTCTCTACCGTCTTCCCACTCTATCCCCCATTTTCACATTCTCATTTCTTTCAAGTCATTAATCTTCCAACTCCCATTTTTTCCTAATTACATGTCTTCTTGCCATTAGTGTTTTCCACAAAGAAGTTGTCCAACCCTCGAGGCTTTAATCATTTCAGACATTCTTATTCGTGTTCTCTAACCCTAGTAATTCAATGAGTTATATTGCATATGTATGTGTGTTTGTATCTGTGTACACAATCACAAAGGAAGGACGGATAACGTTTTTCTTCAATTATACGTGATTAATAATGGGATTCACCCAGGATAAAATGATCATAAAACAATGGGAAAATGATAGAATTATGTCGCCACTTGGTGGGAACTGCCGGGAATATGTTGGGGGAAGGGAAAGTAAGTTTAAGTGCAGTCCGGGTTTTTGTAAAGTCTCAGTATACTTCATTTTTCAGATTTATTCTACATACTACAAATGACCGTACCGGTTTCTCTGGCTGAGGGGTTACAACACTTTCTCCGTAATCCCGTTTATCACGCAGAGTCTCGTTGCGGGCGAGAGCTGGGAGCGGTTCGACCCCGCTGGTGACTTGCGGGATAACTGAGCCGGCCGCTCAGAAAGCAATGGCAAACTACTGAGCGTAATCTTGCCAAGAGATCAACAGACAGCTGAAAGATGCTGCTGTTGACAGCGATGTCCTGTAAAGGACATGCCAATAAAAACAACAAAAAACAAATGACCGTAGACCCCGAGGTAGACCAAGAAGACGGTGGAGAGATAATATATATACAGACCTACAAGCGCTTGGAATCAACGACTGGTTAGAGAAGGTCAACCAGAGAGACGAATGGAGACGGATTGTATCTGCAGCAAAGAACCTCAATGGCTCGGAACGCTGAAGAAGAAGAGGAAGAAGAAGAAGAAGAAGAAGAAGAAGAAGAAGAAGAAGAAGAAGATTCTACATACAAAGTGTAGTGAGACTTTACAAACATCCGGCTATATTAAACTGGGAGTCGGGGTAGTGTGATGGCTAGACTGTCGAATGCCGGCACGGGATTGGTAATGGGTTCGACCCGCACCGGGGTGGATGTTTTTTTATTTTTTAATGTTTAAAATTGATGTGGGCTCGCAGGTTAACCCATCATTAAATGGGTACCAGGGAAGTAAAGGTTATCGGGTTGATACTTATCACATCACCCACCGAGTGACCATGAGTTAATACAAATATTGGTCTAACACCATGTAACCGTTGTGCCTCAAGGGGTGAAGAAAGGTCGTTTACTTACTAATGTGGTGACGTGGTGGTAATTGCATGGTACATACTGCTGTTAGGGTGATACATGTTGGGATGATAAATGTTGGGATGATAAATGTTGGGATGATAAATGTTGGGATGATAAATGTTGGGATGATAAATGTTGGGATGATAAATGTTGGGATGATAAATGTTGGAATGATAAATGTTGGGATGATAAATGTTGGGATGATAAATGTTAGGATGATACATGTTCGGATGATAAATGTTGGGATGATAAATGTTGGGATGATATATGTTAGAATGATAAATGTTGGGATGATACATGTTCGGATGATAAATGTTAGGATGATAAATGTTGGGATGATAAATGTTGGGATGATAAATGTTGGGATGATACATGTTAGGATGATAAATGTTAGGGTGATAATTGTTGGAATGATAAATGTGAGGATGATAAATGTTAGCGTGATAATTGTTGGAACGATAAATGTTGAGATGATAAATGTTAGGGAGATAAATGTTGGAATTATAAATATTTGGATGATAAATGTTAGGGTGATAATTGTTGGGATGATAAATGTTGGGATGATAAATGTTAGGTTGATACATGTTTAAGATGATAAATGTTACGGTGATAATTGATGGAATGATAAATGTTGGGATGATAAATGTTAGGTTGATACATGTTTAGGATGATAAATGTTAGGGTGATAATTGTTGGAATGATAAATGTTGGGATGATAAATGTTAGGGTGATAATTGTTGGAATGATAAATGTTGGGATGATAAATGTTAGGGTGATAATTGTTGGAATGATAAATGTTAGGATGATAAATGTTAGGGTGATAATTGTTGGAATGATAAATGTTAGGATGATAAATGTTAGGGTGATAATTGTTGGAATGATAAATGTTAGGATGATAAATGTTAGGGTGATAATTGTTGGACTGATAAATGTTGGGAAGATAAATGCTAGGATGATAAATTTTAGGTTCATACATGTTTAGGGTGATAAATGTTAGGGTGAGAAATGTTAGGATGATAAATGTTTAGGGTGATAAATGTTAGGATGATAAATGTTACGCGCTGGTATTTATTAGGGCACGATATAATTATGCGGCCAGTCTCACTGGCCTAGGGGTTAACGTCGTTGACCGTAATCCCGTATATTCTCGTGAGTAACGTAACCTGCGAGAGAATCGGTAGCGGTTCTCACCGCGTTGGTAACTTACGGGGTATGTGAGCCGGCCGTTCAGAAAGCAATGGCAAACTAATGACCGTAATCTTGCCTAGAACATCAACAGTAGCTGAAAAATGCTGATGTTGACTGCAACGTCCTGTAAGGGATATGCAACAACAACAAAATTATGCGGGACGGACAATTACCTTTATCGTTGCCTTACTTTTCCAAAATTGACATACGTTTTTTAAAAGAAACATTAGCATCATGTGCCCTGTCGATAGGCGTGGGCGATCATTGTTGGCCATCTCACGTGTGTATCAGGCTTATGTTTTTGTGCCGATGATGCCACGTAGACAAGCCATCAACATTACATCGTTTCCTTCGACTTGCTCTTTTCCTGTAAGATCTGCCAGTTGTCATTAAGCTATCTAATTTATTCCTCCTCACAATCATCATTATCATCATCAAGTGTCAAGTCGGCAGGGGTAGGCGTTCATGTCTCTATACAGATCTCGGTCTTTGGTGTTCTGGATCAACTCTGCTGATGATATTCCTCCATGCCACCGTCTCAATCCGTCCAGCATAATTTCTCTAGATCTGCCTCTGCATCTCTTCCCCTCGTATCTTTCTTCAGTTGTCATTATGTTCTCCAGTGCGTCTCGTCTCATCACATGACCAAAGAAAGCTGTTTGTGTCTTTCTTATTGTTGTATATAATGTTCTAGTATCATTAGCCACTTTCAGGCAATCGTCGTTAGTTACTCTGGCAGTCCAAGGAATTCGCAACATTCGTCTTAGAAACCACATCTCTGTTCCTTCCAAGCTCTTTCTAATTTGTTCATTTACATTCCAAGATTCACTGTCAAACAGCAAAACAGGTTCTATATAGCACTTCAACACTCTCTTACATTTAATGATAGTGACTTACTGGATAAGATAAGTTTCATTTTCTAAATATATGTCCCAAAAATTATGACTGCCTAAGCTTAAATTGTCAAATGAGTTTAAAGTTTTTATTTGTTTGTTTTTTATTCGTTATCTATCCGTTTACAGTATCCTTTGCATCCTTCCCCCTCTTCCACCAGACAAGACACTGTCCTATGCGGTTAGATGTTTCTCAGCTGTTCTACTTACTGTCCGTTATTGACAAGCAAAGAGCAGTATCTGCGCTGCGGGGAAAGGGTTACTATCACAATTCGTAGTCCCCAATACCACGTTCGAAACACAGCTGCTGGTTGTTCTAAAGCAGATCGCCCTGCACTGGTATTTCATACAGTGAGTGGTTTGGGATAATTTTAAAGCATCCAGCCCTGCGCTGGTATTTCATACAGTGAGTGGTCGTTCAGAAAGCAAGGGCAGACTACTGAACGTAAAACGTGCCAGGAAATCACAAACAACTAACAATACTGGTGTTGACTGTTACGCCATGTAGAGGTGAGTTGAGTTGTGTTAAGAACCGACATCACTGCACTCAGGACATTCCCATACGCGCTCCGTCCCCTCGTTCAACAGTCAGCGAAGAGCCTTACTAATAATCGTTTCAACCACTATCTGATTGAACATTCTCCTTGTCTTCCTTCTCAGTTTTGAGATTCTTCCAGAACCCGCAATATCATTCTATCCACAAACGAGTTCTCAATCTGCTTTACGCCCCGTAAAGTATATGCAATTAACAAACATTAGTATAAGTTCCCTATAGCACTTTTACACTTTTTCCTTACAACAAATGACCAAAGTAATTCAGTTTTCGAGTTAAGATACCGTCTATGAGCAGCTGTGTTTCGAACCCGGTATGCATGATTACGAATTGCGTCTTTAAAACCTTCGCCACGGAGCCGGCTCAGATTTTATAGACTCGCGGTAATTTTGCACGATATTCTCTAACAATTGGATTCTGAAGCCTAAACTTACTTCTTTAGCGATTACGAAATTATTTATGACTCCCATACGAATGTTATATCAGAGGAACGATGCGTGTCCTCAATAAATTTACTATAACATGTTTACTGATGTTGTGACATAGATATTTAAAACAGTGACAAGCTAGAAGACACAGATCAATTAAAGACAGTCCACTGATTCTAAATGAACCTTTATTCCAGGTATCTCTACCTTTGTGTGTTAGAGGAAGGCGTGTGTTGTCGCAAACACAAGGGCTACAATACTGGCTGATGAACTACCGGCAGGAAAACCAAAGTCTGACAAAACTGCGTCTATTGATTATTTTAGGAGAACACAAACCCGCTGCCTTCCAGGTAACCCTGGAAACAGTCAAAGGCTAGAGAATAAGAGCCTGAGAGAGATATCTGGTGAAAACGGATACACTGGGCAATAAATAGAAAAACTCCGACAATAAGGAACTCAGGAGAAGAAATCCACAGAAGCCTTGGAGATTTGGTGTTATAGAAGAATTCCGAAAATTAATTGGACAGCCAAAATCAGCAATCAGAAAGTTTTAAGGGAATCTGAGTCGCAAGACAATTTATCACAAACATCAAAAATAGGCAGTCATCGTTTTTTGGCTACGTTATAAGAAGGCAAAAACTGGAATATGTTGTGATAACCGGACAGATATGCGGGAAGAGAGATAGAGGAAGACAGCTTGAGAAGATTCTTGACAACTCTTGTGTCATGGCACTGAAGGGAATCAACACACGAATTGATCCATGACACTGGAGATCGCGATTTGTGTAGAGGCATGATTACCTACGCCAACCGACAAGGCACTGGATGATGATGATGAGGAACTCGGACATTCTCATACTTGAAACAATTGAACAATAACTGTCATTACGCAATGTTACGCACTGTAGTTTGCCAATATGTTACATATAATAAAGGTTATATTGCTGTCATTACGCAATGTTACGCACTGTAATTTGCCAATATGTTACATATAATAAAGGTCATATTGCTGTCATTACGCAATGTTACGCACTGTAGTTTGCCAATATGTTACATATAATAAAGGTCATATTGCTGTCATTACACAATGTTACGCACTGTAGTTTGCCAATATGTTACATATAATAAAGGTTATATTGCTGTCATTACGCAATGTTACGCACTGTTATTCGCCAATATGTTACATATAATGAAGGTTAGATTGCTGTCATTATGCAACGTTACGCTCTGTAGTTTATCAATTTGCAGAATATAGGAACGTTAAATTGCTGTCATTATCATGCACGAGGTTCGTTGCAGAATGTTTGCTCTCATTATGGTGCGCCGAAAAGCCTCTCGATCTCTGGCTACTTCTCACTCACCATGTACAGATTTTCAAGACTTCTAAAATATCCTGTGTCCATGTTGCGCTTGCTTGTTCTTCCAGGATCCCTCTGAAATCCTAAATCGTGTGTGTGTGAAGATATGTCAAGCCACATTGCCACACACACGATTTATGCCCCAGCGAAACCTTAAACCTAGCATGCGTGAAGTTATGTCAAGCCACATTCCTACACTATTTATACCCCACCGAAGCCCTAACATAGTATCTGTGAAGTTATGTCAAGCCACATGCCTACAAGATTTATGCCCCACCGAAACCTTAAACCTAATATGTGTGCAGTTACGTCAAGCCACATTCCTACATGATTTATGCCCCACCGAAAACTTAAACCTAGTATGTGTGAAGTTATGTCAAGCCACATTACTACATGATTTATGCTCCACTGAAACCTTAAACCTAGTATATGTGAAGTTATGTCAAGCCACATTCATACGAGATATATACCCCTATTATGTGTGAAGACCTCTCAGGCTGCAGTTCTACCTCTGTATATGCCATATAATTACTTGGTCATTTTATATTTCATTAAGTATGTCAAGATGAGCACCTGGACCGCTTTCTACAGGAGAGTTTAAAGAGAGGAGCATTGACTTCATTGCACCGGGTTTATCTCACAAGGCTAGATCTCTTACCGTAGAACTGAAAGCTGAAAGCGTGGCACAGATCACGACCTCCGTAGCTACAGTGACGACCTCCTGGCGTCTACAAGAAAACTGCACTCATGAACCGAATGAACGAGTCCGAAAACGAACCTTTAGCCTTCGAAAATCTAGGCCGGCGGCTTTAGAACTTCGCCACGGAAGTCCTCTTCTCTCTGGACTACCTTCTTATATCTTGAGCTAATCACACGTTAGTCTAAACTCACCTGCATAACATGATTAATTACCATGGGATGATAAATCGTCTTACTCAAACTTCCCGTATCTGCATGGGCTTATAAATCAAACTATAGTTAAAATATCAATACAGATTTCCCTTTAAATTGATTTATAATACAACATGTCTGCTATCATATTAACAATTTTTGAATCAAAACTGTGACACCACTCTACTTCTAATTTTCCGCTATTCATTTTTGTTTGATCCAAACCTACTTTCTGTTTTGCATTAGAATCTATTAATGTCTATTAATGTACAATGGTTCCGTCGCCCTGCTACTGAGTGAGTGCGATGGGCGCAACTGAGAGCTGTGAAATTCGCGGGGAATGCTTTTTGACACATGCCTGGGGTCTTTGGCATTAAGGTGAGTGGCCGTACAATATAAACAGTTCACGAGGTGAAAGGGCATTCACCGGAAAGAAAATATAAGGAGATAAACGGGGAAGGGTGTAAGGCAGAGGGGCTGCAAGAAGGGGCAAACAGGGAGCGATGAGATAGGGTTTGTATGTGTGTGTGGAGCATTGTGGGGGATAGAATGGTTTAAAAGACAGGGACAAAGATTGACGGGGATCAGTTGATGTTTGGACTCCGAGCTGAGGGGAGTTGAGTTGAGACCGGACTAGGAGGAGGTCGTGGTCGGAGAAAGTGGAAAATTGTGACGGAGTTAGGAAGAGACTCCGCACTGTGGGTTCCAGGGATAGTGAGTGGAATTCGAGACCCAGAGTGGGTTACTTTGAGTCGGGCCTAGAGAGAGGCTAGTATACCTGTCGTGTGGGACGAGATTTAGTAGGCCTTGAGAGGCAGTGTTATTCGAAGTGTTCCATTGGGATGGAGATATATTCTTAGAGAATTATTGTTCCTGGATTTATATGTTACATGTGTCTGTGTTAATTCAGAATTAAAGGAATATTATGTGCGCAAATTAACGCTTGTTCACTGACTGGTGTTTGGTTGTGATGCATCTTGGTTAATCTGTTGTGCAACATCACATTTACAAGGACATACCCTAGACACAACCACAGCCACTCTATCTGTCACTCTGTCATAATTTACTTTGTGACAGACTAGGAAGTGCAGGCTCGTCAATCAAATAATTCGGTATATGGATTTACATCAGTATGAATCAGGTTGTAAGTGTATCAACATGGTTTTCCAAGTTCAACCCTGTGGAAGTGAGTAGACAACGGTCAGACTGGGTGGGTGTCAGATAAATTAACGCAGACAGTTCAAGGGAGGATACGTGTATCACCACTGTCACGGGACGACGAAGACAGAGTATTCCAAACCAAAGCTATTTCACGAGAAAGCCACCACAGTTAAAACCATTGCCCACCCAGAGGGGGAAAGGGGACAGTGGGGGGTTACGCACAGTACACGGACAGGAGTGTGCTGCGGAGAGAATCGTCTGGCGGACAGCAGGCGTAAAAGTCGGGTTGACAAAAATGTTGGCGCTGTTTAGGACAGGTTGTCCACGAAAAATAGACAGGCGCCAAAGGTGAAGGTCAGGTGAACTTGTGGACAGCGAGTGTGTGTGTGTACGGCGTCTTCAGAGTTTGGTGCAGATAATAAGACGGAAAGGGGCGCCAGGGGAGTTACGAGGGTAATTCATGGTTAAAAACTCGCCAGGAGGAGGGGAGTTATAGGAGTAAAGTGTGGGGAACACACAAAGGTGACAATCGTTGCTCCACAGAAAAGTAAAAGTTTCTGCACGGATTATTGTGATAAAGAGAAACAGAGATGACCGGCGGGTTCAAGGCCGTGGACAATGGAAAGTTACTGAAAAATTGTCCAGAGTAGAACGAGATAAACACGTTGTTTTTCTACTTAAACCAGGATTTACGTTTAACGTCTTTGTGTGTGTGTGTCATCATCGGGAAACAATCCACAACAGTCATTCAGGTGCCGTCTTCGCAAGTATGAGCGCATTTCTCTACCAAAAAAGACTTGCAAAACGGATTTAAAGCGCTGGATAATTTTACTGCCATTCGTTGGTTTAACCTTTTCGGCAACAGTGAAGCCATACCATCACTTCAAAGCAACAGCGACGACACAGTTAAACATTCATTGACTTTAAAGGTATTTTCGTCTCCCCAAAACGCATCAGAACACTAATTCATTGTGGGAAGCTAACGTCGTAATCTTTTCAAAACAGTAACCGACAAACATTTCCAGGCGATTTTCGGAGACTATTGAAAACAAAATAAGGACTTTTATGAGATTTCACCATTGCATTGTTGTCGGCGATTTTTTTTTGTTTCTCTTGCTCTCATCGTCCTAAGTATTGTTGTTGTGCGTTACGTAATTATTTGTATGTGGTCCAGTGGTCGTAATAAGTAGGATATTTTTGCATTGTTTCGCGACGTACGGGAGACAAAGCAAAGATAAATTGTCTAGGTACACATTGTATGTTGTTGAGAGGCAGCTGACGAGTCAGTTTGTTTTGTGCGGTTGAGCATTGGGTCGTCTCGGCTTTATACACGGTGTCCAAGTGTCTATCGTCAGATCTATGTACATGATTCATTTTATATTTGTTCTTTTACTGTTTTCTCTTTACTGTTACATATGATATTTGATTTCTTTGGATATATGGTATTGTTGTAATTCTTATGTTAATACAGCTTCTATCTAGATGGTATCTGTCAGTTGATATTATGCGCACGGTATGGTCTTTCATGGGCATGTTTATGTTAGTGGTTTTTATTTCTATGTAATAATCCGTCTGCGTTTCACCGGCCTATGCGTCTAGCGTTCTAATAGTTGGCACTTAGTGTGTATCATTCATTGTGTATGTATATGTATGTTTAACACTATTTCCAGGAATTGTTATACAGCTATTTGATATATATATATATATATATATATATATATATATATATATATATATATATATATATATATATATATATATATATATATATATATATAAGGGAGTATAAGTAAATACACCCTCACTACCTAGTGCTTATAGAATGACTGGGTGAGTACAGAGTGATATTTTAACACTACGAATTTACGTACACAGGGAGTGCTGGTGTACTTAGGGAAGTGTCACAAAGACTAACAACAGAGTCTTTATATTTATAGTTGCGGACAAACAGCAACGTGTCCACAAGTACAAGATGCCTACTTTAATGGAATATATTGAAGCAGGTGAAAGAATAGGCCTGAAAGGTAAAGAGTTACAGGAGTTTGCAGAAGCAAAATTGAAAGAAGTTCAACACTGGGAAAGAGAGGAGAGGCATAATGAACGCGAGGCAAAACGCCTACAGGAAGAAAAGTTAGCTGAAGCCCAACGCCTGCAGGAAGAAAAGTTAGCTGAAGCCCAACGCCTACAGGAAGTAAAGTTAGCTGAAATAGAAAACAAGCGTCTACAGGGAGAGAGAGACACAAATGGAACTTGAAAAGTTAAAACAAACAAATGCCATGGAAATCGAGAAAGAGAAGATTAAAATGGAAGCTGAAATTGCACTCAGAAAACTAGAACTATCTTCGAAGGGTCAAAGTGAGGAAAGCAGAAGGCCTTCGCAGTCGTCACAGAGATTAAAACTGCCATACTTTACGGACCACGACAGTCTTGAGGCTTATTTGGGGAGATTCGAGGCATCAGCGAAAGTTTCAGGCATCCCAGAAGAACAGTATGCTATTAGACTAGTTGAGTTTTTAACGGGAAAGGCCCTAGATACTATGTTTAATTTACCTGTAGATGAAAGAAATAATTATACGATTCTGCGTCACCGCTTGCTTACAAAGTTCCAACTAACTGAGCATGGATACAGAACAAAGTTTAGACAATTAGTACCAGAGACAAATCAGGATTTTACAGATTTTGTAAATACAATGAAGAACACATTTAATAAGTGGATGGAGCTGGCAGAGGTAGGAAAAGATTTTAACAAATTAGTGGATTTAATGCTTAGAGACAAGGTGTTATCATCGTGCAATACTAATTTAGTGGCTTTCTTTGAAGAGCGTAAACCAAAGGACATAGACACAATGTCTCAGTTAGGGCAAAATTACATGACTGCACATCCCAATAGTTCGATAGGCAGACAAATTGATGAGGAAATAGTCTGTGCAGCGTATACGAAACAGGACCAGAATACAGTTATTAGACCAAGATCAAAAAGTGTAGATTTAACACAAAGATATGAGGAACAAGAACCTAAAGACAATGGTTCCCGTGGCAACTATTTTGGCAGAGCAGGACGGTACCCATACAAAAGGGGGAATTTTCAGAGACGGCCAAATAGTTATGCCGGATGTTGGAATTGTGGGAGCTGGAGACACAAAATGGCAGATTGTGATGCACAACCATCAGATGGACCAACGAACAACAGTAAAAGGGAGATCACTTGTTTCAAATGTGGAAGGAAGGGGCATGTCAGTCATCAATGTAGGATGAGAGAAACAGAGCACTCAAATGCAGCACAAGTAATTGAGACGCTGAACAATGAAGATTGTAGTGGGTGCAAAAAGATGGTCAGCCAGTTTTAATATGTGGTCACACAGTTAAAGCAGGATTAGCAGTGCATGAAGGGGGAAGTCTGAAGATGCATCAGGGGTTTGTTTATGATAGGCCAGCGTTAACAATTAGGGATTCCGGATGTACGTCCATCGGGGTGAGAAAGAGTTTAGTGCATCCCTCGGATTATACAGGGGAAAAGATTAGACCCATAACATTTAATGGGACAGTAGAATTCTACCCAGTAGCCGTGATAACAGTAAAAACACCATACATAACAGGAAGAGTGACAGCATGTGTTTTAGACTCACCAGTGGCAGATCTCATCATAGGAAATGTTATAGGAGTTAAAGAGTGTACAGAAGAGGAAGTAGTTTATTGGGACCAAAAACATAGTGGAAATAGAAACGAGGTAGTCACCTGTCAGAGTCCAGAAAGGAGACGGTGATGCAGTGACATCGTTACGCCCGCCAGGCGACTTAGCTCCCAGTAGGGACGCAGTAACTTCGTTACGCCGCCAGGTGAATAGTGGTTACCGGCCTGCAAGACTGCTGGCTGACAAGCGACCAGCGGTCAAGCAAGGACGACGCTAAACGCACGCATGCCTCGTGACGTCACCTGAGGTGAGAGGCGAGTTGCGAGTTAACGGCAGATAGCTCTGGGACTTCGACTCGGACAGACGTGTGCAGAGAGAAAGGCGTTGTGTGGTATCTGTACTGAAAGTCGAGTGTCTGGACATCTTGAGTGAGACTTGTGAGCTGAATGTAAGTGTATTGAAGTATCGAGTATATATTGTTGTGATCATCGTTCTGTATTTGATATGTGAATAAATCCATAGAACGGTGTGTCGTTGAGTCTTACGTCAAATCACGTTGTACTTGTACTGTCCCACACTGTTAGGTTAGCGAGCCAAGTTTAAGACCCTGACAAGTGTGGACGTGGTGGCATTCGTCCGGCTTTAAAATGAACGTGTTTATGTGAGTAACGATTTGAAACTAGAGTTTGTGAACGTAAAATTTGTGTCAAACTTTATAGTACATGTATTGTGATCATGGAAGGCTCATTTTGATTAGTAACTACATTGTTTAAACATGTGTAAGACTATTTGTAAACGTACAGTGCATACATATTGTTTGTTCTTGTAAGCGTGTAAAACATTTGTGATTCGTAAACTTGTCACCGTTTGACCTTGTCGACATTGTGATCTTGTCGCCATTTTGACCTTGTCGCCATCTTGTAAACTTGATGTCTATGTCCTTACTGAATGTCATCTTGATGTAAGTGATGTGTCATCAATGTTGTAGAGTGTTGAGATACTTGTAGATTGTCTTTGTGAAGTGAGTTGTCGGAAGCAAAAAGTTTGGAAAGAAAGTGACTTGTGTTTTGTAAAAAAAAAAAATTGTTGACAGACAAACTTACGACCTACAACTACACTCGACGCCATACAAACCTAATCAACACTTAGTGACAAGCAGGCACACACCAACAAATAGACGCTAATTTATTTTCCTCCAAAATAAAGCAGGTTTTTCCGTACCATCCGAAACCTTGCCGTAGAGGTCATTTGTGTTCTCGAAGTAACGACCCTACAGTTCCTAGCCCGATTTCCAACCATTCTTCACCGCATCCAGGGCACTTGAGTATATTTTTCTTTTTCTATACTTTAAGGAAGCAATTTGAGGCACGTGTTGTCAATAGAAATCAATTGTAAATTGTTTATTACTAACCACTTATAACATATTTTGTGTGGCTGGTATTTCATTGACATTTTTCATCATGTCTTCATTATTTGATTTCATCGATATGGGGATAAAATTACATTTAACAGGTGATGAATTAACAAAATGGAGTGAGAAGAAATACTCTGAATACTGTGAACGCGAAGAAAGAGCAGCTGAAAGAGCTCTAAAGCAGGCAGAGATGGAAACAGCTTTAAAGCAAGCAGAAGTAGAACTGGCTGCAAAAACAAAGCAATCTGAGATAGATAGTGAATTAAAGAAGGCAGAAATAGCAGCTCAGAGTAAGAGAGAAGAACTGGAGTTACAGTTGAAAATGAAACAACTGGACACTGAGACTGCGATTAACAAAGAGTCTAAGAAATCTGAGAGACTGGAGAAAGAAAACCAGTACAAGAAATATCAAGGTATTGTACGTAATTATACCTCGGGTGACTGCATCGCAGCCTTTACCCAAAATTTTGAAACTTTAATGGAACATTACCAGGTTCCACTGTCTGAATGGAATATTGTTTACATGAGAAGTTTGTCAGGGGAACCTCTTAAAGTCATTGAAACCATCCCCAAAGACCTCAGAAAAGATTACCATTATCTGAAATCTAAGATTATGGCACATTTTATGTTAGACGAGGCAGGTTACAGAGAACAATTCAGTAAGTTGAGCCCAAAACCGACTCAAACGTTCTCTGATTACCTCTGCTTAGTCCGAGATATATTCACCAAATGGACTTCAGCAGCTAAAATTGACAAAAATTATCAGAAATTAGAAGATCTGATCATTAGAGACAAAATTGTATCATCTATTCCTTCAGCATTTTCTAAATTTTTGTTAGAGAATGAATGCACTAGTGTGGATGAGATTGAGAGACGGGGTTCGGCGTACTACACAGCCAACAAACATTGTTTTGCCACTGAAGCTACTGACATTAACTTTGTAGCAGCGGCTAACTATGACAAACCCTACAGTAGGCAGAAACCTCAAAGGCCTACCTCTGAGAAGTTTAAGCATTGTAGTTATTGTAAATTTTCACATAATCAGAATGAAATGTGCGATAAACAACCAGGATACCATACGTACCTATTAAACATGGTAAACAGACAAGATCAGGAGCGTAAATCCTTCAGAAGTTTGCGTAAATGTTTCCTCTGTAAGGCGTACGGACACCATCGAAAAGATTGTAAAGGTAGGCACATGACCAACAAAGCAAATGCCGCCTTGTTTGACAGTTCGGCGTCAGACGAAGAACAGCCAGAGAAACACCCTGTGAACTCAGCACAGGCTTTTGACATATTTAGCGCAAATAAATGCTCTGTTTGTAACACCTTCTATGAAGATGGTATTTTAACATGCGGTCACGCCATCCCTATTGCCAATGAAGAAGCTAATTTGGTAGTAGACTCAAAAGGCAAGATAATCATCCATCACGGATATGTGAATGGCAAGTCAGCTACAGTCCTTCGTGACACAGGCAGTTCACTTATTGGTCTAAAGAGAACGTTCATAAGGCCTACAGACTATACAGGCAGGCACGTAACATGCAGAACATTCTCAGGCAATATTGAGAGATACCCATTAGCATGGGCATATATTGAAACACCTTTCCTCACTGGGAAAGTAAAGTGTGCTGCATTAACAAACCCAGTGTGTGATGTAATTATTGGAAATTTACCAGAGGTGAATGATAAACCTCATGACATAACATCTCTATGTATTGATGATACCATAACATCACCATCCAATGTCATTGAAAATGTCACACCACCTATTGATTGTATTGTAAATGTAGCTAATGTAGCACTAAGTTCTCATGACATCATTGATAACATTGTTCCATCACCATCTGATATCATTGAATGTGTGAACGCAGTAACGAGATCTACTGCTAGAGTGCAAGATGAAAGTAATCAAACTGAGGCTATACAAATGCTTAGCCCAGAATCACTACCTACTAACACCATGAAGGAAACATTTGTAACAGCTCAAAAAGCTGATCCTTCATTGTCAAAATACTTTAATCTGATCGGCCAAAAGCCAAAGGTAACAAAGAATGCAAAATGGCATTTTGCTATGAAAAATGATATACTCACCAGGTATTACACCAAAGGTGACAATACAACAGAGCAAACTGTTTTGCCAAGAAATTATCGCAAGCAAGCCTTACATCTTGCTCATGATATACCTCTTGCAGGGCACATGGCATACGTTAAGACCAGATCAAGGTTATTGACACAGTTCCATTGGCCAATATTTTGCAATGACATTAAAGAATATTGCAGAAGGTGTGACACCTGCCAGAAACTGGTAAAAAAAGGTAAAAACCCACAGGCAAAGTTACAAGTTACTGACTTAGCCAGTCGACCTTTTGAAAAACTATCTGTTGACATAGTGGGCCCTCTTAATCATACAACAACTAGAGGGAATAAATATATTCTAACTGTCATTGATCAATGTAGTCGCTGGCCAGAAGCGATTCCGCTAAAGAACATTACTGCCAATGATATAATGGAAGTTTTCTTCCATATTTTTTCTCGGATAGGTTTTCCAGATACTATCCAATCTGATAGGGGCACTCAGTTTATTGCCGCATCTACCCAAGCTTTCACCAAAATGTTGGGAGTGAAGCAATGTTTCAATTCCCCTTACCATCCTCACAGTAGTGGAATTGTGGAAAAATTTAACGGGGATCTAAAGCACATGCTTGCCAAAGTAACGCAAGAGCACCCCAATAACTGGGATGTATATCTACCAGCTATTCTTTTTGCTTATCGCGAGGTACCTCATTCTAGTACCGGTTTCTCTCCTTTTGAACTTATCTATGGTGCCAAACCACGCGGCCCATTAACCATTTATCACCAAATGTTAACTGATTCTACTCCAGTACTTAAACCCATATCATCATACGTATATGTCACATCATTGCGTGAAAGAAGCATCAAATCTTGTGTTATTGCAAAGAATGCACTAAAACTATCTGGTGCTACTTATAGACAGTATGCTGACAAAGGTAACAGGACGATAACTTTGACACCTGGACAGGACGTTCTTCTTCTACTACCTAGTGACAGACACCTATTGACTGATTCTTGGCAGGGACCTTTTAAAGTGACGAGACAGATTTCACCTGTAGACTACGAAATCCTCATAAAAGACAAACATAAAATATTTCACATAAATATGCTAAGACCATACCACAACAGAGAAAACGAACAAGACGATACGACAGCTTGTACAGTGATAATAGATCACGAAGACGACGATGCTAGTGACGAGATTCCAACGCCTGCATTAGACACGACAAACTGCTTGAAGGAGATCAAAATCAACCCAAAGTTGACTCAAGCAGAGACAGACAGGTGCAAACAGCTTATACAGCAATACAACACCATCTTTTCCAACAACCCAGGACAAACAGAATTAGTACAGCATCACATCACACTCACATCAAACACACCCATAAAATGCAGACCATACACCATTCCATTACATTACAAAGAACATTTACACCAGGAAATCATCAACTTAGAGAAAAACAACATCATAAGACGATCCCAGTCAGACTTCTCATCTCCAATGGTGATTGTACGCAAAAAGGACAATACAATAAGACTGTGCATCGACTATAGGAAACTAAATAAAATAACTGTTCTAGATTTGGAGCCAATGGCAAACACTGACGATCTTCTGACAGAACTGACAGACGCTAGGTTCTTTACGACGCTAGACATGACTAAAGGATATTGGCAAATAGCAGTAGACGAACAGAGCAGACATCTGACTAGCATTTGCCACACCTTGGGGACTGTACGAATGGTGCAAACTTCCATTTGGGCTAGTCAATGCCCCTGCCACCTTCGTACGTATGACACGACTTCTTCTTGTAGACATTCCTAACATAATTTGCTATATAGACGACATCTGTGTTCACACAGAGACAATGACAGAGCACATTAAGACGTTAGAACAGACATTTGAACGTATTAGACAGCACGGACTGACTGTAAAGCCTGCAAAAGTAGACATAGCCTACCAGGAAATAACTTTCTTGGGGTACAAAATATCCAATGGCTTTGTCATGACAGACGATAAAATTGTGTCCAAGATACTAAAACTCTCACTTCCGACTACTAAGAAACAAGTCAGAAGTTTGTTGGGATTAATAAATTATTACAGGCAGTTCATTCCTGATTTTTCCGAACTGACCGAAGTGTTTACTAATTTACTAACCAAAGACAAACCAGAGAAAATTGTAAACAATGAATGCCTACAAATTGCATTCCGAAAAGTGCTATCATATTTTTCTGATAATAGTTTGAATAATCTCATCCTCAAATTGCCCAACCTCCGTTTACCTTTCAGATTGCGTACAGATGCTAGCTCCGTGGCGATTGGAGCAGTCTTGTTGCAGGAGTACAACAACATACTCCATCCCGTTTACTTCGTATCCAGGAAACTAAAGCCCAGAGAACGGGCGTGGTCTATCCCTCAATTGGAAGCCCTAGCTTTAGTGGTAGGTATAACAAAATTGTCCAGATTTCTTCTAGGACGTCACTTTATCGTGGAATCTGACAGCAGCCCTTTACGGTTTATAAATTCAGGAGTACCCTCAAATCATATGGTAGCGCGTTGGTCTCTTAAACTTCAAGATTACAGCTTTGAGGTTCGACATATTCCAGGCAGATCCAATTCAATTGCCGATCTTTTGTCCCGTTGTCCGACCGACCCAGTAAGCACCAATGTCTGAGTGCAGTGTGTACACTCGGACCGACACAGCCAGTCATTAGTGAATTATTTTTTCCATTCACAAAAAGCTGTGCAATGTCTACAATATTGTGATAGGGATTACCCCCATTATAAATAGTGTTCTTATTTTACTAGTTCATGTAGTGATTGTCGTGTATAATTGTGTAGTGTGTGGTAGAAAGCGAACTTTATTAATTGTATATACCAAGAACAATAACAGTGTCACATTCGCGCAAGTACTTACCTTAAGCGAACTATCCAAGTTGACAGTGACATCTGCGTGTGGATCATTCCATTTTAATGACGAGTATGAACGTGTAAACTGAACATTGACAGCTACTCCACTGCAGTGAACCGAAATCCATAATGTTCGGTAGTGAAACATCCAACATGAACATTCAATCGTAATCCAGAAGGTTTTGTGAAACATCGAACACATGAACTGTGAGAAAGGTACTTTCCGTAACTACATCAAACCGGAACAAGTGTGTTCTACAAGCTTCAACATCAGCTGATTTTAATGTTCGTGTGTACTTCCGGATTAGTTAGAAATTTAGAGTAAAATTAGCAGACGACAAATAAAAGTTAAAATATCTATGACGATTCTAAAATCTGTAGGAATCTATAAAATGAAATACACGAATTGTGTGTTTATTTATTTATGTAGTGTAATCTTAGAATCATATCTTGATTAATGTATTCATATTACCGACTTTTTCTCGTTAATATGAAGAAACGTCAAGCGATGACGCTAAGAAATAAAATAATTATTGTAAATTATTGTATTTCATGAATGTTAAAATTATTTCCCTTTCATTTATTTGTTATTACATCCTTACACAAAGGGCCATAATTTGAAATGTATATTCTAATGTGTTGTGTATAAATAGCCAAGTGTTGCCAGACTATTGACACAACAGGTAGACATCTACTAGCATGGCAGAGGGTTGCCGACATTGCAGACCAACACGAGAGCTACTGACCAAATAAGGGCAGGGTTTGAGCGTTTTATACGACTTATATAAAGTCGTATTTCGGTCTAGCTAGATGGTTTTTGTTTCAAGAACCATATTATTACGTTTTTTTCTATTTGCTGCGAGGTAGATGCGTGAAGCTGGAACTACCGATCTGACTGGGTCACTCATGCAATTGAGGTAATCAGCCATCGAGATGATGAAACCTGACAAGTGTTAAAGGTTGAACACCACATGTCGTTGAATGCAACTTCCATTTCTTATATATTTCGATGGCATATGTGTATTTATTTGTATTTGATAGAAATGTACATAACAATAGAAGGGTCGACTCTGACAAGGTTTAAATATTAACCCATTATGTATATATATGTACATGAAAGATGACATCTTTCATGAATTTGCCGGGGGAGCGTGTCAGAGTCCAGAAAGGGGACATTGATGCAGTGACATCGTTACGCCCGCCAGGCGACTTAGCTCCCAGTAGGGACGCAGTAACTTCGTTACGCCGCCAGGCGAATAGTGGTTACCGGCCTGCAAGACTGCTGGCTGACAAGCGACCAGCGGTCAAGCAAGGACGACGCTAAACGCACGCATGCCTCGTGACGTCACCTGAGGTGAGAGGCGAGTTGCGAGTTAGCGGCAGACAGCTCTGGGACTTCGACTCGGACAGACGTGTGCAGAGAGAAAGGCGTTGTGTGGTATCTGTACTGAAAGTCGAGTGTCTGGACATCTTGAGTGAGACTTGTGAGCTGTATGTAAGTGTATTGAAGTATCGAGTATATATTGTTGTGATCATCGTTCTGTATTTGATATGTGAATAAATCCATAGAACGGTGTGTCGTTGAGTCTTACGTCAAATCACGTTGTACTTGTACTGTCCCACACTGTTAGGTTAGCGAGCCAAGTTTAAGACCCTGACATCACCAAAAGAAAACCTAAATTAGAGAGTATAGCTGAAGAAAAAGAGGCACTTGAAGTAAACACTGATGACAAGAATAGGACAGCTGAGCAGGTGAGAATGGATCTCAAATGTAGCTGTAGGGAATCCCAGAGACAAGATACTACTCTTGACAAATGTTTCCAGGGGTGTAGTAAAGTGAGACATAGAAAATCAAAGAAGGGTAGATGGAGCTTCGATAGGAAGAACAATGGTTTCACTCACCGGTCTTCAGATGTCGGAACTGCATGTGGGCAAGTAGCAGTACGGGTAGCACATAGAGACCAATATACAAGAACAGCTCAGGATAGGGCATGTGCAGGGCACTTAGGAGTAAGGCATAAGCAGCAGAGAGCAGGATGCCAGGGATATTGGCCAGGATTGAATAAAGAGGTCAGACTAAACAGAGACTCCAGTGTAACAGTACAATATGTAGATAGCAAAGTTAAGGCAGTTCAAAAGAGTGTTGGCGACATCACTGAACCAGGGTTAGGAGTAGCAAACAGATGTTTTAAACATATAGGAAACATGAGGGATGGGTACATGAAGGATAGACACAGCATCGACAGGAATCAGAGGTTGGTTGAGGCAAGAAAAGAACCACCTGATATATGGTCGGTAAACAAACCCTCTAGATAGTTGATGGAAGACAGAGGCAATGCAGCGCCTCGACATTTATTCATGGACCATTATTAGCAAAGTTACATGATTTGTGTGTTATTGAAGATAGTAATAGACCTGCGGGTACATAAGTATAATGCTTTTCTATGTTATGTGGATTATTATGCCATGTATTAGCTCATGTATTGATACACAACATGGAAAGTCGGCTTGTATTGATGTGTAAAGAATATGGGAGTTTACTATGAGTATTTGATATATTATTAAGTGTGGTAGCTAGAGTAAGTTGGATTTATACTTACGATTACCCAGGCAATGTGTCTGGGTCACATATTTGATAAGTATTAGTCTCCCAACATTTGAAAACGATGTTTTCTTTTGAGGGTGGGGTAGTGACACATGCCTGGGGTCTTTGGCATTAAGGTGAGTGGCCGTACAATATAAACAGTTCACGAGGTGAAAGGGCATTCACCGGAAAGAAAATATAAGGAGATAAACGGGGAAGGGTGTAAGGCAGAGGGGCTGCAAGAAGGGGCAAACAGGGAGCGATGAGATAGGGTTTGTATGTGGTGTGGGGAGCATTGTGGGGGATAGAATGGTTTAAAAGACAGGGACAAAGATTAACGGAGGAGAGTTGATGTTTGGACTCCGAGCTGAGGGGGAGTTGAGTTGAGACCGGACTAGGAGGAGGTCGTGGTCGGAGAAAGTGGAAAATTGTGACGGAGTTAGGAAGAGACTCCGCACGGTGGGTTCCAGGGATAGTGAGTGGAATTCGAGACCCAGAGTGGGTTACTTTGAGTCGGGCCTAGAGAGAGGCTAGTATACCTGTCGTGTGGGACGAGATTTAGTAGGCCGTGAGAGGCAGTGTTATTCGAAGTGTTTCATTGGGATGGAGATATATTCTTAGAGAATTATTGTTCCTGGATTTATATGTTACATGTGTCTGTGTTAATTCAGAATTAAAGGAATATTATGTGCGCAAATTAACGCTTGTTCACTGACTGGTGTTTGGTTGTGCTGCATCTTGGTTAATCTGTTGTTCAACATCACATTTACAAGGACATACCCTAGACACAACCATAGCCACTCTATCTGTCACTCTGTCATCATTTACTTTGTGACACTTTTACATCTGTCCTGCACAGTGACCTGCATGTTCGAAACAATGGCTATCGGCTGTTGCTGAATTGACTGAGTTGCCTTTTCGGTTCACGAGTTGTCAACGTTTTAGATAGGACATAGATAGGACAAGAGACAGAATAGAGGTAAGGACAGACAGGACGTAGATAAAGACCTCTATAATGGAGTAGATAGAATAGAGACAGACCACAAGGGATAACTTAGAACAGTTATAAGACAGGACTTAGATGAGGACACGGACGTGTCTTATCTAGGACATTAGCGGGATCAACCCCGAGGATAGGGCGGACAACACCCGTAAACAGAGTTAGCAGTAGGACAACCCAAGGTTGACACGGATAGAACTATTGTACTACGTGACGGGTGGGACAGCATGAGGTTTTGCTGACCGCACGGAGTTTAGATCGACAAGGGCAGCGACTGGACTGAGGTTCCTCAGACGGGGTTCGACAGTCTTTCAGACGGGTCGTGATTGTTTCCAAGAGCCAATGTGTAGTTTACGAGGGCGTGTGATTGTTTCCGAGAGTCAATGTGTAGTTTACGAGGGCGCATGTTATAGATCGCGAATGTGAGATTGTATTTGAGTATGTACGGGTTGTTGTGAGGAAAGGCGACATGTATATTTAAGCAGGCAATTACCGCCTGATCTTGTGTATGTAAATATAGCAGGTTCGCCTGAAATAAAGTAGATAATGTCCATTCACACATGGAGTTTCGTTGAGGTGTGAATGAAGTGGCGCGAGGGCCTGGATGCAATTTGAGTTGTTGACACGAGTGCATTTGTCAGGAAACTCCCGAGAGTCGGCTCTGAAGCTGCGGAGTTCGTGCTTTATGTGACATTTTCGGCGGGTCGCCCTGCGGTAACAGACCGAGCCATGTGAGAAAACCCGGGCCAATGAGGTCTTTCTGGTGACTGCCGAGTCCATCGACGATGAAATGTGGTTTTCGTGGATTAATTTTATGTTGGCGTACTGGCGGCGGCATTATGCACAGTGTACCTGTGCGGGCTGTTGGATTGCCGGGACTCCTGCCTATTCCACTTTTCACATTGGACAGTGGGGAGCATCTTGTGTGATATTCACTGGCACAGGAACAGAGCATAATGGGGACGACCCGTTGCCGTGAAGTTGGAACCTCGACTAACTAACTATTTATCTATTAATGTATGTATAGTCCCATTAAAGCGTTGGTGTGGCCGAGGGCACAGTGAAACTCGCAGTTTCAAAATTCCACGGTATTCCCAGTCGGGGATTCAAAATCATCTGCTGGCAATATGGAAGCAGACCACTTTGCGTTTGAATTTGATGATGTGAGGCGTCGGCTGTTCAGACAGCAATGGTAAACTGCTGAACAAACATTGCCCAGTACATCTTAAATAGTAAATCAATGCTGGGATTGATTGCAACCGACCTGCATAGGACATGTAACTGACTTTATAATCCCACTAAGACAGCTGGTGGACTAAGACAGTGGGAAGGAGGAATATGACCAACAGAATTAATCAAGGACACCAAAGACAGAGGAAGAAATGAACGACTACGCCATTTAGCAAGCAACGAGATTTTGTTTTCTTTTGCGATCGTTCGCTTTGAACTCAAGCTTAGTTCATAAACATGTTAGTACTTCTTGTGCACTGAACTGATGTTTACGTGAGAATTAGCTTTCCCAGTTACTAGCATCTCTCGCCAAACTCACTCTGACTTCTGAGGAACTTGTAATTTACGTCGCAAATCAAGATTGGGACGGATGTTTAAGAACGATCCCTCTACCCATTCGACCATGCCGACCTCCAAGGCACGTGATGATGATTAAGACAGTCCCACATCGACACGAACACATAACGGCTCGGACTCCCTTCGTTTCGACTCTAAAGCCAAAACCACTCAGCCACACAATATAAGCCGTTACGCGGCTGCTGCCGAAGCCCCATAACAAAATGTCAGTGATACGGTATTGACCTCAGATCTAACAGCTCTCACCGCTTTAATCATTAATGATATTTTTGCCACCATGGAAGCTTTGTTTCCGTCGCAATTCATTCATTTGTATGCTTATTAATTTTTAGGCAGCTTTGTGCTCTCTGTCCATGCTTTGTAAAGGCCACGCTGTGAATAGATGTTAGCGTGAATATTGGACTTCTTGATTGTATTCGCGGCTGAGTAGACAAACGGATATTATATTTTATGAGGACAAGTAATATATTTTCGTTTTGCTGTTTAGTGCACTCTATGAGCAGTGGTGCTGGGGTTCTGCTCCAAGTATAGGCATGGCTGATTTGTTTCTTATCTGAAGGGTTTGGGATCGATCTAGTTTCAGCGTCTGTGGTTAACCACGCGTTGAAGTATTTGTGTTGCTTCAGCCAGGCGCTGTCGCCTGATGGAGGCGACTGGTTCGAATCCCGGTGAGACTACTATAAGCAGGCATCGAACTCATCGTTCGCTACTGCGATTGCTTTGATTGAACACAGATACCTCCATACGTGCTTCATCCCCTCGACAGATTACATGAGGTGAGACTCAACTCTGCTCACGAACATTCTCCAAACCAATACTCAGAATGCAAAGTAAAGAAAGGTTACATAAACTGTGTATACATCTACATGAACCGGCACGGTGGCTCAGAGGATAGTGAGACGCGCAGTGTCATAATTCCCCCAACACACCGAGCCGAGGGTTCGAAATCAGCTGTTGGAGATTTGGAAGCAGACCACTTGGGGTTGTTTTCGATGGTAAGAGGCGCGGGCAGTTCAGAAAGCAAAATATAACTTCTGAACTTAAATTGCCTGGTAAATCATAGAAAGACAATAAATGTTAGGGGTGATTGTAACGCCCTGTAAAGGACATGCAACTAACAATTGTTAGAACATCTAGATCAGTGGTTCTCAACCGGTGGGGAATTCCCCCCCCCCTCCCCAGGGGGGAATTTTAGGGTTTCTAGGGGGGGGGGGGGGATTAAGATTATTTCTAGATTGCGTGAATACAAGAACCGATTACTTGATATTGTTTCATTCTTTACAGTTTCATTCTTTACAGTTTTGTACGTATCACCCTTCTGAAATTCATTTTATAACGTAAGTAGATCCGCAAATCACGTTTTATGTAGATGTAAAGACTTGTTTTAGTATGTGCTATTAAATTTTTTTTTTTCCCCCGCGTTTCCATCCTGTTTCATGATATTGCAGTCAACACCAGCATCTTTCAGCTGTGTGTTGATTCCTAGGCTAGATTACGCTCATCAGCACGCCACGACTTTCTGAGCGACCGGCTCCATACTCTCATAAGTCACTTTTGCGATTCGAACCACTGCTAATTCTCGTCGCGTCACGTGACGAGAGTATTCGGAGTTAGCGGAGAAAGCTGCTAACCCCTCGGTCATGGACCCGGCTGCTATTAAATTTAGCTTCAATTATTACGTATACGGTGTAGGGGCACGGGGACATTTTTAGGGAGGAAATACGAAAGGGGGGAATGACGTTCTAAAAATATGGTGAGAGGGGGGGGGGGGGGGGGGAATGACGTCCTAAAAATATGGTGAAGGAGGGCACGGACCAAAAAAAAAAGGTTGAGAACCACTGATCTAGATGATTCTGGTTAGTCAGGTCTTAGTCACCGCAGAAGTCGGATGTGTCGGCCTAACAGCTCAAGAACGCAGCTCTGCTATAAACGGGCACAACGCAATCACGTTTGAAAAAACTCTCCGGATGAACGCAGAAGAAAAAGGCCTTATGACTGGGCTACCGTAAGACAGTAGACGGTATTACATGCTTTCTGCAAGCGTCGAATGTTGGGGTGTCAGATCTTAGTCAGATATAACTGAGCTACCGCATGATAGCAGACGGTGCTACCTGCTTTCTGATAGCACTGAATGTTGGGCAGCGCTCACCAAACCGACACCTCACATTGTGCCAACAGCTTCGTGCGGAAGAGGGCAATTGGGAGGCTACAAACCTTATTCTGGATCGAGGAAATGCAACCAAAATGCCAAATGTCATGGCAGAGCAGACCAGACCCTAAGCCTTGGTCAGCAACTGGTCCAGGATCGAAGCTCTGACAGACGGTCAGTTAAGAGCATTGCTTTGCTTATGATCCGGCAGCTTCTGCAGCTTGACTAGCTCCAGGCATATTGGTGTTACCTTTCCTCTCGGGTAAACTAGGCAGGCAAAGTAAGGGATTATGCTGCATGGGCATCAGATTGACTCTAAAATTCATTCAGCCCAGGCTTTGTGCTATGGAGAGGTTATTATACCTTTTTTTTTCTGAAGCGCAATGTAACAAATTATCGTCTGTCAAGACGTCAAGGTCACAGTACAGTACATGATTCTGAAGCAGTATCTATTTAAGTTATCAGTTATCAGTTGGGGCATCTTCATTGCACTCCGGACAGGTGCCATAGGTGCTCCATAGTATGTATTACCTCATGAATAATGCTGAACACAGAATCACTTTTATCTGTATATGTTTGGTGTGTCAAGTGCAGTCAAGTACTGTCAGGTCTTAGCTGAACCAGCCAAGTCCAAGAAGGACAAAATGACTTCAATATCAAACCAATGCTAGAGAAACGAGCAGGACAGATGGACTGGGGTCTACATCGTCGGGTGGTTGTATTGGTGCATGATAAAGCAAGTGTGGCCAGGGCCCTTTGCAATCACGTGTCTAATGTGGATGAATAGATAAATCATCACTTGCCTGGAAAGAATGGAGCTGCAGTGAGTGACCTGAAGATCACAATCTCCAAGGAAGGGTCAGACGGATATACAATCAGACTCTAACTCATGCCATTAATATCGGGATGTTTCTCTTGCTGTCACGGGACACAGCCTCGCCACCCCATTGTGGCCCAGCTGCAGTGCTATGGGTTTAAAAACGTTTCAACGTACGATCGTCCAGAGTGGCGGAATCTAATATTCTCTCCCAACTCGCTTGTACCCTGCCATAACGTTAATGCGAACAAAACTGCAAATCGGAATCTTGTGAAAAAGACATCAAGTCGTTATGCACGTTTTCTGGTTCTTCGTTTATTTACTGAGTACGGTTCAAATTATTGACATTGTTGATGAAATACACAAGCATTCGTCATTGAACTCATAGTAGTAAATGCTTACAAAATGTACATTGTTTTGTTTGACTGAAGTTTCTTTCTTGTTCTTGTTCTTCTTCAAATGTGTCCTTCATTAAGACAATCCAATTGTCAATCTTCTTTTTCTTTGTTATTCCTGTATGTTCCCCATTTCTTAATCAAGTACACGGACCATGATGGATTTTCTTAGATGACCACACACACACACATACACACACACGCACACACGCACGCACACACACACACACACACACACACACACACACACACACACACACACACACACACACACACACACACAAACATGTCCATTCAGGTTGGATTTCAAATGTTAACTGCCCTTTCAGCTTGGTGTGGTTACCAACCCACGTTTTACTCAATTCCCTCCTACGTCAGTTCCGTGCATTTTATTGCTGTTTATGATCACTTCTTTTAGTTTAAAAAAAAAAAAAAAATTAAATTTTCTACATTTGTTATTTTAATTTCCTAACCGAGCCTCGTCATGTCTACTTATAACAGTTGTACTGTTATATTGCTATTGAAGATGAGGACGGGGCAGCATTGTGAATACCCCGAGTGATGAGATGACGGTTCTTGACTCAACTCAGCACAACAATCAATGCCAGCGATGTGTAATAAATACCTTGGGGATCTGAGATAAAGTCATTATTTGTCCAGGCCAGGCTTGTGAATAATTACTGAAGCTGAAGACGTACAGGATAACGCGACTGGATTAACATCTCTTCTATTAAGACTAATTCTTCTAAGGTTGATCCAAACAGCATTGCTTCTGGCATGAATGATTCCTATAACACTGCTCCCACTAACAATGTGTTAGACCAGTGGTTCTCAACCTTTTTTGGCCCGTGCCCCCCTTCACCATATTTTTAGGACGTCATTCCCCCCTCACCATATTTTTAGAACACCCCCCCCCCCCTTGTATTTCCTCCCTAAAAATCCCCCCCTGCCCCTATACAGTATACGTAATAATTGAAGCTAAATTTAATAGCACATACTAAAACAAGTCTAGACATCTGTGGTATACAAAAACGTCTCTACTAACATCCGTCTATTAACGTCCTTAAAAATGCCAATCCCTAATAATTACTGTTTAAATACCTTAATTTGTGGGAATAAAACAGCGATAGACTGACCGTGGCACAGCCAAATTTAATTGGCATTAGGTTAAATCTTGGCCTGGTAATTGAGCAAATACCTGGCCAAGACCGGGACTGATCGTAAAACAAAGAGTCTTATAGCCATTTTTGGTCAGTGCAGCACAAAGAGCGGACACGTAAAAGCCTCTCCTGTGGGTAAGGCATTTGCAGCGCTAATATATGTCATTCTCTGCAACAATGGTACGTTAAATCTACATTATTAATATGTATTCGTGTATTTTGATAAGGTACATATACCATCGTGTTTAATTAAGAATTAGTTAGAATGATAAATCAACAATTCTTGTAAACTGTCTGAAAGTCTGAATGACTTTTAGACTGAGCACATTGTCTCGACGTGCATTCAACCGCCGAAGCATTAAAACTCAAACTTGAATGAATTTATGTAACAAAATTCGCTCACCTGGAAGACTGATATAATTTTGAGATAAATCCTTTTATTTCGGATCTGCTCTCTTTTTAGACAAAATGAACACAATACTGCTGTATCATATAACGGGCCCCTGACACGGGGACGGGACGTTATATATGTTAATACAAACTTGGCCGTTCATCTAATTCCATAATTACCCAATCTCCTAAAGCATATTGCAGCTAATGTCCAAAAATAACTCGTTGTCTATACTTGATATATGTCCCGGTCCTGAGTATGATATGAATGTTATATAAACAGGCGATATCCCTTCCTCAGTAACAATGCCTTGCCCTAGATGATCAAACCTTTTGCTCACGGAGCTTTCAGGGAAACACACACACAGCCGTCTTGATGTCCTTTCTAGAAGTCACCTTCTGCTGTCCCTGACGATGATTACGTCGTCCTAAGTTTCTAGTCGTCAAGTCATTCTATTGTTAGACTGGGAATCTCCTAATTCACATTAGGTGGTGCGTGTGAGCGTGACCACTATGTGGCACACATGTGTGTGCAACGCTGTAAAAATTTTCCTATACTTTTACAATTTCAAATCCCTATGTTAAAACCTCTTATAAGCATTGTGAACCTACATCTCATTAGCAATGCTTATAATCTATAAATATGATGTGTACTGTAGAGTATTTAACTCATATTAGAAGCACATTTCAGAAACTCTTCTCAATGGAGGAGCAGACTCCTGATTCATACTTCACAGTAGAGAACTCGTTTCTGCCAATTTCACAGTCATATGTTTAAATAACTTCTATGCATTGTGAACTATATCTCACTATCTATGCTTAGAAATCTGCAAATAATCTATGTACATTTATGTTGGAGAAATGGTTTTCCTAATTCCTAATCTGTAACTTGAAACTATCGTGCTCAATCTGAGTTCTAGACAGAAAACGCATGATATAAATGAATGTTTGGATAAGGATGTGCCTCCAATTCGCATACCCCACTGTGGTAGGGATTGATGTTAATAAATTGCTTGCAATATTCAGAAGACTGGACCATGCGGCATAAGTTATTCTGATAAAGAACACTCCGAATACTAGCAGCACTTGGCAAAATATATCACAGCGTTCACTATCCTCATGTTACTGTAAGCAGTGGGGGAAAACAATTTATGTTTTAGTTATGGATTAACCAATGTGGAAATCCAAAAACATAGGCTCCTTGCATCATCATTATGATTCATTATTATGTATGATTATCATGTACTTAATATCAGAGAAATGTACATGAGGGTTTTCTCTGTTATGAGAATCATAAATCATTCTGTCCTGATTGTTACTCTTGATTGTGGGAAATACACATTGTAATGTGACTCCTGTGGAAACATGAGATGATGTATGAAACCTGTGAATGTCAGTAATTAAGAGACAATGTTGAAGAGCCTTGGCCTAATGCTGATTATAGTGACGGAAGGAAGACGCGGCATTAGAAACCACAGAGATTATGTATAGGCTATTCTCTTCAAGTAGAGAGGGA
The DNA here is from genome assembly GCA_014155875.1 of Cepaea nemoralis. Taxonomy (NCBI): domain Eukaryota; kingdom Metazoa; phylum Mollusca; class Gastropoda; order Stylommatophora; family Helicidae; genus Cepaea; species Cepaea nemoralis. The sequence continues at coordinate 420,026 of JACEFZ010009815.1, read as the reverse complement.
GGCAATATCAACATGTTGGATGGACAGAATGGCTTCACTCATCAAATAGTTCCCATTAACAATCGCTGAACAAAACATAGAGTGAAAAGACACCCCACTCACTATCAGATCTAGGAAAGCTCTACAACAAGCGACGGGGACAGGGAACTTGGAAACCCACTCCTATCTCTTTCCCCTTTTTTGTTTTTAATTGTTTTGTGAAATGTTATGAGCTTCACTCATCAAATAGTTCCCATTAACAATCGCTGAACAAAACATAGAGTGAAAAGATACCCCACTCATTATCAGATCTAGGAAAGCTCTACAACAAGCGACGGGGACAGGGAACTTGGAAACCCACTCCTATCTCCTTCCCCTTTTTTGTTTTTAATTGTTTTGTGAAATGTTAAAACATCACAGTAGGTTAATACTCGGTTGTATTCTTTGTCATCCCTTTTCTATAACGAGTGATGGATTTTGTGGGAATGCATTGCATCACTATCAACTGGAAACTGGGTAAAAAGCCAGGAGAGAGAATGAACATGGCAACCCGTCCTAAACAAAGTCTGGACCAATACCTCAATGTTTACTGCTGTACTCATAAGCTGCAAACGCCAGCAAAAGAGACACATTCGAAGATGATCGACACTCAGCGTTTGATATTCTGACTCCTTTCAGAATACCCAGGATGGACTTTCTTATCACAATGTCGACATGATATATCTAGTACACAGATACAAAAAGGATAACCTGTTTTACTTCTGGGAGGTACCGCCTGATGAACCATGGTCAACTAAACCATGGGAGTTATACTACGTGTAATAAAACTAACAGCAGTAAGAACCCTCCGTCTGTCTGTTGGACTCCAAAGTTCAAAGGATACACCCAAGTATCCTCTTTCGAAAGAAAAGTCACACAGCCGCAAAAGTCAACATAAGGTTCCAGACACTCAACAACAAGTTCTAGCTACGAACACCAACTCAAACAAATGGGAAGAGACACTGAAACCACATAAGCCAGTACAACCAAGGTACCAACTTAAGATCCTCTGAAACATAACTACACCAGATTACCTCAAGGATCCAAAACCTGAACACCATAAAAAAGACCATATGAAAGCAGCTAAATGCCTCTACATCTGCAACAAAAGGAATCATCTGATTGTTTGCAACCCTGTTTATGTGCTGGAATTATTCATCTTTGGATATATGTAGGTATAGATCAATTCTGGACCTAGTCACAGATACTACCATGAGATGCCTCTCAGCCATATAAGCTCCTACATTGGACTAGATAACAACGACTAACTCTTTGCTGGTCCAATGTCAACCTAAATGCCATGGGTTATAGACTCGCGACTTGGTGGGTGTAACATCTTTGCGAATATTGGGATTCTGATATCGGAAGCAGAGCAGCTGAATGGCCGTCTACTTGGCACCGTGTATGGTGAGATGGGAAAGTACCTTTTGCAGAGCTTAAGTGGAAATTCCGGAAAGTAGACCAACCAAGGCCCCAATTTCACAAAAACAAAGCACCGAGCCTAATTGCAACGCAGTATTCGAAAATTCTAGCCAGCGGAGGGATATGTGATTGTGTGTAATTTCTATTCTTGGATTATAGAGTATTATTTGCACCAGCCAATTCCAAGTGGATATACTTATTAGGAATACAACTGAGTGCATTATTTCGGTACCCAGATAATGGGAAGAGGATCTAATCTACATTAGAGATGAACACTTAACCGCACACCAGGAGATAAAGGACTTTATTAATTAGTTTAATTAAGAGTACCAACTGCTTTTTATATGTGTTTTCTATGCCATGCATTTATAAGGTAAATAGTGTTTTATTTGGTAATGAGGTATAAACAAAATGGTGGTTATGGTATAGTGAGTATTTTGACACTATCTCATTATTTTTAAATATGAGAATTGTAAAGGGTGTCAGAAACAACTGTTTTATATGTTGGGTTCTATGTACTTAGATCATTATCCGCCTTAATTATGTAAGGTGGGTCAAGGATAGTTGACCCAATTTGTGGTTGTTGTGTGGTTGTAATAACATTGTTTTTTCTTGGGACAATGGGGTAAATATGTTTTGATAATGCAAATCATTCCCATGCCTGTTCATGAAATTCAGTGTGACCATTACACTTTCATGTATGTTACTACAAATCTTGATTTAATGCTTGAAGTTTGTCCAAAAATTGTTGATGTGTACATCAATTAAATGTGGTGTTCAACAGTGGTTGTTTATATGTTGTGAACAATCAATGTCTTCTAGCACTAGATAAACTTTAGAGGGTGATAAGTGGGAATGGAGAATTACACATAAATACAGTTATGAACAGGAGTGAAGTATTTTCCTTCTTGTGTTTATGGTAGAATTCCATGATCACCTTGCATTCTAACAGTGACCAGAGAATCAACAAATTCCCTAGACAACTTAACAAAATATTCTCTTCAATTAAAATCCACATCCCACAACATCTACATAAAAAGATGAATTTCAGAAGGGTGATACGTACAGAACCGTAAAGTATGAAGGGAAAAACAATATCAAGTAATCGGTTCTTGTATTAACACAATCTAGAAATAATCTTAATCCCCCCTCCTCCCCCCTGGAAACCCTAAAATTCCCCACCAGTTGAGAACCACTGTGTTAGACAGTATTTTTTACTCAGAATGTATTATTCAGTACGTTTACTTAGAATGCATTACTCAGTAATTAGAATTTATTAGTGAATACACTTCTAATAAGAATGTATTAGTCAGTAATTTTACTTAATCTATATTAATGAGTACACTTCTACTAAGAATGCATGAGTACACTTCTACTATAGTATTTCCCCGAAAAGAATGCCTTCATTCACGATCAATTATTTTGAAAACTGTCTGTTGCATCGTTATGAAATTTCTCCAGCCGTCTTATATTTACCCCCACCCAAGGAATATGTCTTTGATAGGCCCAAAAGTAACTTAAATCATTCAAGCAGTGATATTTCTTTGATGTTTTGCTGAAAAGCTAGTGATTTCCCGCTAACAAATTTATGTTTACAGTAATGAAAGCCCCGCCAATTCAGATGACACACAAGGCGTACCCGGATTCGTATGGGAGTGGGTGCAATGAAAGAAGTAACTTAAAATCGACAGGGTCGGCTGCATTGCACCGGGTGTTTATCCCATATAGCTCAGTTTCTTTCCGCAGCGCGAAAAGCGTCGTACAAAGCGCGAACTCCGTACCTCCTGCGACGACCCTCGGGAGTCTCCGAAAAAATGCACTTGTGAAATGAAGGACGCGGCCCGGAATCGAACATACAACATTCGGAGCCCGAGTCAGACGGCTTGACCACTTCACCACGGAGAATCCCGAGAGGGGTGCAATGTGTAATATTAGTAAAGACAGAAAATTTACAGAGGCATGGGGTAAATAATTTGTAAATTGACAGAAAAGTAGAAGGAATATATTTCTTACCTTATTTTTCATTTCCTTCTTGTTTCTTCAGCTGCTGGTTAATAATGTGTACACAAGTATTCGTGTTAACTTTTTATATTGAGATCGTGAAAGCTTCCAAATAGCTGTGCGTTAATGTGCGTATGGAATGACCAGAAATGATACCGCAATTTAGTCATCATGTTTCCATTTTTAAGGATCTGTTCAGCTGTCTGTGTAGTATGTTCACACGTACACATGGGTGACAGACCCGCTTTCAGTCTTCGTGAAAGATTGTCTACTCTGCTGTGTTCCTTTCAGAGACGGAACATGATTACCTGTTTTGCACTATGAAAATAGTTGTCAGTGTCTCTGTAGTGGGCTTTCTTCTTAACGACCACGATGTTGGTCCTCTTTTCATTGAAGTTTATAGATTGATTCGCATGCACGTGTGTTGTCCCCTAATTTGACAACGTGTTTGCTCTCACGTTTCTTGTTATGAAACAATATGTCACTTTCCACCGCAATATTACTCTTCTGTTGATATTCAATGCGTTTAGTGTGTGTGTGTGTGTGTTTTTTTTCTTTCTTTTTTTCAATACAGTTGTTTGTCACGGCTGAGGGCTTGCGGAATTGAAAATTCATCACTATGGAATACAAACTGTAGCCATTGACATTATGCTGATGCTGTAATGTTTAGGGCCTGCAATTCTTCTGAATATGTGTAGCAATCTGCTCAGACCTTAATCTGTGTCGGACGATTCCAGTAGGTTGATGACTGCTCTCGGTGCATAAAATTCAATTCATCCTTTCTCCAATAATCCTCTTCCTCTTTCAACACATGGTCCTCACATTTTCCCAGTAACTTTTATCAATATTTAATAGCGCGGACTGGATTAGTATCCTGACGTCAGACAATTTGAATATAGTATTGTCAGCTGCCACCTGTCCTTTAATTTTAGCCCACACAAGTTCTATAGGGTTAAAATGAGGATGGTACAGCGGAAGTCTCAAGCACCCATGACGATGCTCTTCTATCAACTTGTCGATTTGATATTTCTTGCTTTTTGGCGTCTGTTTTACAAGGGACAACAATTATAGCTAGAATTACGTTTCTGGAAATGGTATGTTTTCCATTCGGAGTCATATCTTTATTGCTCCCTTTGTGCTCGATGCTGTAGGTATTTTGTCTTCTTGGGCAACAACATTGATATCATGCATTGTCCATAATTTGACACGACGGTCTATGCCATAATTTTCTTTGCGCATTTCCCTTATTTCACTTAGGTATCTGCTTCTCATGGCTCCTAAATGCGGTTGCTCGCAAAGATTATTTCTACCGCCCTTGTACTTTCAAATAGTGAAGATAATGTCCTTATAATTTTCCACAAAGTTGTTTTGGATAGCTCTATGTTATTGTTCTTTCTGAACCAAACCCTAAGTTTTCTCACAGTCACTGTTTCTTTGGCATCCAGCATTTTTATAACGCTGGATAATACTGGATATAAAATCCAAAATTTTTATAATTTTAGGAGTCTACGTGACGAAGTGGTCAAGCCTTTTGACTCGGGCTCCAAAGGTCGTGGGCTCGATTCCGGGCCGCATCCTTCGATTCACGAGTTAAATTTTTTCCGGAGACTTCTGTGGGTCGTCGCTAGAGCTGCGGAGTTCGTGCTTTGTGCGATGCTTTCCGCGCTGCGGAAAGAGACTGAGTCATATGGGATAGAACCCGGTGCAATGAAGTCGACCCATTCGAATTTCAAGCGACTTTTTAAAGCATTTTTATAATAGCTCGCCTTATGACATCTTTGTTAAAGCTGTCTACAATAATCTTTCTACCTACCGTTTTGTTATTGCGTGGTGGTTTAATTCCAGATTCTTGCACCCATCGACGAACTTACCGTTTAATCAAACCCAATGCATGCACTGTTCTTTTTTCGGAATTTGTAATAGTATAAAACAGTTTCCTGCGATCAGCTCCTTGACAAAAATATGTGTACAACTTCATAGCGATACTTTGAAGTGTATAATTTCGCATTAAATCTCATTGAAAAATACTCACACATTTCAATGTTAGCGATAAGTGGTAAGATTTAAAAAAAAAAAACAACATATTAATCAGGTTTCATGAAATAACCCACATTTTGAGACACCTCTGAACAGTCCTAGATTGAACAACGCGGGGAGTTGGCATAAGGCCAATCCCTTCAAAACACGTACAATATTCAACATTGAGCTCTGATTGTCTGGCTACGCTGTAATACATTTAAAATTATGAATTTCATTTCAGACCCGTAAATTATATACCGCATATAAACAAACTTTGAAATCTGCTGTAAAATCTCCAGAACAAAAATTTTTTTGTTGGGTGGACATAATGATAAGGTTATATACTAAATCTCATAATTTTCCTCAGTTGGTTACTGAGATATGGATGTTTATATTGGGGCAAAAAAAAACAAAAAAAACAAACAAAAAAACACACACACACACACACACTATAATAATGTATTAATCAGTAAATTAATTCCTGAATTCAACTACCCATCCATATATTATCCATCCATTGATCCATCCATCCATCTGTCCGTTCGTCCGTTCATCCATCCGTACAGCCAATCATCCATATAGCCAACCATCCATACATCCACTACCTTCACGGATCCTTTTAAAGAATCGGCTTATCTGTTTGCCCTGTTTCACAGACATTCTATCACCCATTCGCCAATATTTATCTGCAGCTAACTCTATCCACCCCTCTCAACGACGCTAAGCTGTATCGACAAATCATTTTTTCCCCTCTGTCATCGACACATTTCGAAATTCCTCTATCTGTAACTGTTGCCTGGAAACTGTGTCAACTATTTTATTATCTCCCCTTCTCGGCTTATTCTCTTTCCTCCTCATTCTCGTAATGGGACTCAGTTTCATACGAATCCAGTGGGTTTCATATTGTGTATAATGAGATAGGGACGTGATGGATCCGGTGGGGTTTGAACATAACAGAGGCTGACATAGAGATTTGTCAACAACGGGTTTATTAATTGTGCTTTGTGTTCTGTCTAGCAATATCCAGTCTGTATTCGCATTATAATCGTGTCTTGCTGTTGTGTCTTGTATGACCGGTCATTCACTCAATTAGTTGGGTAAACCGGCTATTGATCCGACTGTTTGTTGGAAATCAAGTTTATGTCCGTTTGGTTGTTTAGTCCTTCTGTCTGCTGAATAATCAAGCTGTTGTCCAGTTGGTTACTTTGATGATGCTGAATAATGAAGCTTTTATCCAGTTGGCTAATTTGCTGTCTGCTAAATAATCAAGCTTTTGTCCAGTTAGCTGCTTTGTCTGTCTGTTGAAACACCAAGCTGTTGTCCAGTGGGCTGGTCAGTTTGCCTGTCTGTTGAAACATCAAGCTGTTGTCCAGTGGGCTGGTCAGTTTGTCCTGTCTGTTGAAACATCAAGCTGTTGTCCAGTGGGCTGGTCAGTTTGCCTGTCTGTTGAACATCAAGCTGTTGTCCAGTGGGCTGGTCAGTTTGCCTGTATGTTGAAACATCAAGCTGTTGTCCAGTGAGCTGGTCAGCTTGCCTGTCTGTTGAACATCAAGCTGTTGTCCAGTGGGCTGGTCAGTTTGCCTGTCTGTTGAAACATCAAGCTGTTGTCCAGTGGGCTGGTCAGTTTGCCTGTCTGTTGAAACATCAAGCTGTTGTCCAGTGGGCTGGTCAGTTTGCCTGTCTGTTGAAACATCAAGCTGTTGTCCAGTGGGCTGGTCAATTTGCCTGTCTGTTGAAACATCAAACTGTTGTCCAGTGGGCTGGTCAGTTTGCCTGTCTGTTGAAACATCAAGCTGTTGTCCAGTGGGCTGGTCAGTTTGCCTGTCTGTTGAAACATCAAGCTGTTGTCCAGTGGGCTGGTCAGTTTGCCTGTCTGTTGAAACATCAAGCTGTTGTCCTGTTTAATGCTTATTTTGTCTATCTGTTGAATAACCGTGGTATCAGGTCTTAGTCAAACATGACTGAGCTACCTTTTGCCAGCAGACGGTTCAACCTACTTTTTGTTAGGGCCGAAAGTTGGGCTACGCTCACGAAACCCGACACCCCACTTTGTGCTAACGTCTTCGGGCGGAGGAGTGAAATTGGGAGGGTACAAGCTATATCCTAGCGCGAGTATATGCAACATGAAAACTATATTGGTAGAGCAGACCAGGTTGTAAGTCTTGGTCGGCAACTGGTCTAGGATGGAGGCCTCGACAGGTGGCCAGTTAGAGCATTGCTTTGCTAATCCGGCATCTTCTGCAGCTTGTCTTGTTCCAAATGTATTGGTATTACCTTTCCTCTGGAATAAACTAGGCAGGCCGAGTGAGGGATCATACTGAATTGGCAACACACGGACTCTACAGCTGAACCCAGGCTTTGTGATAATGGAGAGGTATAACGTTCGCTACCGCTATAGGTTGTAGTTGTTATACCTTGTTAGAAGCAAACTGTAGTAAACGATCGTCTGTCAAGACGGCAAAGTGTCAGTGAATAACTAAACTGTTGTCCAGGTGGTATAGTCCGTATGTCTACTGAGTAATCAAGCTTTTCTTTCAAGGTGTTGGCTGCTTAGTCTGTCTGTCTTTGGAACAATCAGTTATTTGGCAATGGGTAGATTAGCTTGTGGAGCGAAGGGGTTATGTATTCAATTTGGTAACAAACCGACTTGCTTGTGTTTTCTTACAATGGTAAGAGTGCCGATCATTCAGAGAGCAATGGCAAACTACTGAACGTAAACTTCCAAGAAATCACAAACAGCTACAATTTCTGAGGTAGACTTCGACGTCCTGTAAAGAATATGCAACTAACACTTAAAAAAAAAAAGATTAGACTGTGCGTCTGCTGTACACCCCAATTTTTGTACAGTTGGCTGTTTAGTCCAATTCTATGATGAATAATCAAGTTGTTATCCAGTTGATTGATTTATCTGTCAGTTGAAAAATCCAGCTAGTGTCCGGCTAGATATTTATTCCGTCATTCTGTTGAACAATCCAGTTGTTGTCCAGCTGGCTGCTTACTTCGTGTCTGTTTTGAACTGAACAATCAAGTTTTGGCCATTTAGTCCGTAGTCTGTTAAGCTACCCATTCTTTTGGTCAGTTGTTTGCTTAGACCGTCTGTACCATTTGCCAATTCCAGTTGTTGTCCAGTCGGTTGCTTACTCCGTCTGTCTTTTGAGCAATCCATTATTTTGTCCAGTTGGTTGTTAAGTCGGTTTGTCATCATGCGTCATGCCGGTAAGCGTGGGAAGTCATGTCTTGCCATCTCACTGATCAACAGAGTCGTGGCTCAGCTAAGTGTTCCTGTCTGAGTGTCTGTATGAGTGGATAATGGATGTGTGGGTGGGTGCGGGATGTGTGGGTTGGTGGAGGATGTGTGTGTGGGTGGGTAATGTATGATCGAGGGAGGTGTGGTTGGGGGTGTGGGATGGGTATGTTGGTTAGGATGTGTATGTGGGTGGGCGCGGGATGTGTGGGTTGGTGGGAGATGTTTGTGTGGGTGGGTGAGTGTGTGTGAATTGGGGGAATGGGTGGGGGAAGTGTGTGTGAGTGGGAGATGTGTGTGTGTGGGGGATGGGTTGGTTGGTGGGGTATGTATGTTATAATATAATAAAAACGTCCCTACCCTTTCCTAAGCATTGACTCCCTTAAAAATAAACAAACCCTTACAATTACTGTTTAAGTAACTTGCTTAGGTAGGAATAGAAAATAAAACAGCGATAGACTGACCGTGGCACAGCTAAATTTATTTGGCTTTATTTTTTTCACGTACCTGGCAAGACCGGGACTGATAGAAAAACAAAGGCCCAGTGTAGCCATTTTTGGTCAGTACGACACAAAGAACAGACATGTAAAAGTTTTCCCTTCGGGGAGAAGGCACTTTGCCTTAAAAATATATCACTCTGTGCAACTATTGGTATGTTATATCTACATTATTAAGATGTATTCATGTATTTTTATAAAGTACATATACCAGTGTGTTAATTAAGAATTAATTAGAATGATAATTCAACAGTTCTTGTAAGCTAGAGTCTGATTTTATTTTTACCAATGAAGCACATTGTCAAAGATCTGAATAGGAGTTTACAGAGTTAAGAATATAAGTAATAGAGCTAAGACAGAGACCATTAGAGAACACCAGACAGAAGAGACACCAGCGCTATAAATAGCTTTACAACGGGACACACTTGTGTCAACCAAGAGGGCATTGAGTGTAAGTGAGCGAGGGTTTCCCAAAACACTAGGAAACTCGCCTTGACGAGTAACCATGGAGTACAGGTTACTCTAGTTAACTGACCAGCGTGCTGGGACACCACGCACGCAAGACTCGCCAGCGCACGGAGGATCCAACGTCCGTGTTTGAACACGCAACTAGAAGCGTGGCGGAGACTGCGACTGAGACGGCTAGAGAATAGACGTGTTCCTTATGAATACTATAAGTTTATAGACAATAGTGATTGTTAGGCTTTAGATTCCATTCAGTGATTAATAGTATCATTATCACCTCTTCATTGCATCTGTGTAACGTACTATGATGTTTATTGTCAATGAAGTATTCCGCTCGCGGAGCTTGTTTGTAATCAGCTCTAAATAAATTGTATCCCTTTTGCAAATGACACGAGTTATTATTTCGTGTGGTGCAAAAGTAGGGGAGTCCTGAAATACCTGTCGCAAGTAAGTTGCTGACAGGCAGGACCCCATTTGGTGTCAGAATTGCCTGAACCAACGTCAACAGGCACCATTTGGCATTATTTTGTGTTAAAAGTACCTAAAACTAACGTGAATTAATTACTATACAATGTCAGAAATAATTTTGTTTTGCGAGTGAACGGTAGTGATCAACACCAGTACTACTTGATATTTATATATTACCATTCGTGGAGCTTGAACCACAATGAAGAAAGATTAATTTACAAGGTGTGTCATTCTACGAAAATTAGTAGGAAATGTGTATGAATTTGTGGTGATGAAAATGTATACAAAGATGTATTTAAATTGTCAAGCAAACCATCGTGTACATTTCATTTTCTGTGATACAGCCATTAATGTCACCATTCATCACATTTTGCACAAAGAAAGTAAAATTAGCTACTGAACGGAAGCCATAGAACGTAGTTATACCAAACAAGATAGAAAGTGAAGACAAGACGACGACGGAATAAAATTACCAGTCCCTACAGTAGACACGACTGGGACCATCGAGAGCATACGGATAGAAAGCAAACTTACAGACGAGCAACGACGACAGATGATAGAATTAGTGACGGAGTACAAAGACATTTTCTCCGATATCCCAGGAAAGACAGACAGAATAGAACACTCCATTATTCTGACTGATAACACCCCAATCAAATGTCGACCTTATTCCATCCCACTAAATTATAGGGCAAATCTCGACAAAGAATTACTATCTCTTGAGTCGAGTGGAATAATTCAGAAATCTCAGTCAGAGTATTCCTTCCCTATCGTCCTTGTCGCCAAAAAGGACTCAACTATTCGACTCTGCGTCGATTATCGACGTTTAAACAGAGTGACCAAAATTGATGCTGAGCCAATCCCAGCATGCGAGGATTTGATCCTTGATATGTCTACATCTCGCATCTTTTCCAAACTCTACCTCACGAAAGGATATTGGCAGGTCCCGATGCAAGAAAATTGTGACCAAGATTCTTAATTTGACTATGCCAACGACCAAGAAACAGGACCGAAGTCTACTTCTTCTTCTTCTTCTTCAGCATTCCGAGCCATTGAGGTTCTTTGCTGCAAATACAATCTGTCTCCATTCGTCTCTCTGGTGGACCTTCTCTTGCCAGTCGTTGATTCCAAGTGCTTGTAGGTCTGTATGTATATTATCTCTCCACCGCCTTCTTGGTCTACCTCGGGGTCTACGGTCATTTATTTCCTGAGTGTAAGCGAGTTTTGTTTCCCTATTATCTTCCATTCTTTCTATATGCCCCAGCCATTGTAGTCTATTAGCCTTCATGATACCAGTGATTAGCGGGGACTTAAACAAATCATAAATGTCTTTGTTACTTCTTCTTTTCCACTCTCCACTTTGTGTATCCCTAATGGGTCCAAAGATGCGTCTTAAAATTTTGTTCTCAAAGGTTTGTAACAAGGCTTCGTCTCCTTTCGTTGTACTCCAGGTTTCAGAGCCATACAGCACAACTGGTCTGATCAGTGTTTTGTATATTGTGATTTTGGTGTTACGAGATAGCGCCTTTGATTTTAGTAGATGTTGTAGTGCATAGTATATCTTATTTCCAGAGTTGATTCTAGTTTGTATTTCTTCCCTTATGATGTTGGAGCAGTTGAAGATTGTACCCAGGTATTTGTATGTTTCCGTTCTTTTAATGGTCATATTATCTATTTGTATGTGGCCAGAGTTTTTAGCCATTCCGTCTCTTGAAATTACCATATATTCTGTCTTATCTTGGTTGATAACCAGCCCCATCTGTTGGGCTTTTTCCTTTAAGTGAGTCAATATTTCTAATGTCTTTTGTTCACTTTGCCCTATAATATCTATATCATCTGCATAACCAAGCAAGTCTACTTGGTCTTGTTAATTATTATAGTAAATTTATTCCCAATCTGGCCGAAATCACCAGTGTTTTTTCCAATATTTTGAAAGCTTCTGCAAAATTAAATGTTCAAGATGCACGGTTAATTAGTGCGTTATAAAAATTGAAGTATTTATTCAGCGTTCCACCTATTTTGCGTTTGCCTAACCAAAATCTTACCTATGTTTTTTACGTACAGACGCAAGTGCTATTTCCATATCGGGAGTCCTAGGCCAGTTTTACGAAGTGAAGTTCCACCCAGTAATGTACGTAAGCCGTAAGATCAGCCCAGCTGAATCGAGATACTCAGCATCTGAATTGGAGGGCCTTAGCTTAATCTATTGTGTTAGAAAACTTCATAGGTTTCTGGCAGGAGCACAGTTTGTGATCGAAACCGACAATTCTCCGCTTTCTGTTATGCAGTCTGGCATTCCCGACAACAATAGGGTCTACAGATGGGCCTTGATACTGCAGAACTATACTTTTACCATCCAGCATTTGAAAGGGAGGTTGAACTCTTTGGCAGACACGTTGAGTCGACCGTCAAACATTGAAATACCTGAGGTACAGGGAGAGATCGACCAGAGATCACCAGGAACAGTGACACTGTAATTGCTATTTAGATCAGTGCAGTATGTGGTGGTAAAGGTACACTGTAAGTGCGTTATAATCGCCAAGCGTTTAAACTGTGTAAGAGTAACATTTCCATTATGAGTGAAACAGACAGACACATAAGTAGTATGTCTACATCGCTAACACATATATAAGCCATAATTACATTGAAGTGTTAGATGTGAACATACATAGATTAGTAGGGAACTATATATATATATAAATACTATCCAGGAAGGAGAGCATATAAGACTTTGTCTAAATGAACTATGTTATGAAAATAATCTACAAAGAACAGTGCTCCATCATCACACCTGAAAGGACGACATTAGTTTAGTGTAATTATATATAAAAGTAATTGTGATATGTAAATAACAGTGGTTTATAAACAGTACGCATAACTTCATTTTTGTATTAATAATTGAATTGCAAAATGTTCAAGTACATATATAACTTTATTTATCTCATTTGATAGTAATAAGTCACCTACATTTAGTTAAGAAGCCATTGAAGTCAACACCTATATTAGAAATGTAATTATTAGATATTACTTTACCTTATCACCGCATAAACATAATCATTTATAAATTCATTTATTTAAAATATCATTTCTAAACTAACCCAACCATTTAGGAATTAACATCAATTTCATGTACCAATAACACTAGAAGGTAACTAACCCATTTTGCTTAAATGTAATTAATTAGTTAGATTATTTCCCTTAGGATAACTTTAGAACAGTACACCAAATTACATCAGTTAGTTAGATTAGTTAGTATTACAGGATCGCTTACAAACCATCCTCACAAACTTGTATATTTTGTATAGGCATGACACGTGCAAAGAAACCGTACAGTCATTTGGCGTGAAAACTTGTACAATTCAACCAATCATTTAGTGTAAATATGTAATGTTCATTTACTAGATATTATGAAGCATATTTTAATGACGAATGAATGTCTTAACATAACGATGGTATGAAAGTGAATGAGAGATGTGTAAATGAGAGGAGATAATGTATAAAGTAGTAAACATTGGAAAAAAAAGAGAGAGAGAGAGAGAGAGAGAGAGAGAGAGAGAGAGAGAGAGAGAGAGAGAGAGAGAGAGAGAGAGAGAGAGAGAGAGAGAGGTAGCGGCAAATTTTTTGTTCACCGCTTGAGACGTCTTGTTGTGACTTGTCTTTGTCAATTTGTGTAACCAATGTGTTGTCAAGTTGTAAGTGTGTTACTGCAATACTTTAGTAGCAGTAGATACAGAAAATACTTTGAGCATCCTGAAACGGAATTGTGGTCATAAATAAGAATAACAGACATTTGTAGCCACAATAAACCGATTTACGGCGCTCGAAGGAATACACACATGTAGAATAGAAACGCATACACATGTTAGCAAATTAAGTACACTATAGTTTATTAGAAAACACGCAAACAAACAGGAAAACGAACACATAAAAGTTGCATACACCATTTGCTTCAAAGAACAGTAACTCAAATCAGGGGACACAATAACGTCTTAAAAACCTTAATGTAACATTGAAAATATTTCTTCACAAGCGGAAGCTAGAAGGTGAAGAGTAGAACTTAATGTATACGAGTTGGGGCTGATATTATTGGGAACATGAACATTCGATGCTCATGTGTTGTACTCATAACAGAGTCAACTTGTATTGGGTTGTCATTTTGGGCAATATGAGGACAGGTCAAAAGACATAAGTCAACGGACAGAAGTCAGAAGATATAGGGTCATAAGACGGAAGTCAGGACATAAGTCATAAGACAACGGTTCCGGATCAAAACAATTCCCAAGAAGATCTATAGCCAACTGTACTGATACGATGGGCTACTCAATTAGCCGAGTGAATTAATAGAACAGTGTGAGTAAGGAGAGGAGAGAGTTTGTTCTATCCCCAGAAGAGAGATTTACAACTTATGAGATCTTTGACAAAATTGGACAGCCAATTTTTCAGTGACCATACAACGTGTTACAAGCATGAGTTAAAAGGTCGTAACACTACACGGAGTGGAGAGGAGCCTGTCAAAGATCTGAATAGGAGTTTACAGAGTTAAGAATATAAGTAATAGAGCTAAGACAGAGACCATTAGAGAACACCAGACAGAAGAGACACCAGCGCTATAGATAGCTTTACAACGGGACACACTTGTGTCAACCAAGAGGGCATTGAGTGTAAGTGAGCGAGGGTTTCTCAAAACACTAGGAAACTCGCCTTGACGAGTAACTATGGAGTACAGGTTACTCTAGTTAACTGACCAGCGTGCTGGGACACCACGCACACAAGACTCGCCAGCGCACGGAGGATCCAACGTCCGTGTTTGAACACGCAACTAGAAGCGTGGCGGAGACTGCGATTGAGACGGCTAGAGAATAGACGTGTTCCTTATGAATACTATAAGTTTATAGACAATAGTGATTGTTAGGCTTTAGATTCCATTCAGTGATTAATAGTATCATTATCACCTCTTCATTGCATCTGTGTAACGTACTATGATGTTTATTGTCAATGAAGTATTCCGCTCGCGGAGCTTGTTTGTAATCAGCTCTAAATAAATTGTATCCCTTTTGCAAATGACACGAGTTATTATTTCGTGTGGTGCAAAAGTAGGGGAGTCCTGAAATACCTGTCGCAAGTAAGTTGCTGACACACATGTTCTACCACGCTGTAAATTTCATTTCATAAAATAAAGGGAAAAAAAAGAATAATCTAGTTTGTGGACAAACACATGAAGAAAATTCAAAACCTAGGCTCCCTGCATCATCATTATGATTATTATGTATGATTATCATGTACTTAATATCAGAGAAATGTACATGTATGCTTTTTTCTGGTATGAGAATTTTCTCTGTTCTGATTGTTACTTTTTACTGTGGGAATATACCTTTTAATGTTACCCTTGGGGGACATGAGGATGTTGATAGAAGAATCCATGTGTACGTCAGTACTTAAGAAGCCAATGTTGAATAGTCTTGACCTAATGATGATTATAGTGCCGAAAGGAAGACGCGGCATTAGAAACCACAGAGATTCTGTATAGGCTATTCTCTGCAAGTAATGAGAGAGACAATATCAACATGTTGGATGGACAGAATGACTTCACTCATCTAATAGTCCCAGTAACAACAGAACAAAATATAAGTGAGAAAATACCTTACTCACTATTAAGAGTCAGAATGGCTCTACTCAGCAATGAGGGACAGTGGAACGTGGACACTCAATCCTTTCCCCTTCTCCCCTTGTTGTTTTGTATTTTTGTTTGTAATTGTCTTGTGAAAGTTAACACATCACAGTAGGTTAATGCTCGTGTTGTATTCTTTGTCATCCCTTTTCTATAGAAGAGAAGTGAGTGGTGGTTTTGGTGGAACTGCATTCCATAACTATCATCAGGATCCTGGGTTAAAAGCCTGGTGAAGGTGAGTCAGGACTAAATGGCTTAACCATGTTCTGGATCTATAAATACATCGTTTACTGCTGCACTCATAAGCTGCAAACGCAGCAAAAGAGATACATATGAAGACAACTGACGGTGTGATTGAGGAAGTCCTATTTTAGTAGGAATATCCAGGATGGACTTCAAGATCTAATAATCTACAAAGATGAAGATCATCAGAGTACTGACAACAGTGTATCGTCTGCTTTACTTCTGAGAAGTGTCACCTATGGCCTCATCATTCAACCAAGTCAGTGAAACTACGGGACAATCCTTCTACAAGTTACTAAAACTATCAACAGTGAGTAACCTTCAACTGTTGGTTGGATTACCAAGTTAATATCCACAATGGATAAGTCTTCGAAAGAACATCTCACAGCTGCAACAGTCAAACATAAGGTTCCAGCCATGCAACACCAAGTTCTAGCTATGAACACCAACTCAAAATGGGAGAAGACACTGAACCACATAAGCCAATACAACCAAGGTACAAACTTAATATCATCTGAAACATAACTACGAAACCAGATTACCTCAAGGTTCCAAACCCTGAACACCATCAGATAAAAGATCATATGAAAGCCACTAACTGCCTCTACATCAGCAACAAGAGGAATCATCCAATTGTTTGCAAACCTGTTACTGTGCTGGATTTATTCATCTGTGGATATATGTAGGTATAGATCAATTGTGGCCCTAGTCACAGATACTACCATGAGATGCCTCTCAGTCAATTAAAGTTCTACACTGGACTAGATAACAACGAATAATTCCTTGCCGGTCCAATGTCAGCCTAAATGCCATGGGATATAGACTCGCGACTAGGTGGGTGAAACCTTTGTGTAAGCCAATTGGTAGTCGGATATTAGAAGCCGAGAAGCTGAATGGACGTCAACTTTTCATCAGACCTGATGATAAAGGGAATTACCTTCTGCAAAGCTTAAGTGGAAATCCTGAAGTATGACCAACCGGAGGCACCAAATTTCACAAAAAGGGCACCGAGCCTAAGGCAACAGAATATTCGTGATTCTAGCCCCAAACGGAGGGGATATATGGTGTGTGATTTTTCAATTCCTGGATTATGGAGTATAAAATAGTCACCAGCCAATTACCAGTGGATAAATATTAGGAACATAACTGAGTGCATTAATTCGGTACCCAGATAATGGGAAAAGGATCTAATCTACAGCAAAGATGAACTCTTAACCGCACACCAGGAGAAAAATGACTCTATTAATTAGTTTAATTAGTAGTACAAAATGCTGTTTATATGTTGTTTTTTTTTCTGAAGGTAACAGGTCAATAGTTTTTTTTTTCCAATGGTATAGATGGTATAGTATTTTGACACCAACTCAGTATTTTTAAAATGAGAGAATGGTAAAAGGTGTCAGAAACCAATTTTGATATGTTGGGTTCTATTTAATCTTTATTTGCCTTAATTATGAGGGTAAATGAAAGTAGACCCAATTTGTGGTTGTTGTGTTGTTGGTAATAACATTGTTGTTTTTTTGGGGTCACTGGGTACTATATTGTAATAATGCAATGCATTCCATGCCTGTCTGAAAATGCATAGTGTTTATTACACATATATATATGTAACTGCAGATCTTGAGTTAATACCTGAACTGTTTGTCCAAAAGTGTTGTGTACATCAAGTAAATGTGGTGTCCAACAAGTGGTTGTTTATATGTTGTGAGCAATCAATATCCTTCTAGCACTATAGTAAATTTAAAGGGTGATGAAGTGGGAAGGGAAACCTACACACAGATGCAATTGTTTAAGGATTGAACTCTTTTCTCCTGGGATTTGTGGTAAATATCCCTGATCACCCTGCATTCTAACCAGTGACCAGAGAATCAATAATACCCCCTAGACATTTTAACGAAATATTCTTAGGAATTAAAATCCACATCCCACATATGTGTCCCTGAGTGTAAGTGTCGGTAGGGGTGTGTGTGGGTGGATGATGTGTGGGTGGGTGGGAGATGTGCCTCATAACATGATAATTTGCATTGTTTATGTTTACAACATTCATTTGACAATGTATTTTTCTCCTTCCTATGTGAATGTATAATGCACTATTGATGAATCAAAGATGAGTGATTGGAAGGGCCGAAAGCAAGACGGGCCTGCGTGCCCAATTTGTGACCCTTTTAAAATAAAGTTGAATTGAATTAAAAGTTGAATTGTCTCGACCATGTCACATGGTCAAGCCATCCAGGTATTTACTTCTCTGCTTCCTCTTGTTCTTTTCCCATCAATCTTGCCAGTTGTCACCAAGTTCTCTAATGTATTTCTTCTCATAACATGCCCAAACAATTTTGACTGTCTACGTCTAATGTCTCTAATCAGTTTACGATCTTTATTTGTTTCTTGTAGGACTTGATCATTGGTTTTTCTGTCTGTCCATGGTGTTCTTTGCATTTTCCTCAGAAATCACATTTCCACAGCTATAAGATGTTTTTCAGCCTGTTTGCTCATTGTCCACGCTTCACATCCGTACAAAAGCACAGGTTCTATGTAGCACTTCAACACTCTTTTCTTCGTTGTAAATGACATCTTTTGATTGGTCAGATTGTTTTCCATCTTGCAAAAGGCTACCTTCGCCATGGCGATTCTTGTTTTAATCTCTTCAAGGCATCTTCCATCAGATGTTATAAGTGTTCCTAGATAATTATACCGATTCATTTGCTTAAGGATATTCCCATTTACTTGTATATGACATTGTGGTATTTCGGTCTTCCTAGTGACGACCGTAATCTGTGTCTTCTTTCAATGTAATTCTAACCCAAGTTGTTCACTGTGTTCAACAACCGCATCTACTAAATGTTGCAGATCCTGCTCATTGTCTGCAATCCATACTGTATCATCTGCATATGTAATGTTATTGATGTTTCGTCCTCCAATACTGATCCCATTTATATCTTCTACATTTCTGAAAATATTTTCACAGTACAGGGAAAAAAGATCTGGAGACATTACATAACCCTGCCTAACACCTCTCTTAGCAGGCTGATAATTTCCTACTTCATTATCAATCCTTATGGTAGCTTGTTGTTTCCAATATATGTTTTTTATAAGTCTAATGTCTTTCCCATAAATTTGTAGATCTGCAAGCATCCCTCTCTTGTTGAAATGTCTTACTAATAAACAACCCATCCATTTTCCAATTAGTCTCTTATTCCGTCTTTCTGTTAAACAATAAATTTTTGGCCAGTTAGTTGGCTAATCCATCTGTCTGTTTAACAATCTGCTGCATCTTTTCTCCAGGGCACTCTGGTGTGGATGGCAATGAACAAGCAGTCAGACTGGCTGGTGCCGCATCACTGATGAGTGATTTGATGCACGATAAAGCAGGTGTGGTGAATGCCCCCTGGGAGCACGTGAATAATGCAAAAGAACAGTTAGACTATCATGGTATAGAAAGAATGCAGCAGCAAGGGTTGATCAGAGGATCTGACAGATTGTCGTCACTCAGAGGTAAAGCTAGACGGACATATAATCTGATTACAACGGACACCATTAGTAATGAAACTCTTCGCTTGCTGTTAAATATGGGGACTGAGCGCGTATGGTAACGCCCTAGTACAGTGATGTCGGTTCTTAACTCAACTCAACTCTGTTAAACAATCATTGTTTTGTCTACCGTGTTTCCTTAATCGGACTATTTGTGCGCCAGTCCAATTTTTGTCATTTGTTAACATTGTTGGCATGCCTTATTATTCAACAGTTACGTGTTTTTTTTTGGGGGGTCCTTGTTTGTTTAATTTCACTTTATCTGATGATGGCGACTCAGTTTTGAGAGGCTGTTAATTTAGTCTTGTTTGGCTGTCTAGTTTTTGTCCATTGGTTACCTAACCTGTTTGTCTGTCTTTTCGACAAACAAATCTGTTTCCTCCTTTTTTGTGTTCTGTCGGTTCGGCAGACAAATGTATAACAATAGGGGAACCCACTTGAAGCCACTAAGACAGTCCATAAATAAAAACATATGTTTGGTGCTCATAGAAGTAAAAAAAAAGAAGTAAGAATGAGAGGACGCACTAGACAACATAACAATATTGAAAGCTATAGTTATCGACCTTATATTAACGAACATTTAAACTATTTAGCTATATAATTATAGCTTTCAATTTTTATGTTGTCTGGTAAGCCCGCCAATATCAATTGTTTTCTTTTTCTTCTATGTTCTCCTAACAACACATGTTTGTTTATTTATAAACATATGTATGATCTTCTGTTGCTCAGTCTGTCTGAAACCCATCAGGCCGCCTTGCTGTCCCTAATGGTTGCTAAATCTATCTTTATTATAGATAGCCTCAAGACGTTGAATATCAAGAAAACAGTAACACTGGAGATATGAAAGAAAAAGGTGACACCAAAATGTGAAATGGAAACAGAAGGGAAAACTCTTAGCCAAATGGATGATGTTAAATACCTAGGGGCATTTATAACATCAGATGTCAGGTGCACAACACAGATTAAAAACAGAATAGGGCAAGAAAAACTGTATTTCAGAATATGAAAAGTATCTTAGGCTAATAAGTCACAGGCAATAAGTCACTATCAGTGAATGTAAGATAGAGAGTGCTGAAATGCTATATAGAACCTGTTTTGGTCTATGGCAGTGAATCTTGGAATGTAAATGAAGAAATTAGGAAGAACTTGGAAGCAACAGAGATGTGGTTCCTGAGATGAATGTTGCGAATTCCCTGGACTGCCAGAGTAACTAACGACGATTACCTGGAAGAGGCTTATGAAACTAGAACATTATATACAACAATAAGAAAGAGACAAACAGATTCCTTTGGTCATGCGATGAGAAGAGAGGCATTGGAGAACATCGTGACAACTGGAAAGATCAAAGGGCAAAGAGGCAGACCAAGAGAAATGATGCTGGATGGATTGAGACGATGGCGTTGAGGAATATCATCAGCGGAGATGATCCAGAACACCAAAGACCGAGATCTGTGGAGAGACATGAACGCATACGCCAGCTAGCAGGGCACTTGATGATAATGAAAGTTGTTGATCGCTGATCGTTCAGCATGCCTTTCTATTCTAAATCAGCTTTCGTGTATTTGTCTCTTCCAATTACACACGTAATAGCTTTCATTCATTCATTCATTCAGTAGCATGTCCTTTGCAGAACCTCGCTGCCATAACAACCTTCCGGAAAACCTCTCGATCATAAGCAAGATGTCCCGCGTCTGATACACCCATCTGGAGATCATCCGCTACATCCTTTACACAGCGCAAACATGAATAACTGAGCTAATTGGAAAACGAAACAGTAATCATGAAAGGCAACACTGAACTTCCTTGCCGGGTTAATTAGAAATAGTACTAATTTATCTAAATCGGCGTAATTAGAATTATTTGCAATTATATCGTTTCACCGGGATAACTAGGATGAGTAACAATGATCTGTCGTCACCGAGATAATTATAAAATGTTACCATGATATCTGTAACCGGAGTACCCAGAAATAGTAACAATGAACTTTTTCACAGGGGTATCTATAAACAGTAACATTGATCTTTCTTCACCCGGGTAATTAGTACCAACAATGATGTCTCTTCAATGGAATAACTAGAAATATTAGTAATAAGTATTATTTAGCAGAGTAACCAGAGACAGTAACACTTATTTCTATAACCCGGGATGATTAGACATAGCAACAGTAATCTATCTTCCCGGTGTGATTAGAAATAGTAACAATGATTTATCGCCACCAGAGTACCCAGAATAATAACAATTATTTATCTATAACCAGGGTAGTCCGACTCCGTGGAGAAGAGGTTACAGACGCAGTAACTTGCCGAGAAATGCAAAAGATTATGGTGTTGACTGCGACGTCCTGTAAAGGATATGCAACTAACTTTGCTTTTTAAACAAAATCATGGTAAACAGATATAATAATAGTGATCTCTCATCATGTGATAATTTTAAAGAAAAAGCAAAAATCTTTTATCTAAACTCTGATAACTTGAAATAGTAACAATGATTTATCTACACTAGGTTAACTAGAAATGTACTTTGCGATGACTTTGGGAGTCTCCGAGTCTCCGTGGCGAAGTGGTCAAGCCGTCTGACTCGGGCTTCGAAGGTTTGGGTTCGATTCCGGGCCGCATCCTTCGGTTCACGAGTGCACTTTTTCGGAGACTCCTGGGGGTCGTCGCTTGAGCTACGGAGTTCGTAATTTATGCGACGTTTTGCGCACTGCGGAAAGAGACTGAGCCATATGGGATAAAACCCGGTGCAGTGAAGTCGACAGTGTCGACATTTAAGCGACTTTTTAAGACTTTGCGATGATTTTCACAATGGTTTATACTTCGTCAGCTCAGAAAGCAATGACAAGCTACTGAAGGTAAAATTGACAAGAAAATCACACACAACGAAACCATGTCGAAGTTGACTGCCAATTCATGTAAAGCACACGCAACTTGTAACTCCGATATGGTATTGGGGTATTTCTTTATCTTAGGTTACGACCATCATTTATGTTTTCTTACAATTTAATGCTGACCCATGTGGTTCACTGTGTACACTAACAGCATTCACTAAACCCTGCTCATAATTCTCATTGTCTGAATTCCGATTCCGATTCCATTTCAAAAACAAAAATTCCAAATTCGTCCTCGTCTAACCTGCTTCATCAGCTGTGGTTATTGTTGAGGATCGTGGTTTTTGTGGGTTTATTTACCCTAATTCTTGTTTTGTGAGTCCTTTCTCGGACTGGTTATGTATCGTTTGTGTCTGTGACGTCAGCAGTGGTCGGCGGCTATCCTTTGTGCTCTTCTGTTGTTGTGGTTTTGTTTGTTTGTGTAGGCTCCTGGCTCGTCTGGCTGCAGTCCTTATAAGGACTTTTCGTAATCCCCCTCCAGCTGGGGGATCGGTCCGTGGCTGTCCTTTGTGCATGTTTCATCTTGTTTTCTTTGGTGGTGCAGGCTCCTGGCTTGATTGGTTGCAGTCCTTAAAAGGACTTTTTATTTGGTCTTTTTGTCTCCTTTATTGTGTATTTTCTGTAGGAGCTTATCGACGTTTTCATTTTCCTCCTTGTGCCTGTTTTCACTGTTGCGTTTGCGATACTGCTGCCTAAAGTTTTCTTCCTCCGTGGTCAGCCATGGGACGATTTTACCGTCATCTATATAGTACTCGAAGTCGTTCTCACAGGTCGTAGAGTACTACTGGGTATACCATCGGTTTCCCCCGGAGTTTCTTAGGCTTCTTCTTTTCTTTTTCTTCCCAGCGCCTTCTGAATTCCTCGCGCTTGAGTTCCTCCTTGTCGACTGGGTATTCTGTGCCTCCTTCAGAGATCCGGCGGTATAGTAGTTCCCTCTTGGGCGTTGTGGTTGGGCTGCTGGCTTCAGCTTGCGGTTCAGGCTCGGTCTCTTTGTTTTCTTCTTGCTGTTTCTCTGTGAGTTCTTGTGTGGCTTCTGTTAATTTGTTTTGAAAGAGTCCCATTTCAGCTCTATGCAATTCTCTTTCGGTCTTGATCATTTGTAGGATTTCTTCGTTCTCCTTCTTCATCTCAGCCATGCGCTGAATCTCTTGTTTGATGTCGAGCTGGATTTCTTTCATGTCGGCCAGCAGCTTCTCATTATCGCTGGTCGGAGACGTCGTCAGCAGTGCCTTGACTTGCTTCTTCAACTCGTCTATCTGCTTTTGAAGTTGATCTCTTTCAGCTTGTGCTATACCCGTGGCTGTCTCGCCCCTCTGCATTGCTTCCTTGAATGGTGTCTTTGTGATGATGGCGATCTTTAAGACGTCTCTGTGTCTCTGCAGGTACGGACAGCCCAGGTATCTTGCTCCATGTTTGCCCAGACAGTTGGCGCACTTTCTTTTGTTGTTGGGTGCTCGGAAGTCCGTGTCCAGCTTGGCCAGCGGACACTCCTTGAAGGCGTGGTGATCGGCGCAGTATCGGCATATTTCCGTCTTACTGCGACACGTAGCTCTACTGTGGCCGGCCTTCTGACATCTGGAACATTGCGTGATTCTTGGTATGAATCTCTCTGGTTGCTGCATTCTCTTTTTGAATGATGCTGTGGTCGGCATCTCACTGCCCTCCGACGTCACTACTGCCAAGGTTGTAGGTATCTTGGAGTAGGTGAGAAGCCGCTTCGCCTTCAAGACTCGGATGTGAAGATTCTCTTCACGTAGCTGCTTCAGGATTTCTTCATCTGTCAGCTCCACAGAAATCCGCTTGACAACCCATCGGACTGTTTTCGAGTCGGTGTTTCCGACTCTGGTGTCTTTCTCCTCCTTCTCTGCTGTCTTGGTTCTTGACTGTGTTGGGCTGTCAATCTTCTCCCTCGTAGTAGCTTCGGTGATGGCTGTAGTATCAGGCTCTTTGATGCAGCTAGCAGGTGGGCTCTCGACGTTCTTCTTCTTGGTGTCGGCTCCCACGCTGCACATCTTGGCAACAGCGTGTTTCTTGTTGGATTTTCCACGTGACATTTTCCCGCTGATCAGGCTTCTTGACAGAATAATGCGACTTGACTTGTTAGCGCTCGCACTGCGAATGACATTGTCTGAAATCCGTTCTTCATCTTATATAAGGCGAACGAAGAATGTTGATTTTATGTGCCCGGTTGAATGACAGCATGGTCGAATGGGAATGGAAGCTGATTCTTACATATCAGGCGTGCAGATGCCGAGGCAGCTTCTTCAACCTCTATACCGGTCAATTGGACTAAATTGTTGTCTTCTTATCATTGCCTTGGGGACGTAAATTACAAGTACCTCAGAATTCGGAGTGGGTTGGCCTGATGGCGAGGGATGCTGGTAACAGTGAAAGATAATCCACACTCTTGAATCAGTCCAGTCCACCAGAAGTAATAGCACGTGTATCGACTACGCTTGAGTTCAAAGCTAGGAGAAAAAGAAATCCCCAGTTTGACGATCTCTTGCTTGTCTTGTAAATTTCTCATAGTATTGTCACTATATAATGAACAACGATCTTGTGACATTATATATCTCTGTCGCACATCTCTCCAGATACATTTTTATGGCATCTTGTTTCCAAACTATATTCTTTACACGTCTCTACGCGTCTTTCTGGTCACTTTAGAACATTCATATCATATCTATTTGTATTATAAATAACCACAGTTCAGGTTGAACCTTCATTCTCTCATCCTCATCATCATGTGCCGTGCCGATAAGCATGGGCGGTCATGTTTTGCCATCTCACTCGATCACCAGAGTCGTGGATCAGCTCAGTCTTCTCGTCTCTACCATGCCACGTGGCCAAACCATAAGGTATTCACTACTCTGCCTTCCCCTTATTCTCTTCCCCTCCGTCGTGCCAGTTGGCACGTAGGTTTCCAATTTATTTCTTCACATAACGTGTCCAAATACTGTGACTGTCTGCGTCTAATTTCTCTGATCGGCTTACAGTTATTTCTAGTTATATTTTCTTTTAAAACCTTTTGGTGGTGTTTCTTGTCAAACTGGTTGTGATGTGACTGCATAAGTATTCTAATTATTCAGTGTTGATCACGCCCTAAGGCTCCCATTTTCTGTGGTATTGCAGTCAACACACATGTACATATGTCAATAATTATGTCTCCAGTTTCGTATTTGTGTCCAGAAATATCGAGAACTGATTTGTTCCATTCTAAGGCATGTCTCATTTAAGAAGTAACATTGTCTGGACCGAGGTCTTGCCGTAAGGCATATGTGTGAGGACATTCTTGACTTCTGTCATCAGGTTTGGTGGTCCTTCATTGTTATTGAAATAAATTGAGTCATTGTTATTCAGCAGAGTTGAGTCATTGTTATTGAGTAGAGTTGATTCGTTGTTATTGAGTAGAGTTGAGTCATTGTTATTGAGTAGAGTTGAGTCATTGTTATTGAGTAGAGTTGAGTCATTGTTATTGAGTAGAATTGAGTCATTGTTATTGAGTAGAGTCATTGTTATTGAGTAGAGTTGAGTCATTGTTATTGAGTAGAGCTGCAGTCATTGTTATTGAGAAGATTTGACTCAAGACAGTACATCACAGTCCTCGTGACATTCCCATGTGCTGACATTTCCATCTTCAACAACCAGCGAAGAAGTACTAATGATACAGGTTGCAACCTGATAAACGGCCGTCAGGCCTTCCCTCGGAGACATGGGTGTCGGCCAGATGCCCCGTTCACTTCATGTAGCATCATTTTCTAACGGCCAAGATAATTTATGTTCACACTATACACACGACCTCAAATTACCCTGACCACATCTGTCTCATCGTGCACCATTAGACCACCCAGGTTGCAGATCCAGCCAATTTGTTCGATTCTCATTTCCCAACACACCAGCATATCATGGAAGAAAAGATCCAATGAATGCTCCCTGTCTTAAAATGTATAATGGACTCATGCCACTGCGCACGAAGCATCTCTGTCTTCACCCCGCTCAACACGCTCTGTGAGTCTGTTGCTATCTCGACATGTGTGCTGTTTGTCTCCAGTCAGCGAGACGCCGCAGTGACGGCATCCACCTCCATTCTCAAATTATATGTCGTGGTATAATTGATTGAATAATTGATGTACGCTTGGCGCTCCTGCACTAAACACCGTCTATTAACCTTCAGTATGAACCCCCCTGGCACTACGTTTGTCTCTTAGCACAGAGCCACCCGTATAGACGATTACATCGCCTGGGCACGACATGTACTGTATCATTCATTGCACCTCCCATGCAGCGCTGCCTGCAGGCCAATTCCTACACTGCCTATCTAGTGTGAGTATAAACTTGCATAGGTCTGACATTTCTTCTGGCATTCTGAGCAACTTCTCTTCTCTCCGAATGTTTTCGAGCATACACACTTCTCTGATTGTGACCTCTGCCTGAGCCATCCATGATTTTCCTCTGATCAGCCTGGAGCCCTTATCTGTCTCCATGGCTTCATGCATGAGATTTTTGTTTCCTCTGCCGCTTAGAGATATTGCTTAGCCTGCTGCATTTTAAGTCTGTCCTTAATCGTTGACAAAGCCAGGATGTATTTCATACACACTACCGGCGTGTCCCTTGTGCTCCCGCGGGTCACACTCAAAGCGTCATTCTGTATGTGCACTACTTTCACTGGCTGACTCTTTGACACTGTGAGCATCCTAGTCCGTACTTAGTTACTGAGATAATCATATGTTGATAGAGTATGAACAACAATCATATCTTCATGTTCATTGCTGCTATAGTCTTCAGTGCTCCAAGTCCCTTTTTACGCCTCATAAGAACTCCTTCCACGTGATAGCAGAACGACAGGCTTCTGTCAAAAGTTATTCCCAGGTTCCTTAATCTGTCTGTTAATATTTCTGCCATTTATTGTGAGATTTAGAACGTCAGCCTTAACACTCCCATTGTCAAGAGATCACCATAAAACAGATAAATTATCTGGGCTGATTACACAATGAATCTCGGTGTACTGGACTATCGCTTTGTTTACTTTCTCCTGCAACTCTTGTGCTATTTGAGTCCTGTCTCTCCCCTGCCTATATGCAAGGACATCAGTTGCAGATGTCAGTATCCTTCCAATCCCTGGTGCTTCAATGCTTGCAATCCTGTTTTTGCTTGTGTATACATTGAATAGCACAGGCGATATTGCAGATGTTTGTGGTTATCCGGGGTAATAATGCCCGCCTCTGAAGCCCGAGAACTTAAGCAGACGGTATCCCTAAGATTGTGGGAGGTAACTGCTATCCATTTTACCACCCAGGTATTGACAAACATCCTTCTCCGTTAGAGAGTGCATTAAGAAGTCATATCTGATTAATAAACACCAAGAGTAAATGTTGCTTCATGTAACCAACCGTGTTTCTTTGGCCGGTACCTCCCAGCCCTCTTGGGAGTTGCCTTTCTATTTCAAAGTATTCCTGCAACTCCAAAAGTATTTATCTTCTCAAAAACCTTGTCAAATTATTTTGCAAGGTGATAATCCTACAGCTATTGACTCTTGAATGGTCCTTACCTGGCTTGGGGTGTGAGATTAAATAGCTGTGCACCCACTCTTGAGATGCCGATGCCACCGTAATGCTCAGATTAAAACAAGTAGCCATCTCCTCCAAATCTCTATCACTCATATCCTTCGTGTGGGCTTCGGATCTTGGCACAATGCCCTTTGTATATTGTTCAATATATTTTATACCTTCTACCTGTATAACATCTTCATATCTGCCTTCCCCATAAGATTTGCCGGATGCTCTCTAGCTGCATTCCCTGAGGTCTCCATCATAGTGATCTATCTCCGTTGTATATCTCTCCAGTAAGGCGTCTCCTTTCACCTTGTCCGTTGTCATGGACATGCCATTATCCCTATATATTGTTCCCATTGTGGTAGGCTGGTCTTTTCTAAGCATTTGTCTGTGTTGTTTCCAGAATTTAACCATTGTTTTATCACATCCCACTCACTAGCGAAATTATCCCGTCTAGATGTCTTCGCTACTGTTGCACGGAGCTTGAATTCTTAAATTGTCTCCCCTTTAACTATTTCAGCCTTCTCCAGTTTTTAAAGTGTGCTCTGTAATTTATGTAATTGCTTTATTGCAGATTTTCTTTGACTTCCACACAAATTCTACTTTGGAGGTCCACCATCGGGCATGCACTAAAGTGAATCTGTTCGCTGTAACACATACCTTCTGCAGGTGTCGTCGAATAAGGTTCTGCGTGCTTTTGTGGCTTTAATCTTGCTAGATTTAGGAATCAAAATTGAGCAAGGCAGGTGGTCACTTCCATGATGTTCCCATAACGGTCCATGTCGTATCCGATACCGACGACTGCGTGACAAGTCTCAGATCAATAGCAGAATCTGCGTCCACAGGTATCAATGCCATTAAGGCTGGCCTTCCGTATTTAATGCAGGCCTATCCTCATTCTCAATCATGGACATGTTCAAGGACAATCGACTGTCGATTTCTCCTATACAATCCAATTCTCTTCCCCCTGCGTTAACATCTACACAAATGAAAATCATGCCACATTTGATTGCCTCCAACTACTTGAGTTAGACGCCGTGTTCCTTAATGATAGCAGTATCCACGACAACATATACATTTATTATGTTCCAAGGAGGCCGCCAATCTCTATTTGTATCCCCAGAACATCTCCTGCCATAGAATTCCACTTGCTCATGTCCAGCGCCGTATGCCTTACTCTCTGCCTCACTAACATACCCTGCCCATGTCTCCCATGATCACATGGTTAATGTCGCCGACATATCCAGGACACATATAGTGGTCAACATTCAAGTCCTGAAGCAGGAAGATATCAAAGTCATAAATCAACCTCTCCAGTACCGGCCATCTCTGCTCGGCACTACATATCCAATAACCTACCCCCACATGATTGAAAGTCATGCGCTCCATTTTGCTTTCCAACTCTCCTGACCCCAACTCTACTATATATCTCCCGGCTTCTCTCACCATTGCCTCATTGTCTTTTTCTCTTCGCTCTATAATCGCTGGCTGTTGAAGCTGACATAGAGCACAGAACACGCACTCCATAGCTCCGGTAATACTTCTTATGAATTGTGTCCACTAAGTACTTATTATACTGCAGGAAATAACCAGTCACCCTAGTAGAACCTGCCTCTATCAAACTAACCCTCTCCTCCCCGATGTGTCTCCACCTTGCCGTGGTGGGGGAGCTTGAGTGTCCCACTGACCCCAAGCGCTATGCCGATGGATATTAACGACATATTGGACAGCTCTTGGGAGAGGGACCAGACTAAGAGAGACACAACCTGCTGCTCTGCAGGTAGACTGAGGATAGCAGTCTAAATCAGGCGAACGATGCCAATAATTTCAGTCCGGACATAACCTCTAAGGCTCCCAGCCGAGGTGTATGGCTGAACATCTCTAAGTCATAAACCCTCGGAAGTGAGAGCCTGGCCGACACAAACCTACATCAAAATTTAGGTGAGGTGCTGAGCACGCTACATACTTGGCGCAGATACTCGTTCGATGGCTCTTAGCTGGGGGTTATGAGGGATCCCTGGATGAGAGGGCCTGGCCGTTACTCGCCCACAGACGATCGGAGGTAAGGTGCTGAGCCGGCAGCACATGTAGCCTACCTCGTGAGCGAGTACTAAAGGTGGAAAAACACCTCGGTCGCACGTTCCGTAGATAGTCTGTAACCGTACTCATGGAGTGAGTGTAGTCAAAGGTGGAAAATTGTCTCGTTGACACGAAATAGAACGCCTGGCTTGCGAATCCATTACGTGGCAGCCCGACGCAAAAGCTTGCTGTGTGGAAGTCGAAATAAGAGTCTAACTTGTCTCGAAACCCGAGGAAGGCTAACCTCATTAAAAATGCCCGCTGAAGTCGGAAGTGCCAGCCTACGGGCGGCAAAATAAAAATGGCACTACGCAATTACGTCCGAGTGAAATGTCTTTCGTGACCGGAAAAGCTCTAACTAGTCTTCCCTCGTGCTAGGAACAGCTACCTAGTTTCCGAATGCCGCTCTTGTTCGGAACAGCTCTGTCTAGGTAGTTTTCCGAATGTCCGATGTGTCTGGAACAGTTCTGACGGACACAACGACAAGCACATGTCCGAAAAACTCGCTGAGTGGATACTGACAGCAGACCAGTCTGGTTGTGCGAGAACGGCCCGGGGCGAACGAAATGCCCAATATATTGAAGTGAGGAATTAAAGCAGCCATGAGCAGGACGTGACGATTCCCTCGGTGAGCCCAGCACCAGGGCGCTATGTGCCGGCCCTGCAATTATGGAAGCCACCCTGGATGGCGGAAAATGCCATGGACTGTCCCTGCCTTCCTTTGAGGGACGACCGTTGTCTTCGACCGTTCCAACTTGGCCAGCTGGACTGTGGACGGTACCGCAAAAGTGAGAGTCTCCCAGGAATGCTACCTGGTCAAAAAAGCACGCTAAAGCCGGATGTGTCGGCCTACGGGTTTCGGCCCAAGGGCGCATAACAGACACACCGCAATCACATCTGAAAAAACACTCCGGATGAACGCAAAGAAGAAGAAGAAGAAACTACCCCTTATATCATATCAATATCAAATTACTACTCTGACCGTGTATCTAACATCTGAACCGTGGTCATTATGTTTGTGTCTTCGTAGGTTTCATGTTACCGGTCGATACGCATGATCCTTTGTTAGTGAGGTCATTAATTCTTGGCTGCACTAATTAAGTATTAGAGCTGCCTGCCGAAAGTGTCGAACAAAGCACTAATTCCGTAGCTTCAGATACGACCCCAAGGAATCTCTGGGAATATTGCACGTTGTGAATAGAACCATATAGAAATAGAACGACGTAGCCCGGTATCGAACCCACAACCTTCGGAACGAGAGGCAGACGGCTTAACCACATCGCTGCACATACACCCCTCCTTTCCACACACACACACACACACACACACACAAATACACTCACATACACACACTACACACTCTCTCTCTCTCTCTCTCTCTCTCTCTCTCTCTCTCTCTCTCTCTCTCTCTAATTAGCATAATAATAAACGAATAGCCGAGAACAAGGGTCATAGGTTGAGATGAGGTAGGTCCTTCATGGCACAGGCAGAAATATTCTATACGTCAGGTTTGTGATCTTGAAACCATCAATTGTGAACTCGAGTGGGTTGAAGTACCGGCAGACAGGACGGACTGGCACAATGTAATAGTAACACTGGGTCGTGAGTGCAGAGAATGGGACAGCGGGACGCACAGAGTTTGAGGTGCAACAACTAATCTAGAGTAATACACATCAAGGTGACATGGTGATCTATACTAATGGGTCAGACGGAGTAGTTGGGGTTTCATTGTGAAGGCTAAGTGACGATTCTTAAGAAAGGAGAGTCTGGCATATGAGGCTACGACGTTCAGCATGAGAACGGAGGTGGAAGCAGTCACGGCGGCTTTCTGTTGTTTAGAGGTGACCACTGCAACACACATTGTCTTCATCACGGACTCAAGGAGTATGCTTAGTAAGGTGGAAGAAAGGAATGTTTCGTGTTGATGGCTCACCTCGCTTCAGAGGTCACAGATTGTGAGAATTGTATGGATTTTTTTTGCCCTTGCCATGCGGGAGTGCGTGGGGAATGAACAGGCTGATATGCTGGCAGGGAATGCGCCTCTTGGTGGTAGATTGCTTATGGACAATGGAGAGGTGGTCATGCTTTTGTGGGCCAGGTGGAGAAGCTGGGGGGGGGGGAGGGCGGGAGGAGGGGGAGGGAACTGATTGAGAGCTCGTATGTGGAAAGGATGAGATTGCGGGGGACTGGCAGTGGTTCTGGAAGAATCTCAGAACTGAGAGGGAAGACCAGGAGAACCTTCAATCAGATAGCGGTGGAAACGAATGGCATTGTGATTCTTCGCTGGCTGTTGAACGAGGGGACGGAGGGCATATGGGTGTTCTATGTTAAAATCCCGAGAGAAGACTGGACTCAACAAGCACATCTTTAAACTTATTATCTGTTGGGATTATTGACTGACTTTGGTCTACACTCCTCTCTTCTGTCTTCCCTTCCATATATCTATTTCTTTCTCTCTCTCTATTATTCCCTCAACACATACTCCGACAACAGTTCCTTTCAACGATAAGATAAAAGATTTATTAATAAAAAACTATGTCTGGTGTATGTATGGATATTGTCTATGTAGTTTGTATGTTCTTCTAGTGTGGCTGCCAGATAAGATGTTGATAGATAGTCTCCGTGGTTTCTCTCGTCTCTTCTCTCAGCTAGAGTACAGGACATGACATAGATACAGAACGGTCTCACCCTGACAGCTCCGTCTGCTTGAGTCGGTAGATATATCCGTTTTTTGTAATGAAAAAATGTTCACCACTGTATGAATGTATTTAACCCGATCACCATATGCTGTCAGCGTAAACTGAATGGTTGTTATTATCTTATAGCGTTCTTAATTCCATCCTGGAAAACACATCGAGTTTCTATTGTTCTCTATTTTTGTCCTGTAAAAGTTCTACACTTAATTGATATAGGCACTTTGTATGCACCTTGCAACTCTACGATACTGAGTAATTTGAGTCTTTTTTCTTTAGTTTGGATGATCTCTATTTTCCATTCTCTGTCCTCCTGACTTATTAAGATGCCACTTCTTTTCCTTCCTTTCTTATGCACAAGTGTCGTGCTTTATTACTTTAAAGTGCTTTCTTGTGGATTATCAACACTGGGTGATCTTGACCACAGCCATCTGTGTAATCTCTTAGTTGATAAGTCCCGCACTGGTATGGAAACCTGTGTGATATACATTTAATAATGAGATCTGTGTCTGCTTCCTCTTCCCTCCTATGTGAGTGTCTTTTCCTCCAGCCGAAATGAAAAGGCTTCCGAAAAAAAACCACTCTGACATAGGATAGAAGATTCACCTAATCGTCTATACTATTCCTACTAATAGAAAGTAATGTTAAATGCACTTCACGCACATCTATATTCATATCCTAAACTATATCTAATATCTTTATACCTTATTTAGGCATCTATGTTCCTGGAATCGAAATAACACTTAGCGAATAACACACTATTATCCCCTCTTTCCATCATTAGGGACGTGTATTTCTATTCCCACTCAAGAACATATCTCCTTCAGGTCAGTTTGGAACACACACTAACTTTACACAAAGAATTGACCCTCTTTATATCGGTCATTTCTGCCGCATAGTCCTTGACATTGCTGGACACCTCACATCCAGACTGCATTATCATTGATTAGTGGAAAATTACCGCTCTGAACCGTTTCCATTCTTCATACATTCAGACCGCAATATGCTATCCAATAATGCTGTCTGCTTTTGTTGCAAACCCATTTTTCCACGCGACAGGTTACCTGTACTGTTGGCCTCCTTCTGGGGCTTGACCTAGAAACTCATGCGCCTGGTCACTCCTTTGTTGGTTAACCCTTTTCCTACCTGGTTAGTCGGGTATACAGTCGTCCATCTGGGAATCGTTAACTCTTCAGTATTTCACTACAATGGGGATGTCCTGAGTGCAGTGATGTCAGTTCTTAACTCGACTCAACTCAAATAGCCGAGGAAAAAAAAAATAAACAGCTAACCAGTGACACATATTCCCATATACCCACGTACGAAACACACCTGCGCGAAAATTCGGCAGCGGATCGTGTCGCGTTGTTTTTTTTTAACGGAAAGTTATGTAAGCCGGTCGTTCAGAAAGCAATGGCAAACTACTTAACGCAAAACTTGCCAAGACATCAACAAATAGCAGTAAAGGATATGCAACTATTTAAAAAAAAATAAAAACGGACAGAAATGGATTCCGTTCATTTAAAATATTTCCTACTCTCTGACTTGTATTCATGCTTTCTAATCCTTAATACATTACTCTCACAAAAGGGGATACACTTTAGATGTCTAATATTCACATGCGTTATGCGAATGTGTTCATGAAAACTTTTTCTTGCGCTTTCTTAGTTCCGATTCTTCTTTCAGATAAGAACTTGTCTGCTATATTAAGGATGTTTGCATTGAGATTTTCTTTGATTGCAACTGGTGAAGGTGAGAGTTGAGTTATCGGGGTTCTGTGTATATGTAACATCTTTAAACTCTCATATTCGACATCCTCCTCACTCCTCCTCCCCTCCCTTCCCCTTTCCCTCTCCTCATCCTCCTCCTTCTTCTTCTTCTTCTTCTTCTTCTTCTTCTTCTTCTTCTTCTTCTTCTTCTTCTTCTTCTTCTTCTTCTTCTTCTTCTTCTTCTTCTTCTTCTTCTTCTCTTCCTTCTCCTCCTCCTTCTCCTCCTTCTTCTTCTTCTCGTCTTCCTCCTCCTTCTAGTCTAAACTATAGCATTCTGTGAAAATCTAAACTGGTGCACATTATAAAGGTATATTTGTGAATATTGTGAAAGTCTAAATTGTTATACGTTATGAATGTCTAAACTTGTGCTAATTGTGAGTCTAAACTGTAATCCTTTGTGGACATCTAGACTGTTATACATTGTAAAATTCGAGACTATTATACACTGAAATTCTAGAATGTTATACACTGTGAAATTCTAGAATGTGGAAGTATTGATTGTTATACAGTGACATTCTAGTCTGTTATACACTGTGATATTATACATTGTGAAAGTCTACAATTAACTGATTCATTGCCAAGGGATAAAATATCGCCAAAAAACGACCTTCTATTTGGACAGACAGACGATATACCGCCATACTAGACTCATAGTTTTATATGTTTCGTTTCGTGGTATCTGCCGCAATTTCAGTGCTCAGTGAACGGAAATTATACATTACAACACTTGTTCGTTTGATTGTGTATCATGTTTGGTCCAAACTTATGTTTTGTTTGGCACTGAATCAGGTAACCCAGGGTCCATAAACATTTCTGCGGAGAAGGAGGTAAACATGTGTAACCACTTCTTGGTGCCACAATCCACACGAGGAATTAACTTCTAATCTTCTCTAATTGCGTTTGGCTGCAACAGGACGCCGCAGAGAACCAACATGGGCAATTAGTGTAAAACTGAACACAGCGCTCCGTGTTTACATGGCCAGGGCACTGCTAGCTACAAATCGAAGACATAAACAATTAGCAAACAACACGGGGCAATCAATCGCCTGGGGACTCACTTTGGTCATTGATTTGCCATGAGAAACAATTTCTCAGGAATTAATTATCACTTATAGAACATTTACAGAAGACACATGAAGGAAGTAGAAATTTGCGGATACCACAGTAAACAATTAAAGGACCCCATTTCACTCCCTGCGACTATTGGGCATATTGTTCTACACCCATACGATATAAAACTTTCAGCATCGATGGGTGCTGCTTTAAAAAAATATATCACGCTGGCCGATCCTACTTCCCAGGTATCCATTTTAAGCTGGGTGCATCTGGAAGTCAAGATTATTTAAAAAAACAAAATCGTCTCAGTGAGGTTTCGAACCCATTACTCGGTACCCAGCGTGGCGGATAGGCAGTGAAACGGTTAAGGCCTCTGGGTGTTTATGCTTGTGGCATTCCCAGTTTCCTAATGTTGGACTGGTAGCTTACTGTTCCGTCGCACTGCTACTGAGCTGAGTGTGTGGCGCAACGCTGTGAGCTGTGAATTTCGTGTGAAATGCTTTTAAATCTGCCCGAGGTTGTGGAGCGTGAATCTGCATGTTCAGAGCAATGGCGGATGGCTATGTCCCAGAAGTGACCGGTTTTTGTGCCTTATGCAGAAATGTGTGGCGGTTGGTTTTCTGGTTGACTGCCGGATCTTTTGACGATGAACCGTGCTTTCGTGGAGGACTGTTGTTTTGGCATTCTGAAGACGGCATTATGTACAGTGAAATGTTTTTTACATCTGTCCGAGGTGTTGTGGTGTGATCTGCATGCTCAAAATGGCGTAGCTGGCTATATACTATCTAGAAATGGAACAACAACATCCAGAAATATCTGCACGCATGGCAGCTGGTGTGTCGCAGAGGCGACCGGTTTTCTTGCCTTATGCAGAAATGTGTGGCTGCTGGTTTTGCTATAGTATGTCCCGAAAAGAGTGCCTTCATTCACGATCAATTATTTTGAAAACTGTCTGTTGCATCGTTATGAAATTTTTCCAGCCGTCTTACATTTACCCCCACCCAAGGAATATGTCTTTGATAGGTCCAAAAACAACTTAAATCATCGAAAGCGGTGACATTTCTTTGACGTTTTGCTGAAAAACTAGTGATTTCTCGCTAACAAATTTATGTTTACGGTAATGAAAGCCCCGCCAATTCAGATGACACACAGGGCGTATCCGGATTCGTATGGGAGTGGGTGCAATGAAAGAAGTAGCTTAAAATCGACAGGGTCAGCTGCATTGCACCTGGTTTTTATCCCATATGGCTCAATTTCTTTCCGCAGCGCGGAAAGCGTCGCACAAAGCACGAACTCCGTACCTCCAGCGACGACCCTCGGGAGTCTCCGAAAAATACACTCGTGAAATTAATGATGCGGCCCGGAATCGAACATACAACCTTCGGAGCCCGAGTCAGACGGCTTCACCACTTCACCACGGAGAATCCAGAGAGTGGTGCAATGTGTAATATTAGTAAAGACAGATAATTTACTGAGGCATGGGGTAAATAATTTGTAAATTGACAGGAAAGTAGAAGGAATATATTTCTTAACTTATTTTTTCATTTCCTTCTTGTTTCTTAAGCTGCTGGTTAATAATGTGTACACAAGTATTCGTGTTAGCGTTTTATATTGAGTTCGTGAAAGCTTCCAAATAGCTGTGCGTTAATGTGCGTATGTAGTGACCAGAAATGATACCGCAATTTAGTCATCATGTTTCCATTTTTACGGATCTGTTCAGCTGTCTGTGTAGTTTGTTCACACGTACACTTGGGTGACAGACCCGCTTTGAGTCTTCGTGAAAGATTGTCTACTCTGCTGTTTACCGTTCAGAGACGGAACAGATTACCTGTTTTGCACTATGAAAATAGTTGTCAGTGTCCCTGTAGTGGGATTTCTTCTTAACGACCAAGATGTTGGCCCTCTTTTCATTGAAGTTTATAGATTGATTTGTATGCACGTGTGTTGTCCCCTAATTTGACAACGTGTTTGCTCTCACGTTTCTTGTTATGCCACAATATGTCAGTTTCCACCGCAATATTACTCTTATGGTATTCAATGCGTTTAGTGTGTGTTTGTGTGTGTGTGTGTTTTTTTGGTTTGGTTTTCAATACAGTTGTTTGTCACCGCTGAGGGCTTGCGGAATTGAAAATTCATCACTTTGGAATACAAACTGTTGCCATTGATATTGTGTTGATGCTGTAATGTTTAGAGCCTGCAATTCTTCTGAATATTGTAGCAAAATATCCCAGTTGGTGTGCACGTGGATTAAGGTCTTCGATCTGCTCAGACCTTAATCTGTGTCGGACGATTCCAGTAGGTTGATGACTGCTCTCGGCTGCATAAAATTCAATCCATCCTTTCTCCAATAATCTTCTTCCTCTTTCAACACATGGCCCTCACATTTTCCAGTAACTTTTATCAATATTTAATAGCGCAGACTGGATTAGTATCCTGACGTCAGACAATTTGAATATAGTATTGTCAGCTGCCACCTGTCCTTTAATTTTAGCCCACACAAGTTCTATAGGGTTAAAATGAGAATGGTACGGCGGAAGTCTCAAGCACCCATGACGATGCTCTTCTATAAACTTGTCGATTTGACATTTCTTGCTTTTTGGCGTCTGTTTTACAAGGGACAACAATTCTAGCTAGAAATACGTTTCTGTAAATGGTATGTTTTCCATTCGGAGTCATATCTTTATTGCTCCCTTTGTGCTCGATGCTGTAGGTATTTTGTCTTCTTGAGCAACAACATTGATATCATGCACTGTCCATAATTGGACACGACGGTCTATCTTGGGATGGAAGCACAGTATTCTCGAGCCAATCTCTAAATACATTACCATTCATTTTATTATGATAATCCCTATTGTCTGTATGCTTTGACACGAACACAAGCCCAGCATTCTGTTGTAAGCCATTATGCGTATTACCAGCATGGGCCATGACCAAAAGTTGTCCTATACTACTGGGCACATATCGCTTTATCTGTCCATCCACTGATTGCCATTCCTTATCACTTGTGTGGTGCCCATTGATCCACATTTCATCCAAACACACTATACCATAATTTTCTTTGCGCATTTCCCTTATTTCACGTAGGTATCTGCTTCTCATGGCTCCTAAATGCGGTTGCTCGCAAAGATTATTTCCACCGCCCTTGTATTTTCAAATATAGAAAGATAATATCCTTATAATTTTCCACAAAGTTGTTTTGCATAGCTCTATGTTATTGTTCTTTCTCAACCAAACCCTAAGTTTTCTTACAGTCACTGTTTCCTTGGCATCCAGCATTTTTATAATGCTTACTGGATAATCCTGGATATAAAATCCAAAATTTTTATAATTTTAGGAGTCTCCGTGGCGAAGTGGTCAAGCCTTTTGACTCGAGCTCCAAAGGTCGTGGGGTAGATTCCGGGCCGCATCCTTCGGTTCACGAGTTAAATTTTTCGGAGACTTCTGTGGGTCGTCGCTAGAGCTGCGGAGTTCGTGCTTTGTGCGATGCTTTCCGCGCTGCGGAAAGAGACCGAGCCATATGGGATAGAACCCGGTGCCTCCCCCGATGTGTCTTCACCTTGCCGTGGTGGGGGAGCTTGAGTGTCTTTCTGACCCCAAGCGCTATTCCGATGGATATTAACTACATATTGGACAGCTCTTGGGATAGGGACCAGACTAAGAGAGACACAACCTGCTGCTCTGCAGGTAGACTTAGGATAGCAGTCAAATCAGGCAAACGATGCCAATAATCTCAGTCCGGACATAACCTCTAAGGCTCCCAGCCGAGGTGTATGGCTGAACATCTCTAAGTCATAAACCCTTGGAAGTGAGAGCCTGGCCCACACAAACCTACATCAAAATTGAGGTGAGGTGCTGAGCACGCTACATGCTTGGTGCAGATACTCGTTCGATGGCTCTTAGCTGGTGGATATGAGGGATCCCCGGATGAGAGGGCCTGACCGTTACTCGCCCACAGACGCACGGAGATAAGGTGCTGAGCCGGCAGCACATGTAGCATACCTCGTGAGCGAGTAGCAAAAGGTGGAAAAACACCTCGGTCGCACGTTCCGTAGATAGTCCGTACCGTACTCATGGAGTGAGTGTAGTCAAAGGTGGAAAATTGTCTCGTTGACACGAAATGGAACGCCTGTCTTGCGAATCCATTACGTTGCAGCCCGAAGCAAAAGCTTGCTGTGTGGAAGTCGAAATAAGAGTCTCGAAACCCGAGGAAGGCTATCCTCATCAAAAATGCCCGCTGAAGCCGGAAGTGCCAGCCTACGGGAGACAAAATAAAAATGGCACTACGCAATTACGTCCGAGTGAAATGTCTTTCGTGACCGGAAAAGCTCTAACTAGTCTTCACTCGTGCTAGGAACAGCTACCTAGTTTCCGAATGCCGCTCTTAATCGTAACAGCTCTGACTAGGTAGTTTCCGAATGTCCGACGTGTCTGGAACAGCTCTGACGGACACAACGATAAGCACATATCCGAAAAAACTCGCTGAGTGGATATTGACTGCAGACCAGTCTGGTCTGTTCGGGAATGGCCCGGGGCGAACGAAATGCCCAATATATTGAAGTGAGTAATTAAAGCAGCCATGAGCAGGATGTGACGGTTCCCTCGGTGAGCCCAGCACCAGAGCGCTATGTGCCGGCCCTGCAATTATGGAAGCCACCCTGGATGGCGGAAAATGCCATGGACTGTCCCTGCCTTCCTTTGAGGGACGACCGTTGTCTTTGACAGTTCCAACTTGGCCAGCTGGGTTGTGGACGGTACCGCAAACAGTGAGAGTCTCCCAGGAATGCTACCTGGTCAAAAAAGCACGCTAAAGCCGGTTGTATTGGCCTACGGGTTTCGGCCCAAGGGCGTATAATAGACACACCGCAAATCACATCTGAAAAAAAAAACACTCCGGATGATCGCAAAGAAGAAGAACCCGGTGCAATGAAGTCGACCCTGTCGAATTTTAAGCGAATTTTTAAAGCATTTTTATAATAGCTCGCCTTATGACATCTTTGTCAAAGCTGTCTACAATAATCTGTCTACCTATCATTTGGTAATTGCGTGGTGGTTTAATTCCAGATTCTTGCACCCATCGACGAAATGCCCGTTTACTCAAACCCAATGCATGCATTGTTCTTTTTTCGGAATTTGTAATAGTATAAAACAGTTTCCTGTTATCAGCTCCTTGGCAAAAATATGTGTACAACTTCACAGCGATTCTTTGAAGTGTGTAATTTCGCATTCAATCCCATTGAAAAATATTCACACATTTCAATGTTAGCGGTAAGTGTTAAGATTTAAAAAAAAAAAAAAAAACAACATATTAATCAGGTTTCATGAAATAACCCACATTTTGAGACACCTCTGAATGAACAGTCCAAGTTTAAACAACACGGGGAGTTGGCATAAGGCCAATCCCGTGAAAAAAGTACAATATTCAACACTGAGCGCTGATTGTCTGGCTACGCTGTAATACATTTAAAATTATGAATATCATCTCAGACCCGTAAATTATATACCGTATATAAACAAACTTTGAAATCTGCTGTAAAATCTCCAGAACAAAATTTTTTTTGTTGGGTGGACATAATGATAAGGTTATATACTAAATCTCATAATTTTCCCTCAGTTGGTTACTGAGATATGGATGTTTATATTGGGGGACCAAAAAAAAAAAAAAAAAACAGACTATAGTGACTGAAGTTTCCATTGATGATGAACTGTGTTTTGGAGGAGGACTTTTGTGTTGGTATTCTGGCGACGGCATTATATACAATGAAATGTTTCTTTACATCTGTTAGAGATTGTTTCGTTGGGTGATCTACATTTCGGATAAAAATGACGCGGTGGCTTGAAAACATATAGACACGGAACAACACTATCTAGTGACATCGAGACTTTCCACTGTTCGTAGAGGACTTTTGTGGTGACATTCTGGCGGTGGCAGTTTGCACAGTGTGCCTGAGCGGTTTGTCGAGACATGGGGCAGTGAGGACCATTTTATGTGATATTCACTTGCACGGGAACGGAGCATAATAAGGACGACCCTTTGCTGTGATGTTGGAACCGCGACTAACGACTACTACTACTACAAAAGCAGGCAGGAATACTAGCCACTGTGCTAATGCAGCATTTTATGGGAACTGGGTTGGAAAATATCAACAAAGCAATCCCTAAATCCTGTCTGGGAAACTTGACAACGAGAGCCTAAGTCTAGCCAGTTTGTATGTAAAGTGTTACTGTAAAAGAAAGCCTGCGCAATACCCACTGTGCCATTGCCTGATCTACTTTGTAGCACTGCACATTGGCACCTTGTTGTCTTGACAGACGATTGTTTCTGGTGGAGTTATACTTCTCTATAGCACAACGCCTGTGCTGAATTGTACAGACCATGTGTTGGTAAGGAACTACGTACATTGCTGCACTTTTTACTGGCATCTTGTCGTCTTGACACACGAAAGTTTGTGATGGGGTCTCCACAGCGACGAAACCTGGGCTGAATATTAGAGACCGTTGCGAAGAAAGTTCTATGCTACTGAGATAATGTTTCACTCATTTCAGCAAGCTACCATAACATATATAAATATCAGCTGGGGAACCATTTGAGGCCACTAAAACAATTAATACATAAACACACACACTATTGATTGACTCTCATAGAAGTAGAAGTGTAGTTAATTATGAGTCGAAGTACACCATTTCCTGCAGTGAGGTGTTGTCGTAATTTGGAGGTGACAGGTTCAAATCCCGGTCGGCAACTATATTTTTCAATTGTTATGTTGTCTAGTGTGTCATTTAGTCACTACTTCTTTCAACTATTTCTAAGAGTGTCAAACAATACTTGTGTATGTATTTATGAACTGCCATAATATAGTATTGTGGCCTGTGTACAATTTATCAACAGTCTGCCGCATTATGGCCTATGTACAATTTATCAACAGTCTGCCGCATTATGGTCTGTGTAAAATTTATCAACAGTCTGCCGCATTATGGTCTGTGTACAATTTATCAACAGTCTGCCGCATTATGGTCTGTGTACAATTTATCAACAGTCTGCCGCATTATGGTCTGTGTACAATTTATCACCATCTGCCGCATTATGGTCTGTGTACAATTTATCACCATCTGCCGCATTATGGTCTGTGTACAATTTATCAACAGTCTGCCGCATTATGGCCTGTGTACAATTTATCAACAGTCTGCCGCATTATGGCCTGTGTACAATTTATCAACAGTCTGCCGCATTATGGCCTGTGTACAATTTATCACCATCTGCCGCATTATGGTCTGTGTACAATTTATCAACAGGCTGCCGCAAGTTGTCTGTGTAAATTTATCAACAGGTTGCCGCATGAGGTGAAAACCTCTGCCATTGTTATTGACTGGAAAGCAAAAGTGCGAGGAAAATAACTAGATACCTAATAGAGAAGGATCAAGACATTTAGCATCAAAGCCTTAAACTAGAAGTCAAATGGAATAACTTGATGTTCTCTCTGTACCCAGTTTCTTGGACTGCATTGTGATGAACACAATTGATGAACAAGCATTACTGAGCAAAATTTAAAGCAATTAAAACATTTATGATCGAGAACAGATAGAATAATGAAAAATAAAATGAAAAATAAAGTCGGTCGACAAAGTCAATACATGAACATAAATGTTTACAACACTTAAGTCAACACATTAAGAGCAGAATAGGGCAAGCAAAAGCTGCATTTCATAAAATGAAGAATATATTGTGCAATAAGTCCCTATCATTGAATGTAAGAAAGAGAGTGCTGAAGCAGAGTATATTCAGAAAACCAAAGACCAAGATCTGTAGAGATTCATGAAAGCCTACGCCAGCCTGCATGGCACTTGATAATGGTGAAGTCAACACATGAATTGATCCATGCCGTCGGAGATCGCAATTTGTGAAGTATGACCGCCAAAGCCAGCCGGCAAGGCACTTGATGACGAAATATTCACATCTATTCATATTATTTAAACTTATTTAAGTCTAGCCGGTCTCCTTGGCCTAGGTGTTAGCGAC
Source organism: Cepaea nemoralis (assembly GCA_014155875.1). Classification (NCBI taxonomy): domain Eukaryota; kingdom Metazoa; phylum Mollusca; class Gastropoda; order Stylommatophora; family Helicidae; genus Cepaea; species Cepaea nemoralis. The sequence goes on along the minus strand of JACEFZ010009815.1, from coordinate 376,406 downwards.
TTTCTTCTTAATCCCGTATACTCTCGTGAGTAACGTGACGTGCTCGAGAATCGGTGGCTGTTCTCCCCGCGTCGGTAACTTACGGGGTATGTGAGCTGGTCGCTCAGAAAGCAATGGCAAACTACAGAGCGCAATCTTGCCAAGAAATCAATAATCAACTGAAAGATGCTGATGTTGACAGCGATGTCCTGTAAAGGATATGCGAACACCAAAAAAAAAAAAAAAAAAATTAAGTCTAACCATTCATTACATTGCATCACTTTGCCCTGGTCAATAATTTACTCACAATGTCCGGGCCAGATATTACTTTAACACACCCTATTCTGATGTATCTAGTAAAGTAAGTAGAGTTGAGTCAAGAAACGACATACCGACACTCAGGACATTCACATACGTGCTCCGTCATTATCTCCAACAGCCAACGAAGCTTTCCAGTACTAATGATATAAGTAGCAGTCTGGTTATGTGTTCGTCTGGCCTTTCCTCGAAGCACTGAGTGTTGGCCAGATCATCTGGTCACTCGGTGCAGCACCATTCTCTGCAGGCCATGGTGGTTTATCTGTTCCTTCACATTGTGCACCACGTCTGCCATATCACGCACCAATACCGCGACAATATTAGTGGGTCAAATGTGGATGATAACTGGTTCAGTGCCAATTTATTTATTTATTTATTTATTTATGTTTGCGCTCGCTCGCTTTGAACTCAAGCGTAGTCCATACACACTATTTATTGTAGTGATGGACTGAATTTTGCGTGTGGATTAGCTTTCCCTATTAACATTGTCCCTTGCCATCAGGCGAACCCATTCCGACTTCAGAGGTACTTGTAATTGACGTCCCCATGTCAAGGACGACAGATTAACATTTTAGTCCAGCTGTTCCGTGTATGGGTTGAACCGCTTAACTCGGCATCAGCACACCGGATGTTTAAGAACACTCATTCTTACCCATTCGACCATGCTGACTTGCAATGCCAAATAAAACATAGATTTGGACCAAAAATGGTACAGAGTTAAATACACAAGTATTATAATGTAAATATCCGTCCACTGAGCATCGAATTCACGGACGATGCACGAAACACGATGATCCTAGTATGGCGATATATCATCCTTCTGTCCAAACTAAAGGTCGCATTTGGCGGTGTATTGTCACTTGACGCTGAATAAGTGAGCAAATGAACAGACGTCACATTTGCTTCTCTGAATAAAAGTGTTTCAATAGAGTATTAATAATTCATTGGAGGCCAGCCTGGCTGAAAGGATAAGAGAGATACTTCGTAAACATCCGGTGTTCTGATGCCAAGGGAGCAATTTCAATCTCTACATGGTCAGTTGAACTAAAATATTAACTTCTCCTTATTGACTTGGGTGAATAAATAAATTAAAAGTGACTCTGAAGACGGAATGGGTTCGTCTGTCCGCCCGTCCTTCTATCCATTCATACACCCTTCAATTATCCACCCATCCATCCATCAGTCAGTCTGTGTGCCAGTTTGCCTGTCTGTATATCTGTCAGTCTGTATGTCTACATTCTTTATTTTCCTTGCTTCTCTAGCACATTATCCTACATTTCTCTCCCACATTTCTCTCTAACCCACACGATTACATTTCTCCACATACCCTGACAAAGCTCAGACTAACATTTGTATTCCCTTCAACATGAAATGTAATATTAATGATATATAAAACCGTCATTCTTAGCCATCGCGGCCACCCGCACACTCGACAAATGTCAGATGTCATTTATTTATACACATATCCGAGTTGGTAATGCAGGCTTGACATTATTCGGATGTACAGCCAGTCTCCAGGGACAGCAGGAGTGCGGGGGTTTTACCCAAGCTATACGCATGGTTAAAGTATCTATATTGCAAATAAAGTTCCTATCAATTAAAAATGAGCCATATAGCAAACTATCTAATAGGGACTAACTACAAACACTAAGTATGACCGAGAAGCTCAGCAGATGGACAAACATACAGAGATACAGTCGAATGTTTCAACCAAAGTCTTCATCAACGGTAATGAAACAATACACACAGGCATAAAAGCGAACAACACAAAAGAGTACTTTCCTGAACGGTGTCCAGTCCAAGAGACTGGGAATTGAAACCGGAAATATCGAAAGAGAAAGTGGTACAGAAACGGAAAGGAAAAGACACGAAACGAAAAATGAAACGGAAAAATAACTGCCTTAATAAAGACAATGTATAGAGACCTAAAGTGCAGAGTCCTCCATGAGGGAAAACTAACAGGGTCGTGCGGAATAAGAACGGGAGTGATAAAAGGATGCCGTTTGCAACCTTTACTGGTCTTACTGATTATAGGCTGAAAAATTAAAACTACAAGCACTGCAAGAAATGAATTTAATGGACACCTTTGACAAATCACCTCTATGATCTGACTTTGTGACGACAGTGTCCTCCTGCTTCACACAGAATAAACTTACAGCATTGGATGAGATGCCACTATAAATAGGTTTAAAAAGTAATATCATCTTGTGCCATACCGATAATCGTGGGCGGTCATGTTTCGCCATATCACACGATCAACAGAGTCGTGGATCAGCTCAGTGTTCTTGTCTCGACCATACTACGTGCCAAGCCATCCAGGTATTTACTTCTCTGCCTTCACCTTATTCTTTCCCCCTCAATATTGCCAGTTGTCAACAAGTTATCCAATTTATTTCTTCTCATAAAGTGTCCAAAAAAATTGTGACTGTCTACCTCTAATTTCTCTAATAAATTTCCGATTTTCATTTGTTTGTTGTAAGACTTGGTCATTGGTTTTTCTGTCTGTCCATTGTATTCTTTGCATTTTCCTCAGAAACCACAGTTTCACAGCCATTAGATATTTATCAGCTTGTTTGCTCATTATTGTCCACGCTTCATATCCATACAAAAGTAGAGGTTCTATGTAGCACTTCAACACTTTTTCTCGTTCCAAATGACATTTTTATATTGGTCAGTATGTTTTCCATCTTGCAAAAGGCTACGTTGCATGGTCATTCTTATTCTAATCTCTTCAAGGCACCTTCATCAGATGTTATAACTGTTCTGAGATAATTGTACCAATTCACTTGTTTAAGAATATTTCCATTTTCTTGTGTATTACTTCGCAAAATTTACTTCTTCCTAGTGACGACCATAATTTGCGTCTTCAGACAATTTAATTCTAACCATAGTTGTTCACTGTGTGCAACAAAAATGATAACACATACATCTTGTTCCAAATCAAGTTTAAATTTTTTTTTTTTAAGTTGCATGTCCTTGGATGCTGCGATTAATCCCAGGTTGAGATTCTAGGCAATTGTACACTGTTAGACATTTATTTTTTGTCTCTTTGAATTAAAAACATTCACGAATTGGTGCCTGCTCAAAATAAAAGGAATAAAATCGCATGACAATATCACTAATGTAGAGTGTCTGCAGAGAGTTAGACAAACAGAGAACCAAGAGCTGGACAGGACACATATTGCGAAAAGCTGAGAAAACTGTAACTAGACAAGTCTATGTCTGGAATCTACGTGGCAAATAAATAAATAAATAAATAAATAAAAACTAAAATGGAATTACATATAATAACAGGCGATGGCAGAAGTGAAACATAAATCAAAGAATTAGAGTGGCCAAAGATTCTGTCATAACACCAGTATTAACATCTAGAGAGATTAACAATGCATTAAAAATGAGAAATGTAAAATGTTACGTATATTCGACTCTACTGTATTGCGCGGAAGTCTGGACAATGAACAAGCAATAAGAAAGTTGAATAGGGGCCATGGGGATGTGGATAAAACAGAAGAATATGTCGTATTTCATGGAAACAACTACAATTAAATACAGAGGTTCTAGAAAAACTGGGAATAGAAGGAGAGTTGATGAAAGAAATAAAAAAGAGGCAAGTGTTATATTTTGGACATGTTAAAAGGACATAACACTCTTATAAAAACCATACTGGATTGTAAAGTTGAAGGCAAGCGAGCTAGAGGTAGACAACGACACATAGTGAGAAGATAACATCAGGAGATAAACGAAGAGCAATCTGACAGAATGTACAACCAGGGCGAGAGACAGAGTTAGAGATCCATTGCAGCCAACCTGCGTTGTGGAGATGCCACCTGATTGTTTGACAGACAGGAATAATACGGGGAGGACGTGGACGAAGCACCTTGGGATAGTTAAGGATATGACGGCTGTTGTGAGTTGGTTGGGGGGGGGGGGGGGGCGGGGGAGGGGAGGGGGGGGGGGGGGTTGAGCCAAAGAGGGATAAAGGGCGAAAGAGGAAGAAGAAGATTTCAAATTTGCAATCGATATTGTATTCTTTAAGTAACTGTCTCCCTGGCGTATGTGTTAACGTTTTTCTTCGTAATCCCGTATATTCTCGTGAGTAACGCAGCCTGCGAGAGAATCGGCAGCGGTTCGCGCCGCGCAGATAACTTACGGGGTATGTGAGCCGGTCACTCAGAAAGTAATGGCAAACTACTGAGCGTAATCTTGCCTAGTACATAAACGGCAGCTGAAAAATGCTGGTGTCAACTGCAACGTCCTATAAGGGATATGCACCATTTGAAAAAACGTGACTGGTTTAGGAAGAAATTTGCTCAGTTTCTTTAAGAATCTACGAATTCAGTCGCATTTTGACTGGAGTCAAGATATGACACAATATAGTAGTAACTGTAGTCTAGATTTGACAATAATAATAAATTAGTTGCATGTCCTGTATAGGACGTAGCAGTCAACCCCAGCATTTTTGGTTGTTCATGATTCCTGGGCAAGTTTACTTTCAGAAGCTTCACATTGCTTTCTGAACGACCGGCACCCATACCATTTCATAAAAACCAAAAACAGGGGTGTATTCGAACGCGAGTGTGCGGGATTACGAACTGCGTCCGAAAATCAATCGCCACGGAGATATGATGATTTGACAATATACCGTAATAATTGATGTTCTTTCAGTCAAATACAGGTCTCTTTTACACACATAAGGCATATGCAGCCTTTCCTGCATGTTTATAGACATTCAGTGATCGCCTTTATTTCCAAGGACTTTTCATGGTACATATTTTAGGCCGGCCGGTCTCCGTGGCGTAGGTGTTATGGGCACGATTCGTAATCCCGCTTACCCGCGTTCGAAACACCGTTGTGCGCGATTTGGCAGCAGACCGCGTTGCGCTGGGTTTTAACGAAATGGTATGGGAGCCAGTCGTTGAGAAAGCAATGGCAAACTACTGAACGTAAACTTGCCAAGACGGCAACAAGAGCAGTAAAATGCTGGTGTTGACAGCGATGTCCTGTAAAAAGGATATGAAACAAAATGTTGATTAGGCCGACCTGCGCTGGTAGTGTCATGAGCAGGGTCGGACGCTGGTCTGACGTCTGGGCTCGTCTTCTGCGAAAGTAAGGGAAAGACTGACCACCTATTCCTCAGTGCATCCAGACCTGCACAATGTGACGACGCTATCACATCACAGAACATTGCAAGAAGCTGTATCCGGACAAGACCATTCTGGGCTGTGGCACCCTGGGAACATAAGGATCAAACCCCAATCCACCTTTACGGCAGCCGAGCGTCTAGTCGCTACGCTAGAAACATCAATTGGGGAACCCTTTATGGCACTGAGATAGTTCACAAACAAACACATATGCATTTACTGGCCTTCGTAGAAGCAGAAGACAGAATTAGATACCAAAGGACGCACTAGACAACTTACAAATTATAGCATTCAATATTTATGTTGTCTATGCGTCCTATAGCCGGTCTCTCTGGCTGAGGGGCTACAACACTTTCTCTCTGTAATCCCGTTTATCACGCAGAGTCTCGTAGCGGAGCGAGAGCTGAGGCGGTTCGACCCCCGCTCGTGACTTGCGGGATACTGAGCCGGCCGCTCAGAAAGCAATGGCAATCTACTGAGCGTAATCTTGCCAAGAGATCAACAGACAGCTGAAAGATGCTGCTGTTGACAGCGATGTCCTGTAAAGGATATGCGAATTTGAAGAAAAAAATGCGTCCTATAATGGCAAACTACTGAACTGTAAACTTGGCAAGAGATCACAGCGGCAGATATGCAGGTGTTGACTGCGATTTCCAGTAAAGGATATGCAAACAAAAAAAAAATACAGTCAAATGGTCTCTACTTCTTTCGTTGTTACACTGAGCGCCAGAAAATACACATTTATTGTTTGTCATCCACTAATCTAGTTCATTGACCCAGGCATGCATTGTATATCTTCATGTCTTTATTCTGTTGGTCCTTATCCTCCATTGGGGCATGGGTCCACAATCAAGTCAGACTCATTTGCAATCTCGTTGTCGATGGTTGAATTGTGTCGGCTGAATTTGTCCACGTGATGTAGTAGCCTGGGCCAATCACAACCTGTCTGTTTCTACCACACGCATGAAAGGTTACCGTGTTACTATTCATTGCTTGTCTTAGGGCCACGGTAACACAGTGGCGCGATTTGTATGTGTCTGTCAATTCAACTATGTCTATCTTTATGTCTGTCTACCTGCAAGCATCCAGTCATCTATGTATATATTTATGCCTATCTACCCGCAAGCATTTAGTCATCTATGTCTATCGTAATGTCTGTCTACCCACAAGTATTCGTTCATCTATGTGTATCTTTATATCTATCACCCCGCAAGTATTCGTTCATCTATGTATATCTTTTTATATGTATGCATATGTATGTATATCTTCCATATGTATATCTTTTTATCTATCTGCCTGCTACCCGCAAGCATCAATTCATCTGTGTCTATCTTAATGTCTATCTACCGGCTACCCACAAACATCCATTCATCTTTGTCTATCTTTATGTCTAGCGTGTCCTCTAATCTCTACATCTTTCCACTACTTCTATGAACGCCAAACAATGCATGTATGTTTGTTTATGAACTGTCTCAGTGGCCTCAAACGGTTCCCCAAATGATATTTTACGGTAAACTAGCTCCCTCTATGACGTAGTGTCAGTTAGTCAGTCAGTCAGTCAGTCAGTCTGTCAGTCAGTCAGTCAGTCAGTCAGTCAGTCAGTTAGTTTAGTTTAGTTAGTTAGTTAGTTAGTTAGCTAGCCAGCCAGCCAGCCAGCCAGTCAGTCAGTCAGTCAGTCAGTCAGTTAGTTAGTTAGTTAGTTAGTTAGTTAGTCGACAGATCATCCTCAATGTACATCGAGCCATTCAGTCCATAAGTGCCCAGATCCCCTCCTCAGTAAATCCCGCAGCGTGTAGCGGCTCACGACACCAGTTCTGTGTTGGTTTATTAATCTTCTTTGGCTTCATGCATATTATTCTTGCTTGGTCACACCTCTTTTAACTTGCAGTTCTCGCAGTCTGACCATGGCGATTTCTTGGTTTGCTGACGTCCAGATTGACGGTCATCACGTTAGTTAGTTAGTTATCAGTTGGGGTATCTTCGTTGCACTCCGGACATGTCCATAGGTGCTCAGATCCTCCCCCCAGCATATGCATCAGCGTCCGGTGGCTAATAATGCCAGTTCTGTGTTGGTTGACGAGGCGCTTTGTTTTCCCGATGTACCTCTCGCGTCTGGCTGTGCCGATTCTTACTCCCAGGTCTTTCATCCTGGAGAGCGATGTGGAATCACTGGCGTCAAAATCCTCTGTTCTCGCCATATCTTTAAGGGCGTTAATAACATCCGCACGATCCATGGGCTGGCCATCTACAGGGGGTGCAGAGCCAGCCAATTTATCAGCTCGTTCATTTCCCTCGACTCCCGCATGTCCCGGGACGAAGATGAAGGTGACTTTGCGGACAACAGACTTCCGCAGCGACTCAGTCCACTGTCTACGTACAGATCCAGCTTCGACCTTCTGAATCATGCTCATTGAATCACTTAGTACACACACGTTGGTATAATGCTGTGATTCCAGCCATATGAAAGCCTGTGTAACTGCCATCACCTCCATCGTCATGCTGCTCGTGGTCATAGAGTGGGCACCACTGGATTCTTGAACGGTTCGGCCCGCTGAACGGGCTGTAAATGCCCACGCACTTCTCTGCTGCTTTACAACAGATCCATCTGTATAGATGAGCACTTCGGGGCTATCTGAGTGATCATAGATGAGCGCGTTAACCTCTGCATTGACAGCGGCAGGGTTCTGCTCTCTGCACCGTCTGTCGAGTGTGATAATGCAGGAGAAGGTACACTTAAAAGCTGGAGGCACCGGCACCCATTCCTTGCCGGGGTTGATACTGGTAAGACTGCAGACCTGTCCGACGACATCTTCCGCCCGACCCATCCATGATTTGCCCCTCTTTAGCCTGTCACCCTTTTCTCTGAATACAGCGTCATGCAGAGGGTGCTGCTCATCTGCACTTATTTTTAAGTATGCACGAGCTCTCCAGATCTTGATCCTGTGTTCCATTGTCGGGAAGTCAAGGAGGTATCTCATTGCTACACAGCTGGTGTCTCTCGTGCAGCCCAAAATGATGCGCATGGCTTCGTTTTGTACCTTTTCAAGTCTTCCAATCTGTGTAGGGCTGACAGTGAGGATGGCCAGGGCATACTCGATGCGTGAAAGCACAAGTCCTTGGAACAGAAGTAATAGCAGTCTTTGCTCGATATTGGCAGTCGCCATGACTCTCATTGCTGCCAAACCTTTTCGAGCCTTCGTTATGACATAATCGACATGATCTCTGAAGGACAGGCTACGATCAAGTCTCACGCCAAGATATGTCATTGACTGGGTTCTACTCAGAATGCTCCCATCCATTCTTACTGCCGGCAGGTCTGTTTTCACAATATGGTTGTTTAGTGAGAACCATGTAACCGTTGCCTTTGCAGGGTTGACAAGGGCATCGGCATCAGCACACCATGAGGAAATTCGATCTAGTTCGCCCTGCATATAGTTGGCAACCGCCTGTCTATCTCGACCCTGTCGATACACGAGGATGTCGTCAACGAATGATAGAGTCCTACCCCTCCCATCCAACTGTTGTTCAGTGATCGGCACCGTATACACGTTGAATAGTACTGGTGACAGTGGTGAACCCTGCGGCAATCCTGGACATATCGTTATCGGCTCAGAAGACCAACTCCCGCATCTTAGCACCACCTTCCTTTGGAGTAGAACTGCAGCTATCCATCGTACAAGGTGAGGGTGCACTTTCAGTCTGAGGAGGGTTTGCATCAAGTGCTCGAAAGATACTCTGTTATATGCGTCCTCTAAGTCTATGGCGGCCGCACATGTCTCTTCTCTGACCTGAAAACCTTCGTAAACATCTTGAGCAAAGACCGCCGCATTCAGCCATGACTCTTTGTTGCGTCTGTATCCTCCAAGTGTGGGCGGGAAGCAGCCGAGCTGTTCCAAGTCCCAAGCAAGTCTGTGTGCTACAATTTTCTCCAGTAGCTTGCCAACAGTATTCTGCATCGTAAGGATTCTGTAGCCGCTTATCTTGGAATGGTCTTTGTTCGGTTTTGGCAGCGGCAGCAAGTAGCTGTGTAGCCATTCTTCTTTGACCTGACCCCTCTGGATACTGGTGTTGAATTCTCTGGCCAGTTCTTCCATGTCATCATCTGATATCACCATTAGGTCACCATATCGGATGCCGTCTGGGCCTGGGGCGGTGTTAGGTGATTTCTTGAGCATCGCACGCAATATGTCAACTGTGATTGTCCATTCTTCGTCTGTCCCGACCCCCTCGCACAACTGAGAGAGTGTTGTTGTGGTCCTCTGTCTGGCGGGCTCGTCTTTCTGGTCAGTCTGTTCTATGTAGCGTGCAAGAAGGGCCTTACCTTTATCCGCATCCGACTTTTTCCATGCGAGGTCTGTGCCTTGAAAGTCTGGAATACCCCTACGTTGTGCAGCACCGTTCATGCTCTTGTGGAGGCGCCAGAATGTCGTAAGAGATTGCTCGGAGCACACCTTCCTGCAGAACTCGTCCCATTTGTCGGCCTTGGCCTGTTTGGCGCAGGATTTGAATAAAGTCGTCGTCCTAACGACCTCAGTCTTCAGGTTCGCCAACTCAACCTGTGGCATGTTAGCCTTTCTGGCCTTTTGCCAGTCTTTGACAGCCTGCCTCTTTCCCAGCCACACCTTCTCGACCTCTCCATTCCACCATGGTGGCTGCAGCCATCTTTCTTGTCTCCTACGGGAGGAAGTTAGTTTCCTTCTTCTGATCTTGCTTATGGCGTCTTGACCAGTGGTGTCGTACGGGAAGGCATTGGTCTTGTTTCTTTGACTCATGGCCCCGTCTTTCTTGATCAGGATGACACAAGGGTAGTGGTCACTATCGTGGTATCCCAGTGTGCCCCACCGGCACCTTGGTGCGATGGTGGGCGACACCAGAGCCAAGTCAATGATGCTGTCAGAGTCGCCTGGTCGAGTGGCCATTCTAGTGACCTTCCCATCATTCAGACAGATTAGGGCAGCAGATGCCAGGGCGTCCTCCAAATCTTCTCCCTGTCTATTGGTGATGCAATTCCCCCATTGACTGCCTCTGGCATTGAAGTCCCCGCAGTAGATGATATGCCTTTCATCCATATCGAACAAACTCTGCCATTGTCGCACGTCGACCTTCCCATTTCGTGCATAGACGTTAACGATTACAAGCTGCACTGGTGTCATTATTCTTAATGCCTGCACTTGCAGGGCATCGCTGTTCCAGGCGGACATATCGATCTCAGACACTAGTATGTTGTCGCTGACCAGAATGGCCTGTCCGAGGTGCCGCCTGTTAAGGAAACCCTGAAATCCCGCAATATTGACTGTTCCGTCGGTGAGCTGCGTTTCTTGCAAGACTACAATATCGTTTCCGTAGAGTAGTTTTTCAAGAATGGGTCGGCGTTGACTAAATGATGCACAGTTCCAGTACAGTACTCGAACATTTCCGATACCCAATCTGTCACATTTTAAGCGCCTTCTGCGCGCGCCCGCCCTCTTACCACGTTGTGTCCTAGCTGGTCGTCTGGCCGTCATGTTAGGCTTAACTATCGCCACCGGGCGCCGAAAGAAGAACGGACGCGCGTGCACGAACTCCGTTGCCCGGTCCGAACTCCATTTCACCACGAAAAAACACTTAATCCACACACATTTCGGAAAAAACACGTTCCATTTTACGGGACGAAGAAATGTCCCGCCATCTTGCTCAAGGGAACTCACGTGGTTCTCGCAAACGAGTTACTTCTCGTAGAACATTCAGTTTATCATCCCAGTCCATGGCTCGTCTGCGCTCAACCGTAGCCTTACCTGTAAGTCTGTCAGCCTGCTCATTTCTTTGGGCACCCGCATGCCCTGGCACAAAATTGAAACTAATCTTTGCCAGCTGTAAACGTTCCAGAGACAACAACCACTGTCTTCGGGCCCACCCCATCACTATCTTCCTGAGCATGCTTATTGAGTCACTAAGGGAAAATGCCCCAGTGAAGGTCTGTGTCTCAAGCCATGTAATTGCTTTACTTACTGCCATGACTTCGATAGTCAGACTACTTGTGGTCAAGGCAAAAGCACCAGAATCTTCCTTTACAATTCTCCCTCCAGCTCAGCCAGACTCAGTACAAGAGACATAAACAACAACACCAACAACAACAAACACGTAGTAAGAAAAACTACATATGCTCGCTTTAAACTCAAGCGTAGTCCATATATGTGCTACTATGTCTAGTGAAATTAGACGTAGACAGTCAATTATTTTGACATGTTACCCTTACTGAAATATCCAAATATACCCATGTCCGCAAAACGACAGATAATAAACAGCATATTCACACTAACCCTATGCTACCAATCTCAAACTTTGACTTTATCCAAATCACAGTTTCGCAAAATCAACACCTGCGAGATGAGATGCCTGAGAAGAGCTGCCAACCTAACAATCCGAGATCGAGTAAGAAATGCTGTTATCAGACAGACTGTGTGTGTGCCAACACCTTGTGCCACATTTATTGAAAGACAGAAGATCAAGTGGTTTGGTCATGTCGTTAGAATGCAACACCAACAACTACCATCACTAGCCTTACATCTAAGATCATCTGCGACAAGACCAAGAGAACGTCCAAGAAGAAAATGGATTAACGACATCAAAGACATTATACAATCACACGGAATGACACTATCCAGTGCCGCCTACCGGGCGCTGGAATGCAAATTATTCCTCCCTTCGACGTTTGACGGCAAAAGTGGAAAATGATGATGATGATGACTATGATGATGATGATGATGATGATGATGATGATGATAGGAAGAAATAAACTTGAAAACTTGGTGACAATTGGCAAGATTAAGGGCAAAAGAACACGGAGAAGGCAATTGAAACCGATACCTCGACATCAGCAAACCAGAAGTTTAAGAACGAGTGTCCTTATCCATTCGGCCATGCTGCCCTAAAATGCTTTGAACGAGGTGTTGTTAACGATTATAAAAATCATGCATATTTATAGCCAACCTATAAATGTTAATGAAATGCCCGTTTATAATTACGAACGCGTTAGCATAAATCGAACACAAACAGATTTACTATGAACATATTTTCCCATATCAGCACATACCATTAAATATCAGCTAACGTATCCTTCATCAACATTCATATCTTGTGCAATCCGCAGTTTGTGTTGCTTGATTGTCCCCCGTTTCCTATTTAGGCTGGTTTATATCTGGTTTCCGATCGTAAAGTGTCTATAATTAGGTTAACGATAGTATTCAATTATAGGGTCACGTGAGAGCGGAAATTTATCGTCTAGTTGAGTGCAATACCTGTACGAGTGGGCTGGAAGAGTGAGGGATTTCAGAATGTAAGCAATTCCCCCCCCCCCCCTCTCCTCCCCTCCCCGCATATCCTTTTACAGGACATCGCTGTCAACATCAGCATCTTTCAGCTGATTGTTAATTTCTTGGCAAGATTACGCTCAGTAGTTTGCCATTGTTTTCTGAGTGACTGGCTTACATACCCCGTAAGTTACAGACGCGGAGAGAACCGCTACCAATTCTCGCGCATGTCACGTTACTCACGAGGCTATACGGGATTACGGAGAAAGTCGTGTAACTCCCTAGACCAGGGAGACCGGCGTGTAAGCGACTAGGGTTATAATATTCCTCTTCTTCTTCTTATGTTTTTGGTGTGATTTAGTCCAACAATTACCTTACATCTTAGTCAGATATGACTGAGATAGTCAATACTACAGTAGACGATACTAACCAAACGCTCACCAAACGGCTTTGCACGGAGGAGCGCAATTGGGATGCGTAGGATCCTTACCTTAGTGCGAGGAAATACAGCCTAAAGGGGAGACCAGGTCCTAAGCTAGGGGTGGCCAAACTTTTCAGGAGGCGGGCCAAATTTCAGATATAATATTTCCTGCCGGGCCACGCACCTAATGTTTTTATTTGTCAATTAAAGTAAACAGCAAGCATGGTACACCTACGACCACATCATCGCTTCCCAGTAGGTGAGATCGTGGTCAAACACTTGCCTGGTTTAATGTAAAAAAAAAAAAAACAAGAAATGGGTATTTTTTTTTTTTTTTTTTTGTGACGAAAATAAAACATAACTGAGAATCAAACATATTTATTAGACAATTTTAAAATATTTAAAATTGAGACACACGACTTTGTTTTGCAGAACAAAGTGCATCAACATTGACCTCGACTGATGTTGTCGCTACGCGCAAACAGATTTTCAAATGAACATCAGTAATTCGTGTTCTCAATTGTGATTTGATGTACTCCGTTCGATTAAAAAGCAGTTCACACGCATATATGTTTCCAAATAGCGAAACCATCGACAGAGCATGTTTGCAAATCGCAGGATGTTTATCTCTGTCCACATACGTTTCATAGAACTCTTCCAAACCAAATTGATGGAATTTCTCCTTTAACTGTGCATCACAACACATTTCACATTGTATCTTATTAATTAATTGAGCTTTGTCTTGTAGACAAGTATTAACGCCATTTAGGTGGCTAGTTATATCGACCAGAAATGCAAAGTCGCAAACCCACGCTTTGTCTTCAAACTCTGGGATGCTCTTTGACTTGCTTGCAAAGAATGAGCGTATTTCTTGCTGCAAATCAAACACTCTTTTCACACATTTGGCACGGGTCAGGCATCTTGCTTCTGCATAAAATGTAACGTCATTATAATCTGAGTCCAAAGACTTTAGAAATTCTTGGAACTGACGATGATTCAACCCGTTCGACTTAAGGAAGATCACCATTTTGACGACTACTTTCACGACATAGTCCACTTTGAGGGACTTCGATCATAAATTTTCCTGATGAATAATGCAATGAAAATTTAGCATTGAAGTATTACCGACTTTGGAGGCCTCATTTTCAATCAATTTTACTAAACTTTCGTGTTTTCCAACTATTGCTGGAGCACCAACCGTTGTTAAGGCCGATAAGTAGTTAAGTTGTAAGGAAAAGCGATTGAATGTCGATGTAACTGCCTCTAATAAATCTCGTGACTTAGTAGTGTCCTAAGTGGATACAGTGCCGCTAATTCTTCTGTCTTTTTAAAATGGACATCAAACCCAAGATAAAAATTTCCAGTTGGGTAGTTCCATGTTGACTCTGAACCCGCTCTAGTAAATATCTTTTGTTGTGCAGAAATTGCTTTTTAAAAAGTCATTTTCTTAGTCTTGTCGAAAATGCCCTTTGTAGTCTCATAGTGTTCAGAAAGCAATGGCAAACTACTGAGCGTAAAACTTGCCTAGTACATCAACAGCAGCTGAAAAATGCTGGTGTTGACTGCAACGTCCTGTAAAGGATATGCAACATTTAAAAAAAAAGTATCGTGGTGCCGTTTGATGTTATACTCTTTCAAAACAGAAAAAGATAATATACAGATTCTTTGTTTATGTATGTTTTGTTCATGTAGCATATGCGCTTTGTTTTAATTTCCACGAAAAAGAAATAGTTTATAGTCTTGAAAACTTCTTAATTCTTATGTGATTCTTCTCTTCTTTGGTCCAACGTCTTCACTAGTTGAAGCCATTGTAGGTCTTCTTTTTTAACTGAAAGAAAAAAAAATAAAACACCACGGGTAATACTAATTAATAATTAATTAATTAATTAAAATTAAGTAAATAAAACGTTTCAGGGTTCACTTACCTATAGAATCGATATGGTAGACAGGATACTTGGTTAAAGTAGTTTGAACTCTTATTATAAATATGATAACTATGTATTTTAACGTCGATCGCAAAATCTCTCCAGACGCAGTGGCGATAGTAGAACGAAACTACAGAATAACACGGAACTTTGTCAAGCTGGACTGAAAGTAGTTATGCGTATGAGTCCGTTAGCGTTGCGAGCTTCCCGAAGTCGCGGCATATTTGAAATAGCTAAAATCTATGAATTTTCCCGAAAATGCAGGATATTTAAAATAGCTCAAAACCAATGAATGTTTCCAAAAATGCGAGATATTTCAAATTTCTCTTAGCTATAATTTAAAAACATATGATACGAACGACTCATAATGTAATGTTCTTTTGGTGATTTGTACAATAAAGGTAACATTTATGTTCATTTGACCTAGCTCCGCGCGCCGCAACATGACTCCCGGCGGGCCGCATGCGACCCGCGCGCCTCGTGTTGGCCACTCCTGTCCTAAGCCTTTGTTGACAACTGTCTAGGGTCAAAGTTCCGACAAACGGATAGATAGAGCATTACTTCGCAGATCTGATAGCTTCAGCAGCTTGTCTTGTTCCAGACGTATTGGTGTTACCTTTCCTCTAGAGCAGGGATGGCAAATACGAGGCCCGCGGGCCGCATGCGGCCCGCCGGAAGTCATGTTGCGGCACGCGGAGTAGGAAGCGATGTTGTGGTCGAGGCTGTAGCACGCTTGCTTGTTTACTTTAATTAACCCCCCCCCCCCCAACCCCCCTCCCCGCCAAAAAAAATTAGGTGCGTCGCCCGGCAGAAAATATTATTTCTGAAATATGGCCCGCCTGCTGAAAAGGTTGGCCACCCCTGCTCTAGAGTAAACTAGGTAAGCCGGGAGAGCTGCATTGACATCACATGGTCTCTAAATTCAGCCCAGGCTTTGTGCTATCTAGAGATATAACTCTGTTTTGCAAACTATTGTCTGTCAAGACGACAAGGTGCCAGCCCGTAGAACAAAAATTACATTTGCCAAGCCCGCCATTGACAGACCCACAAGAGAGCACGCCCTCAAGTAACATGCAGGCATTCAAGTGTCCTTACCCTGCCATAGAGACGTCATACATCGAGGTTGGAGTCCCGTGTAACCTGACCGCGCCAACAGTTTGATGCGTGTGAGTGTTTTCATATTTGGCTCCGTGCCTGGGAATTATGGTTATTGGCCGGATGGCTGAGCGTTTTTTAACTCAACATTAATAACGGTAAACATGTGACGGGTTGACCTTATCACGCAATGGTCGCGTGCTACCGTAGCCTGGACGTTGAGAAACTAATGAATATATAGATTATGGAACCTGGTTGTAAGATGGTTTAGTTCTAGAGCTGAGGAAGGTACGTCTTTGGGGAAAAAGTCTTTCTGTGCATTGTGGAAGCATACCTGCTTACCGATTTATCTACTTACCTGCCTTCTTGCCTTGCCTACCTACCTAACTACCTACCTACCAACCTAGCTTCCTATCTACAAATAAACTAACCAACCGACCAACTTACCTACCTATCTATCTACTTAGCTACCTACTCACCGGCTAAGCAACCAATCTACCTAGCAACCAACCAACCAACAAACCAATTAATCGATCAACCAACCAATCAACCAACCAACCAACATATCTACCAACTAACCAACCAAACAATCAACCTACCTACCTACCTATCTATCTATCAACGAACCAATCAACCGACAAACCAACCAACCAACCAACCAACCATTCAACCAACCAACCAACATATCTACCAACTAACCAACCAAACAATCAACCTACCTACCTACCTACCTATCTGTCTATCAACGAACCAATCAACCGACAAACCAACCAATCAACCAACCAACCAACCAACCAACCAACGATCAACCAACAATTGAACCTACCTGACATGCACGCTGGACAGTATACAAGATCTAGACAAATATATGGGAAAAAGGAAGACACGGGAAGACAGCAAAGGAAAATTCTTCACAGCCCTTCATCATGACATGGGCACATATTAGCTCATGAAAAGATACACACTGCTAGAAACCGCAACATGTGGAGCAGCATGATCGCTCACGCCAGCTGACAAGCATCTTGGGAATAATGATGATGAGAATAACCAGTTTTCGCAATGCTTGTTTAGGAGGTTGTTTCACAGCCTATGGGATAATACTGTTCGCACATACACAATTATCCATCACGCGAGGGAGAACCAAAATGTGAGGAGATAAGTTATATCAGTGGAGAAAGGAACATTTCGTGTGGAATGGCTATCCTAGCTCCAGAGGTCACAGATTGTGAGAATTGTATGAATATTTTGCCCACCCATGCCTGAGTGCAGGGAATGAACAGGGTTATAGGCTGGCTGAGAATGCACTCTTGGTGGTAGATTACCTATGGACAAGGGAGAGGTGGTCGAGCGCCTATGGGGCCAGGTGGAGAAGGTGGAGGAACAGATTAAGAACCCGTATGTGGAAAGAATGATATTGCGGGGGTTCGGCAGTGGTTCTGGAAGAATCTCAAAACTGAGAGGGAAGACAAGGAGAACTTTCAAACTCAACATCAGTTTCTACGAATATCGTCTGATTGGCCACGGTTAACCATAAACAAAAGACACCATACTTTGTGTTAGTTTGTGTTGGTTTATTGACATAATAGAAATTGAAGTTACACTCGGCCTATCACAATGATCTCTGACATCATGAGCGCAGAGCCAGGTCAACCAGCGACAGATCTGTGATCGCATATATTCTTATATTTTAGTACGTTCTACAGCTGGTTTTGGCGCCTATCCTTGCTGTTAGAGTTCTAGCCAAACAAAAACCAACCTACAAAATGAATATTTATAGTATGTGTGATTCTTGGGAGTACAGGGAGTGGCCAGCAGGAGCCACGGAAGTGGAAATCCAGCAACTAATTCAGGACAATGCTCACTCGGGTGATGTGATTATATACACAGATGGTTCGGTTTTGAGAGGCAGGAGACGTGCCTGGGGGTTCTTAGCAAAAGCTAATGGTCGACGTTTGGTGCAGGAGAGCCTGGTATATGATACCACAACATCTAGCTTAAGAATGGAGGTGGAGGCGGTCAGTGCAGCTTTCCGCTGGGTGCAGAATACGATATACACACACATCGTGATTGTAACTGACTCAAAAAGCATGCTGAGTAGGGTGAGGGCAGGCAAGCTTCGTGCAGAGAGGCTTGCTTCGCTTTGGAAGTCACGGGTGACAAGCGTCGCCTGGATCTTTTCTCCGGGGCATGCTGGTGTGCTGGGGAATGAACAGGCGAACAGATTGACTGGCTCGACAAAACTTGGTGGGGTATTGATGCATGATAAGGCAGACGTGGTTGCGGCCTTTTGGGAGCACGTGTACACTTTTGAGGAGCAAATGGATCACCATGGTCTGGAGAGAATGAGGCAGGGAGGGGTGACGAGGGGATCTGACCGCCGATCGACGCTCAGAGGAAAGGCGAGACGGATATATAATCAGATTGCTACTGGTACTATTATTGTGGGAACTCTTCGCTGGTTGCTGAGGATGGGGACGGAGCGCTTATGGGAATGCCCTGAATGCTGTGATGTCGGTTCTTAAATCAATCAATCAATCAATCAATCAATCTATGCGGAATTATGAACTGCCGCTGTAACGCCTTCGCCACATCACCTGTTTATAATTAGTGGTCAAATAACAAACACAAACAAATCGTGCCGTTATTATGGATCTAGTAGATAAGAGAGGTGAAAGATTCATAGCCTGGGTAGAATACTTTGAAATGATAATAGGTACCACCTGGTTCAAACACCACGCTCGACGATCATTCACGTGGACATGCCCTGGAGATATTATTCGCAATCAAAGTGACTACATAGCGATTCTAATGAGATTCAGAAGCAGTTCAGTGGGTGCAGAAACTAGACCAGGAGTGAATGGACATAATGACCAAGCGCTAGTTATAGAAAAGACAAGGTTAAGACTTAAAACCATGAAGAAAACACCAAAGAACATCAAGTTAGATCTAGCATTTCTTAAAACAGACAAAGACATTAGAGAAAGATACAATGTTACTGTAAAGAATAGATACAATGCCAATGAGATAGTACAGGCTATTGATGAACAATAGGACATGTTGCGGGAATCAATTCAACCGACATTAAGTGAAGCCATTCCACCCAAACATAGAACTGCAAAAGAAGAAATGGATGACAGATGCAATTTTACAGATGATGGACGAAAGAAGAAAGAAATAGCCAGATAAAGAAGAATGTAATAGAATACATAAGGAAATATTAAACAAATGCAAAGTGGCTAAAGAAGTCTGTCTGAATCAACAGTGCATTGAGATTGGGACAGACTATGAACAAGATTCACATTCCATGCATCAACAAATAAATGTAACAACAGATAGGAAAATACAAAATGACACTGGATGTTTAAATTCGAGGAATGGTGCAATATTGATGGGACAAGATGATATAATCAATAGATGGATGGAATATCTGGAAGAGCTGTATGATGATAAGAGACCAGATGTAAGTATTCAAAACAATGGCGAGGATCCACCGATACTTGCAGCGGAAGTTGAGGGAGCACTACATCGCGCGAAGAAAGGAAACGCACACGGTTCACACAAAATTACATTGGATGAGGTTGAGGCTCTAGGTAATTTTGGAATCGAAATATTGATAAAATTCCTAAATGACATCTACAAAAGTGGGTACATTCCTAGGATTTATTAAAATCCATCTTTACAGCTATGCCAAAGAAACCAGGCACTTTAGAATGCGAAGAGCATCGCACAATAAGGCTTATGAATCACATGACAAACTGTTACTGAGAATAATTATGAAAAGAATAAGAAACAAACTTTAAAAAGAAATTAATAATGTACAGTGTGGATTTGTGGAGGTAAGGGGTATAAAAAACGCTATATATATTTTATGACACTATTAGAAAGAGCTATAGAAGTAAAAACAAATCTGTACTTATGCTTCATAGGCTACGCAACAGCATTTGCAAATATGAAACATGAAGGAAATAAAATTTATAAAGCAGCTAAACATTGACGGCAAAGATCTGCGAATAATAAAGAGCAAATATTGGCAGCAAACTGCAGCCAAAAGTATCAACAACAGAGTAGGACCATTTAAGAATATGAAGAAGGGCGTCAGCCAAAGTTGTGTAATGGCTCCTAATTTATTCTCATTTTAATGTGAACATATAATGTGATCGACAGAAAATATGTCAGGGACCATCGTTGGTGGACATAATATAAATAACGTAGGCTACGCTGGTGACACTGTCTTGATAGCAACACGTCAGAAGGAACTATAGGAAATGATAGTATTGATAGATTCAGTGGTTGTATAAGTGAATACAATGGGCATAACATAAGATGGAAGATGCAACACAGAGATAGAGAACAGAATAGGACAAGCAACAAATGCATTTTATCAAATGTAGAACATTTTGTGCAATATGTCCTTGTCCTTGAACGATAGACAAAAAGTTCTTGCTTGTTACATAGAACCAATTTTAATATACGACTGTGAATCCTTAACAATTAATAAACATGTGAAAACATCTCTGGAAGCCTTGGAGATGTGGTTTTATAGAAGGATGCTGAAAATCAATTGGACTGCCAAAATGAGCAATCTGGGCATTTTGAGGGAAGGTAAGTCGCAAAGTCAATTTATCACAAACATCAGAAAGAGGCAATAATCATTTTTGACCATTAAGAAAGAAGACAAAAACTGGAGCATTTTGTGACAACCGGAAAGATTTGCGGAAAGAGAGATACAGGAAGGCAGCGTGAGAAGATTCTTGACAGTATTGTGTCATGGCACAGAAGGGAGTAAACAACGCTTATAAAAGTTAGTTGCATATCCTTTACAGGACGTCGCAGTGGACCCCATAATTGTTATTTTGCTGCTCGTGATCTCTTGGCACGTTTACTTTCAGTAGTTTGCATTGTTTTCTAAACGACCGGCACCCATACCATTTCGTAAAAAAATCTACACAAGGCAGTCTGCTGCCGAATCGCCCGCAGCTGTGTTTCCGACGCATCGAATTCGAATTGCATTTGTAACTCTTTCGCCACGGAGCCGGCTAAAACGCTCATGCCATTTTGACAATCAACACAATGCGATCTGCTGCCTAATCGCCAAGGGCTCGCTGCGAACCTTCAATAATGGTATTGTGAAACTGCTTTCACTATCTCCCAAGCCACAGACGCATCGTGTCTTTGGCGTAAATGGAGTTAAACCATCCCTGAATACGAGTTAAAACCATCGCTGTAAAGAAGTTGCAACCATCCATAAAAAAGGGTTAAAACCATCCGTAAATAAGAGTTAAAAACCATCCCTGAATAGGAGTTACATCATCATCATCATCATCATCATCATCATCATCATCATCATCATCATCATCATCATCATCATCATCATGTACCATGCCGGTAAGCGTGGGTGGTCATGTTCTGCCATCTCACTCGATCACCAGAGTCGTGGATCAGCTCCGTGTTTCTGTCTCAACCATGCCACAAGGCCAAGCCATCCAGGTACTTGCTTCTAGGTCTTCCCCTTGGTCTGTTCCCCTCGATCTTACCGGTTGTCACCAAGTTCTCCAAATCATTTCTTCTCATAACATGCCCAAAAAATTGTGACTGTCTACGTCTAATGTCTCTAATCAGTTTACGATCTTCATTTGTTTCTTGAAGGACTTGTTCATTGGTCTTTCTGGCTGTCCGTGGTATTCTTTGCATTTTCCAAGCTTCACATCCATATAAAAGTACAGGTTCTATGTAGCATCTCAACACACTTTTTCTCGTTTCAATTGACATCTTTTTATTGGTCGGTATGTTTTTCATCTTGCTAAAGGCTACTTTTAGGAGTTTTAGGAGTTACAACCATCCCTGAAAAGTAGTTGCAGCCATCTATAACAAGGAGGTACAACCATCCATAAAAAGGAGTTAAAACTATCCATGTAAAGGAGATAAAACCATCAATAATAAGGAATGAAAAGCATCGCTGATGAGTTAAATTCATCCCTGAAAAGGAGTTAAAACCATCCTTGACATAGAGTTAACACCATCCCTGGGAGCCATTGAAACTATTTAAGATAAAGAACACAAACAGATGACATTTGAATAATGTCACGCGGATCAGTTTTGACATAACGTAACTAAATTAGCAAATGTCAAAGGAAATATAATGAATATTGACATAGAATTTTAAGACCAGGGAAAACTGTATGGATGTAATAATGCCATGGCATTTGCTATTATTGTAGAAGCACGACGTCATGGTATTTCTTGCATTTGCCTCATGAACCACATGTCCGTTTGCTGTCAGGTCTTAGTCAGATATGAGTGTACTCCCGTGTAACAGTAGAATGTACTACCTGCTTTCTGTTAGCGCCGAAACTCGACACCCTATATTGTGCTAACTGCTTCGGGCGGAGGAGCGCTATTGGGAGGGTACGGCTTTATTAAAGTTGGAGGAAATTCAGCCTAAAGACTAAATGTCATGACAATGCAGATTAGGCCCTAATCCTTTGTCGGCAACTGGTCTAGACACATAGAACATTGCTTTGCTGATCCGGCAGCTTCTGAGCTTGTTTTGTTCCATATGTATTGGTGTTATTTTTCCTCTGGAGTAAACTAGCAGGCCGAGAGATGGATCATGCTGCATGGGCAACACATGGTCTCTACATTTCAGCCCAGACTTTGTGCTATGGAGAAGTATAACATTCACTACATATGGCCTGTAGTTATTATGCCTTGTTAAGAGATTAGAATGGACGAATGGAGAGCTCTTTTTTAAGCATCCGGTGCGCTGATGCCCAGATAGTGGGTTCAACCCCTACACCAGTCAGTTGGACAGAAAATGTTGACTTCTCGTCCTAGACTTGTGGACGTAAATTACAAGTACCTCTGAAGTTGAAGTGGGTTCGCTTGATGGCGAGGAACACTAGTAACGGTAAAGCTAATCCACATGCAAACATCAGTCCACTGCACTAGAAGTTGTAGCACGTATTATGGAGTACTCTTGATTTCAAAGCGAGCAAGCCAGCGCAAAATTAAATTGCCTTGTTAGAAACACAATGTAACAACCTATCATCTGTCAAGACGGCAAGGTGCCGGTAAGTGACAGTTCCGTTTCAGTCAGATGTTTCTCAGCGTATCTGTTTGTTGTCCATAGTTCACAAGAAAACAATACAATTAGGAGTTGGGGGACAGGGGACGGATGGTCTTCTGGGCGAAGTCGTCAGGCTGTCTGAATCTCCTTCTGAACGTCGAAATTAAAGAAGAAATTAAACAAGCGCCACTAGACCAGGCAGGAAATACACAGGGAGATGAGGCCATAAAGTACAAGACGCATTACGTAAATGAAACACGAAGAGCGATAATAAGACAATATCAGATTGCCCAGTAATGAAATGTGCAGAGTGTCCCGTCACGCGTAGACGTCACTCGAAGCCGAGGGAAGTGTCCACAGACAGAACGGATGTCGCATTGCTAGACTGGTGGTCGCAATGCGAGATACAGTTATAGCACACGATTAGGTCGTTACTGAATGTTTATCTATCTGAGCCTGCCTGCCTGCCTGCCTGCCTGCCTGCCTGCCTGCCTGCCTGCCTGCCTGCCTGCCTGCCTTCCTTCCTTCCTTCCTTCCTTCCTTCCTTCCTTCCTTCCTTTCTTCCTTCCTTCCTCTTTCCTTCCTTCCTTCCTTCCTTCCTTCCTTCCTTCCTTCCTTTCTTTCTTTCTTTCTTTCTTTCTTTCTTTCTTTCTTTCTTTCTTTCTTTCTTTCTTTCTTTCTTTCTTTCTTTCTTTCTTTCTTTCTTTCTTTCTTTCTTTCTTTCTTTCTTTCTTTCTTTCTTTCTTTCTTTCTTTCTTTCTTTCTTTCTTTCTTTCTTCTTTCTTTCTTTCTTTCTTTCTTTCTTTCTTTCTTTCTTTCTTTCTTTCTTTCTTTCTTTCTTTCTTTCTTTCTTTCTTTCTTTCTTTCTTTCTTTCTTTCTTTCTTTCTTTCTTTCTTTCTTTCTTTCTTTCTTTCTTTCTTCCTTCCTTCCTTCCTTCCTTCCTTCCTTCCTTCCTTCCTTCCTTCCTTCCTTCCTTCCTTCCTTCCTTCCTTCCTTCCTTCCTTCCTTCCTTCCTTTCTTTCTTTCTTTCTTTCTTTCTTTCTTTCTTCCTTCCTTCCTTCCTTCCTTTCTTTCTTTCTTTCTTTCTTTCTTTCTTTCTTTCTTTCTTTCTTTCTTTCTTTCTTTCCTTAGGTCAACTAGTGTCATATATCTGCCTGCCTGCCTGCCTGCCTGCCTGCCTGTCTGTCTGTCTGTCTGTCTGTAACAGAGCCAAATCGGCGCACCTTGGTTTGGCTTGTTAGAGCAGTTTGACTCTGGCAACTGCCGGAACTCTAGCGAGACAAAAAGATCTGATGCCATTGGTTGTGTAGAAGCCAGCTCGGTTTGTGAAGTCAGGCACTTTGGCCTTGTGTATATAGTTTTGTGGCCAGCCCGCTTTGAGACGAGATATGTGGAGTTTCCCATCTGTTCATCAGTGAACAACCTATGTCTTGAAAAATACGAGTGGCTGACTAGTTAGTGTCAGCAGGACTGGGTTCATGGCGGGGTTATAAATTGTGTCACAACTCTTTTGTTTGTGTCGCGTCTTAGGACTTATGTTGTGTAACTTATGTTTTTGTAGTGCCTTATTGTTGTCTGTGTCAAAGTTCTTTATTGTGTCAGCCTAACCAGCAACTGGTTAGAACACCTGTGGTGTGGTACTCGGTGTACTCTGTTGTCTTAAGCGCTGCTGATTGGCTAGGAGTTACCCACAGTTGTTGTTTGATATATACAATTGTCTGTTGTGTCTGTTATTGAAATTCAATGTCATCCAACATGTTCTGTTAGAAAAAATAAATAAAGAGCTGATTTATTTGTCCTTGATTTGTTTGTTTAGTCTCTATTAGTTTTTACAACCACTATATCTACCACAATCTAACATCTTAATTCACTGCTTGGGCTCTAACATGGTGGTTCCTGTGTGAACATCCATAATAGTTTTTGCCTCTGCCATCGAATCTCGTACCTTCTTATCTAATTACTATATCTTTTTTTGTCAGCTGAGGGCGGTGTGAGGTTCTCTCTCTTTTACTACTTCTCTTCTTTGGCCGTAACGAAGTCAGAGTTACTCTCTACCTCTTAGCACCGTAGCAAAGGAAAACATCGGTCTTTCCCTTGTTCCTGTCTCCCTCGGCTACATTTCTTTCTTTCTTTCTTTCTTTCTTTCTTTCTTTCTTTCTTTCTTTCTTTCTTTCTTTCTTTCTTTCTTTCTTTCTTTCTTTCTTTCTTCTCTGTCTGTCTGTCTGTCTGTCTGTCTGTCTGTCTGTCTTTATTTATTTAATAGTGTCTTTCTTATCTTCTGTTTGTATATTATTTTTAGGTTCGATTGAAATATTTCCTATCAACGCTTCTATGGTGGCCGATGTATTGCCTTCAATGTGCTCCGGGCATTAGGTGAGACCGGCTTCCTTATCCTATAAAAAAAAAAACTGTGGTTGCAAAAGCCAAATACGTCTACAAATAGCTCTGAATGAGTTGGGTGAGGTCTTAAACTCCATTCGGAGATAAAGGACAAAAAAAAAAACACACACACACACACACACACACAGAAGTTCAGTATAACCACACATGAGTTCATATCAATGCCCTAAAATAACCACCCGCAAATGAAGAACGTCTCCTGATTTCTTTGCAGTTTCTGTATGTCCTTACTTCCGTTATATCTTTGTGTTTTCTTTGTTTAAAGGCGTTCGTGGCTTAAAGGTACCGTACGCAGTTTCACAATCTCGAAGGCAGCTGCAGACGATTTAGGAGCAGCTCACTTTGCGTTGATGTTCAAAATGATATGAGTGTCGGCTGTTTAGAAAGAAGTGGCAAACTGCTGAATTTAAAATTGCCTAGAAAGTCATAAACAAGCAATAATTGCTGAAATTGGAAAGGACGTCTTATAAACGACATGCAAGTAACCTTGCTTTTAATTCTGTTCTTCTTTTAGGAGTTTGTTTTCTTGTCTCATCTCCGTTGTATTTCGCTGTTTATTCCTTGGTCTGGCAACTTGCGTGTTAAGATAGAGTTTGTTGACAATGGGGACATTTTCATAGCGAAGTGATTCCGTCGCCTGACTCGTACTCTCAAGATTGTAGGTTCGATCCCACGGCCAGGACATTCAGTCTCGAGTACAATTTTCTCGGTGATTCCTGAGCTGCGGAGTTTTTGCGTTGTGCGAAGTTTTTGATCGGGCAGCCGCCCTAAGAAAAGAGCCGAGCCGTATGGGATAGACCCGGTGTAATGAAGACACCACTCTTTCCTTTTAAGCCATTTTAAAGCTGTTGACAATGAAATGCCAGAAACGCATGGAGGAAACGTCGCCGACATACGTCTGATCAAAGTCTGTACAACATTATCAATACAGGTTTAAGCCAATCTGTACAACAATACCGACAGATGCCTAATCTAAGCCAGTCTATACAGCATTACCGACAGATGCCTAATCTAAGCCAGTCTATACAACATTACCGACAGATGCTTAATCTAAGCCAGACTATACAGCATTACCGACAGATGCTTAATCTAAGCCAGACTATACAGCATTACCGACAGATGCCTAATCTAAGCCAGTCTATACAACATTACCGACAGATGCTTAATCTAAGCCAGTCTATACAACATTACCGACAGATGCTTAATCTAAGCCAGTCTATACAACATTACCGACAGATGCTTAATCTAAGCCAGACTATACAGCATTACCGACAGATGCTTAATCTAAGCCAGTCTATACAACATTACCGACAGATGCTTAATCTAAGCCAGACTATACAGCATTACCGACAGATGCTTAATCTAAGCCAGACTATACAGCATTACCGACAGATGCCTAATCTAAGCCAGTCTATACAACATTACCGACAGATGTCTAATTTAAGCCCGTCTATAGAATATTACCTACATTGGTCAAATTTAAGCCAGTCTGTACAACATTACCGACATAGGCCTAATCTAAGCCAGTCTGTACAACATTACCCACATATGCCTAATCTAAGCCAGTCTGAACGGGTTGTACTGAACCATCACCTGGTTACACACTAAAACACATCTCTCTGCAGATGTGCAGTTAGAGCAAATGTCGTGCAGATCCCTATAGCCTGGGATGGAGATGGGAAGACCATCTCTGGATCATAGTTCCCGTGGTAATGGTACTTTGGAACACGGTGGAGAGAAAGTATCTAAACCAGCCTCATTTCAATAGAAGCAAGGTTTTATTCAGGGCACATTTGGCCTGGCCATCAGTGTACGGAACATAAGAGTTAAAACTTAATAACATTGTCCAGAGAAGTGACCACCCACCAGTCAACCATCATCTCTCCAATTGCGATTTAAAATCTTCTTTCTTTTCAAATATCCGTGACTACAAGACTAGTGTGGTGAGAACTAACCTGAAAGCAAGAGGAAAAGAAAGAAAGACATAAAAACATAAAGAAAGAAAGAGAGAAAGAAAGAAAGAAAAGGAACGATGGAAGGAAGGAAGGTAGGAAAAAAGGAAGAAAGAAAGAAAGAAAGAAAGAAAGAAAGAAAGAAAGAAAGAAAGAAAGAGAGCACGTGTTGAAATACACCTAGTGCAATGTTGTTGATTCGTGAACTCGTACACGTTGGAAATACCTTTCGCTAGATCTTGTTTCCTTCAAATGACGTGCTTCTCATTAATTCTAGAAGAAAGGGTTATATTGCAATTTTGAAGGCTGGTATATATGATATAGAAATCCAAATTATGTGTTTTTATTTGCTAGCCAATAAAGGCGGATCACCAGCCTGGGATGTAAGAACTAGACGCCCACGACAGCAGTTTCTCCTGAAGATTCGCCTTTGCACGTAAGCAAAATTGACGTAGCGAATGTCATCTACGTTATTCTCTCAATTAATAGACGTCTATTTATGGCAACATTTGCAAGCAAACGAGGTGTTGTCGTCATTTGGAGGTGACAGATTCGAATCACGGTCCTTAACTATAGCTTTTCAATTGTTCTGTTGTCTAGTGCGTTATCTAATCTCTATCTCTTTCTTCTATTTCTATGAAACAATACACGAATGTTTCTTTATGAACTAAACTATTCTCTAAATTATTAGACTTCTTTGTATCTCAATATTTGCATGTTAAGCAAAACCGACCTAACTAATCTCGTCTACATTTTTCTCGAAATTATTTGACGTGTATTTATCTCAACATTTGCAAGTAAGCAAAACCGACGTAACTAACCTCGTTTCTAAATTATTAGACTTCTATTATCTCAATATTTGGAAGTAACCAAAAGCGACCTAACTTATCTCTTCTACGTGATCCTCTATAATATTAGACTTCTGTTTATCACCACACTGCAGCCTGGAAAGCTAAATTCGATTATGCAGAAATATGCAAAAAAAATTACACAGTTGACATTTCGGGTTGTTTAATTGTGTATGAAATCCATGGCACAATTGGTCACGTTGGCTTGTAACGTGACACTACGGACAATGTTTGCACAATTGGTCACGTTGGCTTGTAACGTGACACAACGGACAATGTTTGCATGCGGAACACGGATGTCTTTACGTGACAGATATTGCTGTCACGAGATAAACTCAATGGAGTTGTCTCTGATAAAATTTCTGGAGACAGATTTCTTCCTCTCCTTCCATATTTGTGTACGTTAGTAAGCACGTCTGTCTGTCTGTCTGTCTGTCCGTCCGTCCGTCCGTCCGCCCGTCCGCCCGCCCGTCCGGGGGTTGTGTGGTTTGGTGGGTGATGTGTGTAGGTCGGTGGATGTGTGGTTGAGGGATGGGTGATTGGAAGTGTGTAGGTGGATGCGGGGAGGATGTGTGGGTGAGTGTGTGTGGGATCGGGGAGATTATGTGGGTGGGCGAAGAATGGGTGCAGAATGTGCGGGTTGGCAGGGAATGTATGTGTGGGTGGGGTACTGTATGGTTGGAAGATGTGTGTTTGGCTGAGTGGTTGGGGTATGTGGGTGGGTGGGTGGGATGGATGGGTGGAGGATGTGTGGGTGGGTGAGTGTGTGTGGGTTGGGGGATAGGTGGGGGATGTGTGTGTGTGGTTACGGAGATGTGTGTGGGTGGTGGATAAGTGAGTGTGTGGGGGAATATTTGTGTGCTTCGGTGTGCGTGTGTGGTTTGGGGGTGTGTGTGAGTGGATGGTGGATGTGTGTGTGGTGGGTGGGGGGTGTGTCTCATAACATGATAATGTGCATGATAATATTTCTTTCTTTCTTTCTTTCTTTCTTTTATAACTTGCCTTTCAGTATATATTTCTTGGGAAAGCAGGAGTGGCTGACTAGCAAGCAAACTTGATTATGTGTTCGATCCCACGCTTTGGAATTATTGTATAGAATCGACCAAGGCAAAACAAATGAATCAATCGAAAACTGACCCCTGAAATCAAAGGAGCCGGTCTCCCTGGCGAGGAGGTTAACGACTTTCTCCGTAATCCCTTATATCCACGCGAGGAACACAGCTGCGCGAGATTTAGAAGCGGGTAGCGTCGCGTTGGTTACTCACGGGGTATGTGAGCCGGTCGCTCATAAATCAATAGCAAACTATGAGGGTGAGTTAATAAGTAAGTCACAAATGGCTGTAGAAAAATAACTAAATATGATAATAACTTGAAACCAGCTTATTTTTATAGATACACTGTCCCTTTATTTCTCAACATAATTTCCACCAACATTGATGCACGTATCCCATCGTTTTATCAGTTCTCCCAATCCGGCTGCATAGAACTGCGTGCTCTGTTTTCTAAACCACGTTTTTACTTCAAATTCAACTTCGGCGTCATTCGCGAAATGTCTCCCGCCAAGCTCAGTTTCCTGTTTATGCTGACAAATGTTTGACCCGTAAAACGGTGCATAGCTGCGAAGAAAACGTTACGGGGGCGAGTCAATAAGATAGTCACACAGTTCTGTGGGAAGATAGGTCAGTGAAAACAAAGCACGCAATTCTATGCAGCCGGTTTGGGAGGACTGTTAAAATGATGGGATAAGTGCATTAATGTTGGTGGAAATTATGTTGAGAACTAAAAGGACATTGTATGTATAAAAATAAACTGGTTTCAAGTTGTTATCGTCTTTATTTATTTTTCTAGAGACATTTGTGACTTACTTATTAACTTTCTCTCGTACTGAGCGTAATCTTGCCAAGAACATCAACAACACCTGAAAAATGCTGGTGTTGACTGCAACGTCCTGTAAGGGATATGCAACTTTAAAAATAAAAAAAATCAGAGGAGAGGATTCGAATGGTCAAATTAGAAAAAGACAGAGAAATGAGACATGCGGAAGAGCTGGCCAGCAACGGCAACATGAACTACAGATGAGAAATCTAGATTATCAAAGACAATCCGTGTCAGTGATCAATGCAATTAGCTCACCGTCATCCATTTAAGAGAACCAGTTATCTAATAACCTAAAGGTTGGAGCGATGAGTTTTCCACAGCCTCTGGTTGACGGGGAACGCGAGCAGAAACCTAAAAAAAAAATTCCGGGAAATAAAGGCAGCTGGCGGGGTATTGACCGCAATACTCATCTAGTGACAAGTGTTGTAACAATATGGGGTCAACATCCTATACATTATATAAACTGGAGAATTTGGTGACAACTGGCATGATAGAGGAAAAGGGGGGAGGAAGGCGAAGGGTTGGGTGCTGAGGGGTCTCAAGGTATGGTGTCCACCTCGAGTGCTGGAGGTCCCGGGTTCAAGTCCCGGTAAGGGTCAGGATTTTTTGACGTGGACTCCTAGTAACAACATTTCCCCTGGTCTCTGGGTAGTGAGATCGTACGCCCGTGTGTATTGTCGCGCACGTAAGATATTCCTCGGCAGTTGAGAATCGAAAAAAGTAGCCTAACGGCGCTTCCCGGGCAACATTTCGAGTTAAAAATCTACCCAAAGTATTTCGCCGGTGCTACAGAGTTCATGCACTGAGCTGAGATTCTCCGGACTCAGGCTTGAGTTAGGAGTAGAACGGAGCACTTATGGGTTACACCCGTGTGCCGTGATGTTGATCCGTCGACTAAACTAAACTATACTAAACTAAACTAAACTAAACTGGCAAGATAGAGGGGTAAAATACAAGGGTTATGCAGAGAGGTAAATATATGAATGGCGTAGGCACATTGCATGGTCGGAACAAATACACAGAGCTGATCCAAGACTGGTGATCGAGTGAGATGGTGAAACATGACCGCTCACGCTTGTCTGCATGACATACGATGGTGATCACACTCAGTACACCGCCTGGCGCGAAGAGTAGTAATTTACACCATCATTTGTCTTCTGTATTTTCTTGAAATTACTTATCTTTGAGGCTTTCATTTCTTATATTCTTCATTGTCTTCTTCCAATCTATAAGTATAGAAAGCTAGACTTTGTGGTTGTGCATAGTTCAAGCCACACTCATTTACTAACTGTACATTAAGTTAGTATAACGCTCTTTATAACGCCGTTGCCGGTACTGGGAATCTTCTTTTTATAGTCAATGCGATGTGGCGTTGGTGATCATGTATGTCCACAACCTTCTGTTTCTTGTGCCACCAATCATTTCAGATACCCACGTTCCTTCATACCGGGATGTCAAACTATCCAGCACCTTCTTTCTTGATCTCCTCCTGCTTGTCATACTCTCCATCTTTCTCGTTGTGACAATATACTCCACCTTTCCCCCTTTCATAGTTAGTGAGTTAGTTAATAGCGATCCCAACCTTACTGCAAAGGGTCGCCCCATTATGTTCCGTTCCTGCGCCAGTGAATATCACTCAAAATGCTCCTCACTGCCCCATGTGTAAAGTGGAACAAACAGGAGTCTCGATACACCAACAGCCCGCACAGGTGTTCTGTGCATAATGCCGCTGCCAGAATGCCAACACAAATGTCAACCATGAAAAATACAGTTCATTGTCGATGGAAGCGACAGTCAATAGAAAACCAGCAGCCACAAATTGCTGCATAAGGCAACCCAATTAGTTCAGCGATCGGCCGGCCGTCATTTTTCAGAACACGCAGTTCACGCTACAAACAACCGCAGACAGATGTAAAGCACTCCACACGAAATTCATAGATCACAATGTCGCACCCCGCACTCAAGTCAGTAGCAGGGTGATGGAACCACCCCTCTCGTATGATGTACCCAAAGAATGTGCACTGACTTCTCCTGAACGAACCAGGTATCACGTGAGTTAACTTCCTTCAAGAGCTCTTTCGAGAACATGGTAATAAAATGTGAACTATAAAAGAACATTTTATTTTCACGCTGTCAGAAACTTTGGGAAAATAGTGTTAGACCACATGTGTTTATTGCTCATCTTTACCTGCACATCTTTACTGTACATCTTTACTGTACATCTTTACTGCATATCATTACTTGTATATCTGTACTGAACATCTTTACTTGTATATCTTTACGGAGCATCTTTACTTGTACATCTTTATTTGTACATCTTCACCTGCACTAACATCTTTTACCGTGTATGTATATATCACTACAGCCCCTTAACATGCACATCCGCTATTACACACCTGCACTAGCACACCTTTACATCCCCAGGTATCACACAACAACCAGAGCCACATTCTATCCACTTGAAACGACAAAGAATTCTCCCATCAAATCTGACATTTAATAATAAAAACAAAATAAACACAGATAACAATCGATGGACAAGGGCGGAAACGATGGACAATGGCGGAGAAAGCCGGAGAGCGCGAGCAATCCTTCAACGTGTAATCGCTTTACGTGTAAATTATGTGCATGGTTTTAAAAATAGCAAGCTAAACCCGTTACATTGTATCAGATGTTATTAAAAGTTACAGTATTTTTTTTTTTAATGTTTGCTCGCCTTGATCCGTTTTTTTTAATTTTAATATTATTTTCGTTGTATTAAATTCTTGACTTCTTTGTCCCCAAGAGTATTATGATACATGAGTCATTCTTAAGTGAACGCTTTGATCATATCGTCACACTCCTATTTAGAAAATTATCATTGCACACCCGTAGACATACATGAGAGGGCAGATAAAATCAAAAATACAAAAGACAAGAGGAGCACTTAGAATAGTTTCCTTAGAACATAGCACCTGGAAATGTGCGGAAATAAAAGGTAATGAAAACAATTACCAGACTTATAATGTTAATTCCATGCTAAATCAATGCTAATGTATGGATTGGAAACATGGATAACTTATACAAAAATAAATAATACACCTCAAACTATAATTAATACGGGGTTTCCGGAAGTCTCCGGCCTTCGGGAAATACGAAAGACTCCGTGGCGAAGTAGTCAAGCCGTCTGACTCGTGCTCCGAAGTTTGTGGGTTCGATTCCGGGTTACGTCTTTCGGTTCATGAGTGAATTTTTCTCTGAGACTCCCAGGGAGTCGTCGCCGGAGCTACGAAGTTCGTGCTTTGTGCGATGCTTTCTGCAGGTCACCCTGCGGAAAGAGACCGAGCCGTATGGGATAAAATCCGGGGCAATGAAGTCGATCCTCTCGACTTTTAAAACTTTGAGACATTAATTAATTCGTGCCCGCGCAGAATATTGGGAATAAAAGGAGTACGAAATCACCAATATGAAATAAAGCCTGTCAGCTTGCAGAGAACTGAACAAGTCTAGTGAACCGAGAGGTGAAGAAGAGACTGGCGGTGGATACAACAGCCATTTAGAAAACTAGAGGATGGGACAGGCACTCTCTTATATGGAACCCACACGGCGAACGAAATAGTGAAATACAATATATGAATACGACAGCCATTTAGAAAACTAGAGGATGGGACAGACGCTCACTTATATGGAACCCACACGGCGAACGAAATAGTGAAATACAATATATGAATACGACAGCCATTTAGAAAACTAGAGGATGGGACAGACGCTCACTTATATGGAACCCACACGGCGAACGAAATAGTGAAATACAATATATGAATACGACAGCCATTTAGAAAACTAGAGGATGGGACAGACGCTTACTTATATGGAACCCACACGGCGAATGAAATATTGGAAGAACTAAAACATGTAAAGAAGGGAAATACAGACAGAGATGAACTATGTGGAGAGGACGTGGGGGGGGGTGGGGGGGGGGGCTGCAGCAGATGGCAACAGATAGGTCGGTTAGGGTGAGAAGATTGAGGTCACACTCCCAGATGGGGGGTAGGGGCCAAAGAGACGGCAACCACGAAAGCAAGTTAGTTGCATATCCTTTACAGGAGGTCGTCGGTCTACCCCATGTTTTGTTTTGCCCTTTGTGATTTCTTTGTAAGTTTAAGTTCAGTACACTGCCATTGCCTTCGCATCGACCGGCACGCAAACTATTTCATAACAACCACGGAAGATACATGTTAAATGGGCATGCGATTAGATATTGTTATATGAACACAAGAAAGGACATCTTAAATACGAATATACCAGTATTAGGATCCTCGCTGGTGCTACAGAGTTTGTGCACTGAGCTGAGTTTCTCCAGACTCATGTTTGAGTTAGGAGAAGAACGGAGCACTTATGGGTTGCACCCGTGCGCCGTGATGTTGATCCATCGACTAAACCTTTAATGTAAAACTGAATATACCAGTCGCATTTAGGTGTTTACCTGATATCGCTCTATCCCAAACACTTGTTAGTGGATGTTTACTTTATATCTTTCAATCTCGTGTACTTAATTATAGATGTTTACTTTATATACTTCTATCACAAGTACTTCTTAGTAAGTGTGTACTTATTGTTGTTCTATCCCAATACTTGTTAACAGGTGTTTACTTTACACTGTTGTATCCCAAGTACTGTTTATTTTAAACTGGTTTGTGAATGCTGTTAAAGGCTGAGTTTGACCCCTAGTGTCTGATGAAAAGGGCTTCGGGCTATTTGAGCCCGAAAAGAGCTTGCTTCTATTGGAGCGAAGTTGCTGTAGTGACTTTTCTCTTGACACGATATCCCAGTATTATCACTATGGGCACTATGATGTTGTGATTTGCTTCACCCCAAGCTAAAAACCCAACAGGGTGTACAAAGCCGATACTGGAGATGACACTAACAGTGGTCACACTAACACACACTACCAGCATGAGAAGAATCGATAAATGAAATGATCCGGCAGCTTCTGCAGCTTGTCTTGTTCCAGACATATTGGTATTACCTTTCCTCTAGACTAAACTAGGCAGGCCGAGGAGAGAGGGATCATACTGCATTGGCAACACATGGTATCTAAACTCAGCCCAGGCTTTGTGTTATGGAGAGGTATAACTACTCCATTTTACAAACTATCGTCTGTCAAGGCGGCAAAGTGCCAGTATATCTTATATATATATATAAAATGGACACGGACAACAAACATATTGCAAGCCAAGCGGTAACTCAGAATTAATGTTTGAATAAGAGTAAGCTCCCCATTAAAACATTACATAATCCACTGGCTGTAAAGGATTACACATTTTTGTTTGTCTGTCTGTTGGAATTATCTATAAATTTAGACGTTATTTGAATGTGACTGGGTGGGCATCAGAATTAGCCGTCAAATCTAGATTCACGTCCTCGTATATCTTTCAACAAATGGTTTAGCATATCGGTTAAACATGAGTATTATCTAGCTCTTTGCTTGCTGTCTTTTACCTTCTCTTTTTCCTTCTGCGGCTAGCAATACCTGGTAAATGGAATTTCGGCGAGGGGATTATATAATTAATTGCTTTGTTTCTTCTCTTTTTTCTCTTTTTCCTCCCCCCCCCCTTTCTCCTGGAAGTAAAGGCGGCCCGTGCAATATCTAACTATAAAAATGCAAGGCTAGCAACGTGTATTCGTTATGCTTCATGGCGTCTGTAAGGATCTATTGTTTGTTAGAGAAGGTCATATCATCATCGCCATGTTCCCTGCCAGCTGGCGTAGGCGTTCATGTCTCTCCTCAGATCTCGGCCCATTGATGCTCTGGATCAACTCTGCTGATGGTAATCCTCCATTCCTTTGCCTCTTTACCCCTTGATATTTCCAGTTCTCATGATGTTTTCCAATTCCTGTCGTCTCCTCACATGACCAAAGAAAAATGTCTCTTTCTTATTGTTGTATATATTGTTGTAGTTTTATTAGCATCTTGCAGACAATGGTTGTTAGTTACTCTGGCAGTCTAAAGAATTCGCAAAATTCGTCCCAGGAACCTCATCTCTGTTGTTTTGAAAATCGTCCTAATATAGAGAAGACTGTATCTCCGATTAATTACGATGTGATCGCCGGAGGATATAACATCCCCAAGATTCCTTATTCTGTAATGTAAATTACAGTTAATAAGAATAGGGCAGCACTGGGGATCGCTGGACAACATCAGGTGATGGGCTGGGAGAAGCGTACATGAATGAACCACGTCGACACAGGACAGAGAGTGTTATAGCTGACCTTTAATGCTGAGATTGATTGGAGATGTCTTTTAACTGATTGCTTGGAGATATGTAATTGATTGAATGATTGAAGATGCCATTTAATCGATTATTTGATTGAAGATATGATTCACGTTATTGATTGATTGATTTATTGATTGATATATTGATTGGAGACTGCATTTAATTGATTGATTAATTAAGCCTACAGGATTTGTTTGTCTCGGCCAAGTGTTATAAATGTGTTCTAATCAGAACTTACTGAGAATTACTGAAGAGGTGGAATTGAACTGGTTACCTTATCTTACTATGCCGTGTCCTAGAACAGATTTAGACTGAACTGACCAAATGGAACCAGAAGAAGAGCCCAACAATGTTAACGATGGACAGAATCCATGGGAGTCGCGACATATGAAGCCCACAAACAGACATTCTCCCGCTGTTTATGCTTCACCTGGACACCACAAGGTACAAGGGGAACAAGATCAAATGAATGTGTGCCCTACCCCTAGGTACTTCATTTGAATCTCCCCCCCCCCCCCCCCCCAGTACTATGGACATTGAGTTGGAGCTTGTTAACAATGAAATAGAAAAGGGATTCAACTGAAAACATTAAAAGTGTACTAGAAATTACATTAACCATGCCATTGTCTTGTGGCCTGTCAATATTGTTGTTAAAAATGTCAAATTTGTTAAAAACGTGACATCAGGATTCAGACGAACACATTGACGTCATAAGGACAGTTTAAAATGATCGCCCCACTTTTGACATGCACCAAAGAGTAATAGCGTTCTGTTATGCGTTTTATTTTAATCAGTGAAGTGGTGAAACCTATAGAAATTTATCGGCGAATGAAGGTCCGGTATGGTGATGCACGCCTGTCAATTCAGCGAGTGTATGAGTAGAGTATGAAGTTTTAAAACGGCGTGACTTCTGTGACAGACTGTTCAAGATCGGGTCAGGCACACCGAGTAGTGACCCCAGAGAATTTTTTTCTACAAGAAACCAAGCACTTTATAGGCGCTGGAGGACTTGTATTGAACGCAGTAGTGACTACATCCAAGAAATGCATTTGTTCTTTATTCTTTTCTCTCCCCCCCCCCCCCCCCCCCCACTCGAATATATTCACACCAAACAAACAAAAAATTTAAGGATTTCATTAAAAACCCCGTCGTACTTCAAACTCATGAAGGAAACATTACCCTCATAAGCAAGCTCTACCAGTCTGCACGAACGGTGTAATACACCGTTATCTGATTTTATCCTATTAAGTCACAACCCGATCTTCTTTATTAAAACCCCACTTCAAGAGGCAAAATTATACATTGCGGAAGTAATGTAGACCACAATAGGGGTACAAATAAAGAAGCTAAAATAAGAAAACAAAAGACAAGAAGAGCTTTCGTGGCCTGAGGAATTTGGTTGACGTCAAAGGAAGATAAACTTTGCACCAAACTTCGGATTTCTATCTCCAAAGTTCAATCAGTACGAGGTCAGCATGGCCAAATGGATAAGAACGCCCTTTCTTAAAAATCCGGTGTGCTGATGCAGAGGTATGACCCTACAGTGGTCATTTGCACTAAAATGTTAACTTGTCCCTGATTGGGGGAGGGCGTAAATTACAAGTACCTCTGAAGTCGGAGTGGGTTCGCTTGATGGCGAGGAACACTGGCAATAAAGAAAGCTAATCAACACGCAACATTTAATCCAGTGCTACTAGAAGTAGTTATATTGACTACGCTTGAGTTCAAAGCGAGCGCGCGCCAAACTATGGGTCAGACACACGGAGAACAGCTAAATGAATTACAAGAAACTATAAACATTCACTAACTGGTGTTCACGAAGAATAGAAGGAATAAAATGGCATGACAGAATCACCAATGTGGAGCTCATGGAGATAAACATAAATACCAGTACACCAACATGTGGTTAGAAAACACACTGGATAGGACACACACTGGATAGGACACACGCTGGATAGAACACGCACTGGATAGAACACACATTGGATAGAACACACATTGGATAGGACACTCACTGGATAGGACACACTGGAAAGGACACACACTGGATATAACATGTACTGGATAGAATACACACTGGATAGGAAACTCACTGCATAGGATACACACTGGATAGGACACATACTAGATAGGACACTCACTGGATAGGACAACACTGGATAGGACACTCACTGGATAGGACACACACTGGATATGACATTCACTAGATAAGACACACACTGGATATGACATTCACTAGATAGGACACACACTGGATAGGACATTCACTAGATAGGACACACACTGGATAGGACATTCACTAGATAGGACAACACTAGAAAGGACACACACTGGATAGGACACACACTGGATAGGACATTCACTAGATAGGACACACACTAGATAGGACACACCCTGGATATGACGCTCTCTGCATATGACACTCTATAGATTGGACACACATTGGATAAGATCATACTGGATGTGACACACATTGGATAGGACACACATTGGATAGGACATATTGGATAGGACACACACTGGATAGGACATACACTGAGACAACCTGAGGACATTATAACCAGACACTCTCTTGCCTGGAACCCACAAGGAAAACAAAATAGCGGCAGACCCAAACAATCACGGAGAAGAGAATTACGGAGAGGAATAATATTGGGGGGACTCAGATGGAGCAGCAGGAGATAGCAAAAGAATGGACGGATTGGCGTGGTTTGGCTGAGAGACTGTGTCTTAATGAGGGATAAAGGGCAGATGAAGAGGAAGAAGTGGAATGTCTTTCTGCAATGTCAGCGGTACGGTAGCATGATGACTAGACGCCTGTCTACCGGCCCTGGAGGTCGTGAGTTCGAGTTCCTCGTTGAGGTGGATATATTTAACTGACCAGGTTCCCAGTTCAACCACACCCAAAACGGGAACCAGGAAATGTATAAGGAGATAAAGGCGGCAGACGTGATGTTAACAATATCACTCGTGAAGTACAGAATCGTCTTTAAAGATATGTGTGTAGAGACTGACGTGATTGGCACCTTGCTGTCTTGCCAGACCGCAGTTTGTTAAATGCAGGTATACCTCTTCACGGCACTAAACCTGGACTGAATTTAACGACCGTGCGTTGCCCATGCAGCTTGATCCCTCTCTCATCCTGCCTAGTTTACTCCAGAGGAAAGGTAACACCAATTCGTCTGGAAAGAGATAAGCTGCCAGATCAACACAGCAATACTACAACTGTCCACAGGTCGGAGCTTCCACTAGACAAGCTGTCGATCAAGGCTTAGGGCTTGGTCTGCCCTGCCATGACATGTAGTCTTAAGATTGCATTTCCTCGCACCAGGATAAGTCTTGTACATTCCCAATTGCGTTCCTCCACCCGAAGCTGTAGGTACGATGTGGGGTGTCGGGATTGGTAAGTGCCGCCCAACATTCGGCGCAAACAGAAAGCAGATAGTACATGTTTGTAGTATCACATGCTCAATAAATTTTATAACGTGCGAAAGGATCCTTTACTGATTTTCTTTCTATGGCATTCCACAGATGTGAAGATCCAGTGCCGATTTTCAGTATCCTGACAGTTTCTGCGGATGGAGAAAGAAAGGAGGGCTCTATACCAGTCCCTTAGAGATGGTACTTGTGTATTGAATCAGAAGAAACGTCTCTATACTAATTTCACCCCGATACATACAAACTGTTTCATGGTTCAGGTGATTTTAACGATAGTGCATCAGACTCAATGAAAATTTACAATCGTCCAGAGGATGCACATACAACAGTAGTCTTTACGTCCGTGGCAGGGCATGCTGGTGTACAAGGAAGTGAGCAGAATGGCAGGCTTGCAGGTAGGGCTACTGTGGAAGGCAGACGAGCAATGGATCAGGCAGGCATTCTGAATGCTCTACGAGAAGTAATTCGTTTACGAGAACCAAGCGATGACTGTGAGTCTACAACCATGGTCAGGCTGCAAGAACAGCAAGTTAAAAGAGGCGTGACCAAACAAGAACACTACACAGGCAGCCAAAGAAGATTAATAAACGAATACAGAACTGGTGTCGTTAGCCGCTACACTCTGAGGAATTTGCTGAGGAGGGATCCGACGACGTATGGACTGAATGGTTCGATGTTCAATGAGGATGATCTGTCCACTAACTAACCACCAACCAACTATCCACCAAACCACTCAACCACCCAACCAACCAATCAACCAACCCGCCAGCCAACCAGCCAGCCAGCTAGGCAGCAAGGCAGCCAGCCAGCCAAACAACCAGCCAACCAGCCAACCAACCAACCAACCAACCAACCAACCAACCAACTAACTAACTAACTAACTAACTAACTAACTAGTAGCTGGGCTCAAACTTACTACTTCCCAAGTTACTGATGGGCGCTGCACTTCTAAGCCATCACGCGCCCTGGGTGGGAAGGACAATCTATAAATAGCGCTGTATTGCAAGGGGGTTTAAAGGCGAGCGGACCGACTTCGTTGCACTGAGTTTTATCCTCTAAGGCCCAGTCTCTTTTCACAGAGCGGCCTGCAGGAAGCGTCGCACAGAGCACGAACTCCATAGCTCCAGCGACGACCCCACTTTCCCCAATCTCTTACAAACAAAAACCTATACTCGTAAACCGAATGACGTAGTCCGGAATGGAAACCATAACCTTCGGAACGCAAGGCAGGCGGCTTAACTACATCGCCACGGAGTCCCCACCTGCTGGATAACTAACAGTAACAACACTAATAGTAACAATACTAACAGTAACAACACTAACAGAAGCAACACTAACAGTAACAACACTAACACAAGAGAATAACAGTAATAATTATTTTCTCCCCCATGTTTGTTCCTATTTAATGATTCTGTCCGAGACTTCGCTGAGTTCCTTGCAATGCGCACTCGCACTACCTCATCGCTGTCCTTTCCCTCCCCTCCCCTTCACGTATAAAAAATGAGACAATTTGCAAGTGATCACAGACTCAGACGACTGACCCAAGCCCTGGTTCAATACCGAAGCACCCGGAGGCAAGTTTCAGGAGGTTAACTGTCTATGCTCCCTGACATTGTCTATTTCTTTGGGATAACAATTGTCTAAAGCAATGGTTCTCAACCCGTGGGGAATTCCCCCTGGGGGAAATTTTAGGGTTTCCGGGGGGGGGGGGGGGGTGGGGGTGAAATATTATTTCAAGATCGCGTTAATACAAGAACCGATTACTTGATATTGTTTTTCCCTCCATACTTAACGGTTCTGTACTTATCGCCCTTTGCTAATGGTCGACGTTTGGTGCAGGAGAGCCTGGCATATGATGCCACAACATCTAGCTTAAGAATGGAGGTGGAGGCAGTCACTGCGGCTTTCCGTTGGATGGAGAATACGACACACACACACACACACACACACACACACACACACACACACACACACACACACACACACACACATCGTGATTGTAACTGACTCAGAAAGCATGCTGACGAGGGTGAGGACGGGCAGGCTTCGTGCGGAGTGGCTTGCTTCGCTTCGGAGGTCACGGGTGACAAGTATCGCCTGGATCTTTTCTCCGGAGCATGCCGGTTTGCTGGGGAATGAACAGACGGACAGATTGGCTGGCTCTGCAGAACTTGGTGAAGTATTGATACATGACAAGGCAGACGTGGTTGCGGCCTTGTGGGAGCACGTGTACACCTCGGAGGAGCAAATGGATTACCATGGTCTGGCAAGAATGAGACAACGAGGAGTGACGAGGGGATCTGGCAGAAGCGCAACGCTCAGAGGAAAGGCGAGACGGACATATAATCAGATTGCTACTGGTACTATTGGTGTTGGAACTCTTCGCTGGCCGCTGAGGATGGGGACGGAGCGCTTATGGGAATGCCCCGAATGCTGTGATGTCGATTCCTAAATCAATCAATCAATCTGACATTTGTTTTATAACGTAAGACCCGCAAATCATGTTTTATGTAGACGTCCAGACTTGTTCTAGTATGAGTTATTAAATTTAGCTTCGATTGTTACGCATACTGTGTAGGGGCGGGGGGGGGGGGGGGAGGGGGGGGATAGAGAGGAAATTGGAAAAGGAGGGGGGTGGTGGAGAAATGCCATTTTGAACATATGGTGAAGGGGTGCATGAGCCAAAAAAGGTTGAGAAC
The DNA here is from genome assembly GCA_014155875.1 of Cepaea nemoralis. Taxonomy (NCBI): domain Eukaryota; kingdom Metazoa; phylum Mollusca; class Gastropoda; order Stylommatophora; family Helicidae; genus Cepaea; species Cepaea nemoralis. The sequence continues at coordinate 333,699 of JACEFZ010009815.1, read as the reverse complement.
CACTGGTCTCAAGCGTTATTGAATTGCGAGTTCACTATATGACCCAACTCTGCAGACACTCATTCTTCTACTGCACTTTATCCTTTACCAGGGCATATGCCTTCAACTAAACATCACCAAGCCATCCTCTCTCTTCTTATCTTGTGTAGTTAGCTCCCTATCCTTGAAAAATTACTCATCTCTGTAATTATCTTCTCTGTGTTTTTAGGTCCCCGGCTATTTCGTTTGCCTTGTGGGTTCCAGACAAGACAGTGTCTAGTTATATCGTCCACAGGTTTTCTCTGTGTGTGTCCTGTCCAGCGCCAGTCTCTTTTCCTCATCTCATGGTTCATTGGATTTTGTATAGTTCTCTCCATGAGCTCTACATTGTTGATTTGTAGAGGTCTCTCCATGAGCTCTACATTGGTGATTTGTATAGTTCTCTTTATGAGCTTTACATTTTCCATTTGTATAGTTCTCTTTATGAGCTCTACATTGTTGATTTGTATAGTTCTCTCCATGAGCTCTACATTGTTGATTTGTATAGTTCTCTCCATGAGCTCTACATTGGTGATTTGTATAGTTCTCTCCATGAGCTCTACAATGTCCATTTGTATAGTTCTCTCCATGAGATCTACATTGTCCATTTGTATAGTTCTCTCCATGAGGTCCACATTGGTGATTTGTATAGTTCTCTCCATGAGCTCTACATTGGTGATTTGTATAGTTCTCTCCATGAGCTCTACATTGTCCATTTGTATAGTTCTCTCCATGAGCTCTACATTGTCCATTTGTATAGTTCTCTCCATGAGGTCTACATTGGTGATTTGTATAGTTCTCTCCATGAGCTCTACATTGTCCATTTGTATAGTTTTCTCCATGAGCTCTACATTGTCCATTTGTATAGTTCTCTTTATGAGCTCTACATTGTGATTTGTATAGTTCTCTACATTGTCCATTTGTATAGTTCTCTCCATGAGCTCTAGATTGGTGATTTGTACAGTTCTCTCCATGAGCAATAGATTGGTGATTTGTATAGTTCTCACCATGAGCTCTACATTGGCGATTTGTTTAGTTCGTTCCATGAGCTCTTCGTTGTTGATTTGTATAGTTCTCTCCATGAGCTCTGCATTGGTGATGTGTATAGTTCTCTCCATGAGCTCTATATTGGTGATTTGTATAGTTCTCTCCATGAGGTCTACATTGGTGATTTGTAATAGTTCTCTCCATGAGCTCTATATTGCTGATTTGTATAGTTCTCTCCATGAGCTCTACACTGATTTGTATAGTTCTCTCCATGAGCTCTACATTGGTGATTTGTATAGATTTCTCAATGAGCTCTACGTTGTTGATTAGTATAGTTCTCCCCATGAGCTCTTCATTGTTGATTTATATAGTTCTCTCTCCTCCGAAGTCGGAGAGTATCTGCCTGCATGGCGAGGAACCACCAGTCTGCACACCAATAAGCCAGACATATGACAACGGATACTCACGCAAACCTTAGGTCCGGTATGATATCACACTGATGTTGGACAACAGGATGTCTCCATCCGACATACAGGACTTCACGCTGGAGTTCACAGCCAGCGAACACAAGCAAGCCAGCAATCAAGCAAGCAAGCATATAGCTCTCTCCATAAGCTCTACATTGGGGGTTATGTTATACCATTTTATTCCCACTACTGGAACTATGGGAACGATTAGTAGTGTGACTCTTCATTGGCTGCTGAACGAGGGGATGGGGAGCTTATGGAAATGTCCTGAATTCAGTGATGTCAGTTCTTAGCCCAAATCAACTCAACTCAATTTCCACTATTCTGCGTAGGTACCAATTGGTGAATGCTTGTAGTTTACTAATACTTCTTTTAGTTTTTTTCCAAATTTAAGACCCATAGAGAAATACTGATTTAATTGTCGTCTGTCATCTCCTGCCTACAGTACCTTGCGGTACATGTGGGATCTTCAGCCTGGCGAATTAAGGACACCTGGCTAGTGCAGTCGCGGCGAACTGTACAGGTTTGGGGTTTCTTTTTGCCCCCGACAAAAAAAAAAAAAAAATCCACACCTTACCAGGGTTCGAACCTGGGTCTTCAGAAGGACAACTCTACGTCCTGATGTAATGCTGGAATTAAGCATTCATAGTTTGTTGAATTGTGTTTACAGGCATACAAATACTAGTTTTATGGCAGGAGATGTTTCTTTATTTTCTTTATCTCACTGGGGTTTTATAGGACAAACACATTTTTATTAAGGCAGTAGTTCTTTTTTCTCTAACTGGCATAAGTAATCATAACTCAGTATCTGTGGCAAGAATCGCTGTGGCGAAGTTAGCCTTATGCAAGATGGAAAACATTCTGACCAATAACAAAGATGTCATTTGCAACAAGAAAAAGAGTATTGAGGTGCTACATAGAACCTGTACTGTTGTATGGATGTGACGCGTGGACAATCAACAGACAAGCTGAAATACATCTGATGGCTGTGGAAATGTGGCTTGTTAGGAAAATGCAAAGAATACCACAGACAACAACAAAAAACAAAAAGCAAAAATCAAAAAACATAAAAAAACTATTTAAAAAAACCAAAAAAAACCCCAAAAAAACAAAAAAATCAATGAGTACGTCCTACAAGAAACAAATGAATACCCTAATTGGATTAGAGAAATTAGACTTAGAAAGCTACGATTTTTTGGGCACGTTACGTTAAGAAATAAATTAGAGAACTTGGCAATAAATGGCAAGACTGAGGGGAAAATGGCAAGGGGATGGTAGAGAGGTAAATATCTAGATGGCTTGGCAACATCGCATGGCCGAGACAAGAACACAGCGTTGATCCACATCCCTGGTGATGGTGTGGGATGCGAAATATGACATGAACGCCCCGGCATGGCACATGATGATGATGATCGTTGTTGTGAATGATCTGATATTATCTTCACCTAGCTTTGGGATCCATATCTTAATACCATTATTATGAATGAGCTGGTTCAGCTTTTATTAACCGGCCGTAGGATGTCTAGATCAGTGTTATTAATTAGAGCGAGCCGGTTACTTAGTTGTAATTGCATCAAGCATTCATTGCCTAAGTTAGAGCTCTCCTGTCCCTCTCCAAGTTCAGAAACTATTGGCGTCTTAACAACGGGTACTCGACCTTCACAGTTGTAGAGAGGCTCATTAGGATGTAATCCAAGTCACGATTAAGCACGGAACTCAGTGACTGGCTGGGATTAGACTCACATTCCTCTTGCTTCCTCTAACGTTTTTTTCTTTTCTTTCTGCGCTTCGCTTTGAACTCAAGCGTAGTCCATTTACGTGCTGCTACTTTTAGTGCACTAGACTGATTTTTTGCGTGTGGATTAACTTGTCCTTTTACAAGTGTACCTCGCCACCACGCGAACTCACTCCAGCTTCAAAGGTACGTGTAATGTACGTCCCCAAGTCAAGGAAATAAAGTCAACATATTAGTCCAACTTACCGGTATAGAGGTTGAACCCTCTAACTCGGCATCAGCTCACCGGATGTTTAAGAACGAGCGTTCTTAACCATTCGAACATGCTGACCTCATCCAGAGGTTTAAGTTCTTTCAGTGTCAACAGACTCCAATTCTTTGCCCAGAGGGAGCTAGCGGGACAACAGGAGCTTCTACACTGGAACAAGAACTTGTATTACTCCTGCAATCAGCTTAGAATTGGCAATTTCTTCCGTTATAGTTTCTCTAAATCAATAGAAATTATTGCTCAATGAAGGAAATATATCAGTGCAGTCGTCTACTAGCCCCGAGAACGTATTACGCAATAGGCCCTGGAGAATAGTTCTCAGTGATTGAATACTATTTCCACAAGGGAGAATACTATTGGTTGCAAGGGGAAGAGAGGGGATGTGTTTGCCTGCAAAGTGTGGTTGATGTGAAACTGCATTGATAATGTCAAGAGCGCGGTCAGACGAGTGTACCACGCTTGGGCTCGTCATCTACCAAGTGAGGGAAAGATTGACTGTTTATTTCCCCGTGCAATCAGGATGAGAAAATGTGATGGCACTATCGTGTCACAGACATATAGCAGGCAACTGACACGGGATACATGTTTATTTATTATTAATTTAAAAGGGAAACAAGGGAGGCTCGGCAGCACAATGGCTAGCACGATTGCCTGTCGGTGCCGTGGTCTGTCAACTGTCATCTACCGCATATAGTACCTTGCTGTGTATGGCATTCTTGAGCCTGAGAAATTAAGACCGCCTAGCTAGTGCAGTCGCCGCAAACTGTGTAGGTTAGAGTTTTCTTTTTTCCCCCGACGGCAAAATACTCCACTCCTTACCGAGGATTCGAACCAGGGTCTTCCGAAGGAGAATCCGGCCTTCTAGCCACGCGGCCAGCAGCTTGTGCCGCGGCCATATGTTCGCATCCCATCTTGGGTGGTGGGGGGGGGGGGATTTCTTTTTTTTTCCTCACTGACCGGAGCTACAATGTCCACCCAGTCTAAAGTGCGCGCCAGGAAATCTTGGAAGTAAAGGCGTTCGGTGGGATATTAACCACATCTCCCATTGCATGTCCGATCTGTCTAAAATATAGTGCTAGCAACATATGATCAGTCTGCTTTATGGCATGAAAAGAGTCCTTTGACTTCTCTATTTTTACAAGGAAACTCGACGGAAACACACAAACGGATATGTAAGCGACCGTCTCGACAAAAGTCTTCGTCAACGGAAAAAAAACAAAACACTCACACAACAACAACTCCAGAACACTTGCCTATAAAAATGTAATATCACAACCTCGCAATCACATGTAATTATTCTACACGTTATAACAATGTGTTATTAGTTCAGCAGCAGTCACGTGTTTATTTCACAAAGAAAATAGTCCTGTGAGATTGTCTTTAAATATGATTTACACTGATTATAGTGCGTTCACAAATGTTTTCCGGCGTATAACAATCCATAACTCAGTAACCACCTGGGGGAAATTGATGAGATTTAGCATGTAACCTTATCATTGTGTGCACCCAACAAACCATGTTTTTGTTCTGGCGATTGTTCAGCAGATGTCAGTGTTTGTTTATATTTTAATGTTTTGCATATCTTTACAGGGCATCGCTGTCAACATCAGCATCTTTCAGCTGATTGTTGATTTCTTGGCAAGATTACGCTCAGTAGTTTGCCATTGCTTTCTGAGCGACCGGCTCCATACTCTCATAAGTCACTGGCGCGATTCGAACCGCTTCCAATTCTCGTGCGCTCACGTCAACCACGAGAGTATTCGGGGTTACGGAGAAAGCTGCTAACGCATCGACCAGGGAGACCGGCGTTTGTTTATATGCGGTACACAATTTACGGGTCAGAGATGATGTTCGCATTATGAAATGTATTACATCTCCACACGGAAACATCAGTGTTAAATAATGCATATTCTCCGTGGTGCAAGGGAATTTCCTTATCAAAAGCCCGTCACATAGTGGAACGGAAGTGTTACCCGAGTTGACGAGCATTACTGTAAAACAAGTTTGTTAGCGTTAATTCAATACATTTTCGCCATAATATCAAAGCAATTTAGCCACTTTCCATGATTTCAGTTGCTTCTGTACCTATCAGAGACATATTCCTTGGGTGGGAGTAAATATAAGAAGGCAGGACACATTTAACATCGATGCAATAGATACTTTTAAACAAAATTGAACGTGAATGAGGGCAAACATTTGTGAATGCACTATAGTAACATACGTTGTGGCTCAGCTGTAACCCGTTGACAGGCAGATCATCATCATCAAGTGCCGTGCCGGCTGGCGTAGGTGTCCATGGCTCTCCACAGATCTCGGTCTTTGGTGTTCTGGATCAACTCTGCTGATGATATTCCTCCATGCCACCGTCTCAGTCCGTCCAGCATCATTTCTCTTGGTCTGCCTCTGCCTCTCTTCCCCTCGATCTTTCCAGTTGTCAGGATGTTCTCCAATGCCTCTCTTCTCATCACATGACCAAAGAAAGATGTTTGTCTCTTTCTTATTGTTGTATATAGTGTTCTAGTTTCATTAGCCTCTTTCAGGCAATCGTTGTTAGTTACTCTGGCAGTCCAAGGAATTCGCAACATTCGTCTTAAAAACCACATCTCTGTTGCTTCTAAGTTCTTCCTAATTTGTTCATTTACATTCCAAGATTCGCTGCCATACAGCAAAACTGGTTCTATATAGCATTTTAGTACTCTCTTTCTTACATTCATTGATAGCGACTTATTGCATAAGATACTCTTCATTTTCTGAAATGCTGTCTTTGCCTGCCCTATTCTGCTCTTAATCTCTTTTGTACATCTTCCATCTGATGTTATAAGTGCCCCTAGGTATTTAAAATTATCCACTTGGTTGAGAATTTCCCCTTCTATTTCTATGTCACATTTTGGCGTCCCCATTTTCTTTGATATCACCATTGTTACTGTTTTCTTGATATTCAAGGACAGTCCTTTCTGTGCACTCTCTGTTACTACACTGTCCAACAATTGTTGTAGGTCTGTTGCATTATCCGCTACCAATACTGTGTCATCTGCATAGCGTATATTGTTTATATTATATCCTCCGATAAGTATTCCTGGCTTCTCTTTGATCTCTCTCATTATTACTTCGCTATACAGGGAGAAGAGATCGGGTGACAAGACACACCCCTGTCGTACTCCTAGCTTTATCTGTTCGTAACTACCCTCTTTATTTCCCATTTTAATTGCTGCTACTTGGTTCCAGTATATATTCTTTATTATTCTTAAATCTTTCCCATCAATGTTGATATCTTCCAACATTTTAATCAGCTCATCATGTTTTACTTTATCAAATGCCTTAGTATAATCTATGAAGCATAAATATATGTCTCTTTGTTTCTCTATTGATCTTTCTATTAGTGTTCGTAATATATATATTGCATAGTTTGTACCCTTTCCTTCCATAAAACCATACTGTTCTTCACTAATTTCCATTTTTATTTTCTTTCTTGTTCTTCTCATTATAATTCTGAGTAGAAGCTTAGTGACATGGTTTATGAGGTTAATTGTACGAAAATCTTCACAATCGATTGCTCCTGGTCTTTTTGGTATAGCTATAAATACAGATTTCAGCATATCACTGGGTAAAATATCCACTACTGTAAATATCATTCAACATTTTGGTTAATATATCTACTCCAAATTCTCCCAACACTTCTAATTCTTCTACTGTGATTTCATCTGGCCCAGCTGTTTTTCCTTTCTTCATATGTTTCATAGCATCAGCGACTTCTTCTTTTAGAATAGGTGGGCCTTCTAAGTTACTTTCTTCTGTTAATTCTTCCCTTTCTCCATTATATAATTCTCTTATATACTCATTCCACCTCTTCATTATAGCACCTTCCTCCAATAAAGTCTGTCCTGTTTTTGATTTCAAACACCCTGTATTTATTCTTATTTTTCTTCCTGTGAGCTCGCTGATTTGTCTGTACATACTTTTTTGATCTTTAATGGAATTTAATTCAATTTTTCTGCATTGCTCATTTAACCAACTTTCTTTTGCCTTCACACATTTATCTCTTATTTCTTTATTTATCTTAGCATACTCTTGTTTGTCATTTTTATTCTGTTTCCTTTTGTCCATCAACCTTAAGATTTCTTCATTCATCCATTTTTTCTTAGCTTTTTGGCTTCTCTCCGGTAATATTTCTTTGCTAGTTTGATGAATGGAGTCCCTTAACATTTCCCATTGTTCATCTATACTCTGTATTTTAGCTATTGCATTGTACCTATTTTTCACAGTCACTCTGTATTGTTCTTGAATTTCTTTATCTACTTTCAGAACCTCTTTATTAAGTCTCAAGTTTTTAACCATTTTTTCCCCTCTCTTTAATCTTACTTTTATTTGTCCACATAGTGGTACATGATCACTGTTACCGTCAGCACCAGGCATTGTCTTTACATTAATTAATGCATTTCTAAATCTTTTATTAATAAGTATGTAGTCAATTTGGTTGCGTATTTTCATATCAGGGCTTTTCCATGTGTATAGTCGTCTTTTATGGTGTTTAAACCATGTGTTTCCAATTATCATATCATTAATATTTGCCAATTCTATTAGTTTCTCTCCTCTTTCATTTCTTGTACCTACACCGTAATTCCCCACTATATCCTCTATTTTTCCCTTTCCTACTTTTGCATTAAAATCTCCCAGTATTATTTTTATTTCTTGTGATCCAATTTGGGCTATTGCCATTTCAACTTCATCGTAAAAGTTTTGTATATCTTCATCACTACTGTTTGTTGTTGGTGCATATACTTGTATAATATTTATATCTATTGGTTTGCCTTTGATTTTGACCATTATAACTCTATCTGAAATGCACCAGTATCCAGTCATAGATTTGGCTGTATTTTCATCAAATATTATTCCTACACCTTTTTCGTGTGTGTCCCCTCCAGAATAAATTATTGTGTGTTTGTCGGTTATAATTTTGCCAGATCCCTTCCATCTCATCTCACTTATGCCTAGTATATTCATTTTCATGTTTTCCATTTCTCTTAGAACATTTTTTAACTTTCCTAGCTCATTTAATGTCCTAACATTCCACGTTCCTACTCTAAATTTATTTAGTTTAGTTATTGTTTTAGTTTTGCCATCAGTAGCTGGATGACGGTCTGGTGTCACCTGTGGCTCATGACTGTCCCTACCGGACGAGGATGTCCTAAGACAGCCATTAACGTCGTTCACTATTTCTGAAATGTGTGTCGCCATGAAATCTTGGGAAGATAATGTGGTGGTTTCCCCTTGCCTTCCACATTCACACGGTGGTCTTTTAACTCTGCCTTTGACAGCCATTTCCGACTGTCAGGACAAGTGAGTGCCCTGCTCTGCTCAGCTGCAGAGTTGTCCACTTATTCCGGTGGATAGTTGAATAAATATCTTCATTGAAAGACTAGACCGGAGGATCTTCAAGTGCTGCGATGTCTTTAAGACTTTAAGAGTAATAGGCAGAGATATTGAGAAATTGCTTAGCAAACAGTAAACAACTAGAGTCAACTAGACAAGATCAAGATATTTGAGTAAGCAGAACATTATAATTTCAAAGAGGACTAGAAGATTCATGAACTGATTCAGTGCTAAACAAATAAGTAGGTTTGAATCAAATATAGTACACAATCAAATGAACAAGTATTGTAATAATATTTATGTTCACTGAACATTGAAATTACGGAAGATATCCCAAACGAAATAAGTAACACGATGACTCTAGTACGGCGATATATCATCCTTGTGTTGCAATAGGAGGTCACATATTTTTGGATATATTATCCGTTGACATTGAATCAGTTAAGGACAACCATCACTACGAAAAGGACATGTAAAGATAATGATGTTGTTGATGATGATGATGATGATGATGATGGTGATGATGATGATGATGATGATGACGATGATGATGATGATGATGATGATGATGATAATGATGATGATGATGATGATGATGATGATGATGATGATGATGATGATGATGATGATGATGATGATGATGATGATGATGATGATGATGATGATGATGATGATGACAGAGGCACACGCAAATGAAATTACCACTGAAGTACTGCATCAGCATTTTACTTGTCGGCAGAAGTGACAGTCTCTTGCTGTTATACGTGTGTGGTAGAAGAGAAGCTGGGACGTTTTGAAGATAATTATGATAACACATAATGTAGCTGAACAGATGTGGTCGGCATTGCCACGAACATTGCATCACAAATACCGTTATGTTTGATACGACAGTTCATAAGTTCACAGCAGAAGCTAGGTTTAAATGTTATGCTACTAGCGAAGACATATCAGGTTGACAGTGGGATACAAATTTCATAGACCAACAGCAGCAAGAAGAAGAGGTTGAGGGGGAGAGGAAGGGAAAGAAGAAGAAGTAAATTATTATGATGATTATGATAATTATGAGGAAGAGGAAGAAGAAGAAGAACATGACGAGGAAGAAGAAGAAGAAGAAGAAGAAGAAGAAGAAGAAGAAGAAGAAGAAGAAGAAGAAGAAGAAGACGAAGACGAAGAAGAAGAAGAAGAAGAAGAAGAAGAAGAAGAAGAAGAAGAAGAAGAAGAAGAAGAAGAAGAAGAAGAAGAAGAAGAAGAAGAAGAAGAAGAAGAAGAAGAGGCATGGGTATTGAAAAAAAAGAAGCAGCAGCAACAGCCACAGAATAGTGAGAAAAATGTGAGAAGGATGGGACAAGAATAATGAACTATGAAGAAACGGAAAAAAATTGGGAATGTCAGACTGAAACAGACAAAAGAATAGGAAGAAAGGATAAGAATTTCAATTAGTACTCCCCATTATCCAACTTTACACTATCCACCAATAACCATATTCCAGACACTGTCTTCCGGTCTGAGAAACCAACAATTATTTTTGTCTCTAAAATGCGCCACATTTACTGCCGAATTTACATACTCACGTGATTGCATTGATATGTAACTGTTTTATACCGTTATTGTCAGACACCCATATTGTATCTCGGTGTGCTGCTACTGGGGAAGAATGGCAGTGTTGTGCTTCTGTGCCCCTTTCCTCCTTAGTCACAGATTTGTTGTTGCATTGCATGCACAGCTGACGTGAATAGTGCAAGAATTAGCAGAACCACAACTATGCCATTAGAGAGAAGAACGCAGGTGCGCGAGCACGCACACACACACACACACACACACACACACACACACACACGCACGCACGCACGCACACACACACACACACATCTCATCATCACTATTCCTTTTTGTTCCTTTTGTACATTTAGATGTCGAGGTGAAGCATAAGTAGAGAGAGAATGCCCGTTTATAGGCTTTATATATTGAGATATCCATGTACTCTGTTATTCCGCCTGATCATCATTTACATGGTCTGCTTCTTCTTTTGGTTCCATTTGGTCTGTACATCGTTGCTTATGATGGTATACTTTCAGTTGGTAGCCTAGTTATATGGCCGACCCATACACATCGCACATCATCGCCAGCATCATCATCATAATTACAATCATCATGGCATCATCGTGTGCCATGCATAGTTAACTAGTTGGATTATCCTCATTGTACATAGTATCATCCAGCCCATAAGTGCTCGGATCCCCTCTGCAGTATCTCTATGATCGTGTAGAGGTAGACAACACCAGTTCTATCGGTTGACTTATTCTTCTTTGTACCCTCGTACGGCGCTCTCTCTGTGGCGTAGTGGTCAAGCCGTTTGACTCGTGCTCTGAAGGTTGTGGATTCGATTCCGGGCCGCGTCCTTCGGTTTACGAGTTAAATGTTTCGGAGACTCCCGTGGGTCGTCGCTAAAAGCTACGGAGTTCGTGCTTTGTGCGACGCTTTCCGTGCTGCGGAAAGAGACCGAGCTATATGGAATAAAACCCGGTGCAATGAAGTCGACCCTGTCGACTTTTAAGCGACTTTTTAAGGCGCTCCTTTCTGGCTTGAACTCTTGTCAATTTGAGGTTCTGGTAGCGTGTGTGTGTGTGTGTGTATGTGTGAGAGAGAGAGAGAGAGAGAGAGAGAGAGAGAGAGAGAGAGAGAGAGAGAGAGAGAGAGAGAGAGAGAGAGAGAGAAGGGAGTGGGTTTGCGTGTGTCTTTCACGTTTAGAAAAAAAAAACGCAACCCATCTTCTCTTGATATGTAATTATTTTTTTTTAAATTGTGCATGCCCTTTGCAGGACGTTGTTATCAACCCCTAGGTTGACTGTCCAGGCAATTTTACTTTCAGTAGGTAAATGCTGCGAAAAGAACCAGAAGTCAACGTTCAAGTCCCAGTGAATACCGGTGTAGAGATTGAAAGCCACACCTTGTCGCCATCCCCGCACCGAAAGTTAAATGGCTAGCGCTCTTATCTTTTCGACGCCGACAACTGCTCGGGTATGCTATACAGTTGAAGTTTCACCGTCCAACAAGTCATACCTGTCCAGACCTCAAAGCGGTTTCTGCCGCTCAAATCCTGTCTACACTCACCACTCATCTCAAGTTCCCCTTGACATTTCCTCGGTGATGGAGTGCCTGTCCGAGATAAATTTACCTCGTTTCTAATTGTTTGCCACGTCATTGCTTTTAATTTCCTGTCTGCTATTTTTCTCCATTATTCATTTATCCGCTCTCCGTTATTCAGTTTCTAGAACGGTGGAACGACGTTTCAGAATCCTGGATCCTTAGGCAATTTTCCATAATTGGTATATGGGACTTTGAAATCAATGTATTCCCATAGTGAATGTAAACACGGAAGCCGCAAACAATTTGCTGCAACATTTATTGCCTGGCATATTTCGCTGTGTCTCCGTGGCTAAGGGCTTACGGACGCGATTCGTAAGCCCGCTTACCAGCAATAGTAACACAGCTGCAACCGATTTGGCAGCAGGTGATGAATACCCAAAAGACCTCTGGATCCGAGTCTACACAGATGGGTCAGCACAAAATGCTGTTCGAAATGGAGGTGCGGGAGTGTATATAGAATACCCAAACAATACTAGGGACACGGCCAGAGTTCCAACAGAAAAGTACTGCCATAACTATGATTCTGAAATTGAGGCAATCAAGATAGCAACAGAGAAATTACTAAATACCAGCCATGGTACACAACATGTGGTGCTATTAACAGATGCAAAATCAGTACTCGAGGCGTTCCTGTCTGGGAAATTGCCAGTACTAAGGACACTACTTTCTGAACTTAGCATTCAGCATAAGGTCACCATACAATGGATACCATCCCACTGTGGAGTACCCGGAGACGACAGAGCTGATCGTTTGGCTATGGAAGGAGCAAAAGAAGAACAGCCTGATGTGCCTATTACATACCACCACTAGAAAAGAATGATCAAATCAGCCAGAAGGCCACCAAGATCTGCTCAAGACGACTACCACGTTATGGACAGACCAGAACATGTCATTATTCTGCGCCTCAGAACAGGACACAATATATTAAGCAACCACATGTATACCAAATTCAAGATTGGTGAATCAGCCATGTGCACATGCGGTTTGGCGTCGCAGACAGCAGAGCACATTCTCCAAGACTGCCCAAAATACAACATATCTAGGCGAACCTTCTGGCCTAGAGAGACAACAGTGGAAGATAAACTCTATGGACCGCTTAGTGAACTAAAAATAGACTGTTAGATTCATACAAGAGACAACATTGGAGTTATAGACATATTTCAGGCGAACGAAAGAAGAAGACGAATAAGAAGAAGAAGAAGGCATCAGATCGCGTTCCGCTGGGTTTTAACGAGTTGGTATGGGAAAGCAATGGCAAACTACTAGACGTAAACATGCCAAGACATCAACAACATCAGTAACATGCTGGTGTTGACAGCGATATTCTGTAAAAACAAAAGAATATGCAAAAAAAAAAAAAAAACAGAAAGAAATATTTCACCGTGCTTCTGTTGATATGCCCCATACATTTCATGTGTCTTCTCTATACGTTTTGAAGGATGGTCTTGTAAAACCTGCATCTGTTATTTACTCATTGTTTAACATCATCATCTAGTCTGAGAATGGAGATGGAGGCAGTCTCACGGCCGTATTCCGCTGGCTGGACGACAGACAAACAGCACACGCATGCCGTGATTGTAACGGACTCACAAAGTATGATGAAAAAGGTGAAGACAGGCATGCTTCGGACAGAGTGGCAAGATTCCATTAAATATATAAAAAATAGAGAGCATCTGTTGGATTATTTCCCCTCCCCCACCCCCAGGACGTGCTGGTATGGTGGGAAACGAGCAGCCGGACTGATTGGCTGGGTCTGTACCAATGGGTCGGGTATTGGAGCAATATAAGCAGACGTGGTCGGGGTCGTTTGAGATCGTGTGTATAGAAGAACAGATAGATCAACAGAGCCTAGAGAAAATGGTGCTGCAGGGAGTGACCAGAGTAACTAGTCGACACTCAGGACTCGGAGGAAAGGCCAGACGGACACATAATCAGTTTTCTACTGGTACAATAAGTATTGGAACTCTTCGTTGGCTGTTGAAGATGAGGACTGATCACGTATGGGGATGTCACGAGTGCTGTAATATCAGTTCCTGACTCAACTCAACTCAACTGGTTTCCTCTCTGCCCACGCTATTCTCAGTACTCTAATGAATAATGATACTTTATCCTCTTCCTGCATTCACTGCCCGGTACTTTTATCACGGAAATGACTTCAGACAGCCTCCCGTGATGTATAGAGATGACGTTACCCTTGCAGTGCTGAAGTTTAGAGTAGGCGAGATTGACGTCATTCTAATCGATCGAGACATTTAGCCTGCTCGGAGCCGACTGGCTTGTCCGCAAGCTTCCGTATTTTTCGATTATTTTTTTCTTGCAATCATTTTGTTTCACGACTTTGGATAATCTGTTTTTTTTTTTTTTAAACAATATTTTATTGCGCCCGTTCGCTTCGAAATCGAGCGTGCTCCATAAACTTGCTATTGATAATAATAATTGCTACTACTGGGGATTTCACGGGTCGGATGTTTGCGTGTGGATTAGCTTTTCCTCTTACCAGTGTCCCTCGCCATCAGCTAAACCCTCTCCGACTTCTAAGGTGAGAACGTGGTATTTAGTGCACTGGATATAAACACACATGACTTGGGTTCAACCACTACAGGAGGAATTGTTGCCCGTGCTAACAAACATTGAGTAATGAACTGGTTGTAAGAAAAATGTTCAGGATATCCATCTAATCTAATCTAATCTAATCTAATCTAATCTAATCTAAGCTATTCTAATCTAATATATTCTATCCTAATCTATTACAATCTAATCTAATATGGTTTGTTCTAATCTTATAAATTTTAATCTAATTTAATATAACCTAATATAATCTAATCGATTCTAGTTTCACCTCATCTCATGCCATCTCATCATGTTCCTCTTATACTTTGCGGTTTCGAGATGAAGCATAAACAGCGGAAGAATGCCCGTTTATAGGCTTTATATATCGAGGTTCCCATGGACTCTGTTGTTTCCTCTGTCCATCGTTTACATGGTCGGCCTCTTATTCTGGTTCCATTTGATCTGTACATGGTTGTTTGTTGTTAGTAGCCTAGTTATGTGGCCGAGCTGTTTTCTAATGAAATCTTGCGCTACTATTAACAGCATTTTTGTCCTTTTTTCATAATTTCTGTTTTTCTCTATTCTTGAAAAGTTGAGTGTTCTTTTAAGGAATCATATCTCTAGGATGGTCTAAAAGGTGTGGACTGCGTCTGGCCCTGCAGACAGTAGGGTTAGGATCGGCTAACCTGCCCCAGGAGGGGTGAAAAGTGGAAATTATTATCCTCCGATAACCCGCAGACTACATAAGTCAACCCACCTCCCCGTGGTGTAGACCGGGAAACCGTGACCGCGAGGTCATAGGCCAACGTATCTATGGCTCACCAGCGGGGACTGACTCCCCTTGGTCAGATTTTCCTGTCCTAAACCTGCGACTGACCTAGCAAGTCGGCATGGGATTTTTCCTATTGCTCGAAGAGAACGAATGAGAAAAGTTACTATATTCATCGATATCTTTGTCTATACTTTAAAACACTAAAATAATCTTTCAAATAAAACTACATGCTAACCACCCCCCCCCCCCCCAAAAAAAAAATAATAATAAATAAATAAAAAAACAAACAAACAAACAAACAAACAAACAAACACACACACACATCACAATCAACAATGAAGAAGTTGAAAATTTCACAGCCTTTGAATATAGTCATGGACAATGTAGACCGTTCAAAAATAATCCAGAGAATGTCAGAGATTTGAAGGCATTAAGAATCTATGACACAACTCAATAAATAAATTACAGTAAAAGTTTTCAGGCCATGCACCCTTCCAGAGGCAATACACGGATGTGACACGTGCATCCTTTAGTAATTACTAACTTAAAATATCGGGTCTTTTAAATTTAGTTGCTACAGAAAACTGTCCATAATAGCGTGTATCAATCAGAAGGCACACACTGATACCCGTAAGATCTGAACATGGAAGAAATTTGACTATTAAACAAGACCTAGCCTCGGAAAGATCAAGTAGTGGAGATCTATGGGAGAGATCAAGAGGGAGAAAGCAGAGGCCGACCAAGAGAAATGGTGCTTGATGGACTGAGACAATGGAATGGAGGAGATCATCAGCAGAGTTGATTCTTAGGACTGTCGGATGTACGGATTGATGGCTCAACCCCAAAGAGAGAAAGGATACTAAGTTCCTCTTTCTCAATGTGATCCTGCCCGTTATAATTAATTTAGCTGTTACTGGCTCAGTGGTTTGAGACCATTAAATAGAGTTTCGGAGAATCAAGGAATACCTCAAGGAAACCAATGAAAATTTTTCTGTGTATCCCTGTCACGAGCGCCCTGAGTTAACCCAGATAATAATACCGACGTTTGCGTGGCGTATATTTTCTGGGCCACAACAGTCGTACTAACAGAGTAAACACAGCTGTACAGGTTACATCGTGTCAGCCCATATACACATTTGGTGGTAAGAGTGAGTAGGAATGGATACACAGAGTTGGCAGTTCATTAACAAGTAGAATCACATATATTGTCAGCTTAGGATATGGAATGGTTCCGTTTGTCATCTATACGGCCGGACATCAGACGAAAATGGCTGCTGGGATTGTCACCACGGAACAGAAGATTGACAAGTTTGTCAACATTTGAATGCAGATGGAAGCCGTGAGATCACAGGGGCAGATGTAAAACGGAAGTACCTAGTACGGAAAACAGTGCATCTGTCAATTCTTGGTTTCCGGCACATCAAGATGATTGGCAGCTTGGTATCGAAACTCTTTGTTGGGAGTATACAGAAACTAGCTGGCTTGTTTTGAGAATCTAGGCAATTACTGACAACTTTGACAGGATTTAAGCCAGGAAAATAGTTCTTGACAGGGGATGATTTGCCACTGTGCCACCTGTGTGGGGGAGTAAAGGATAACGTCACGTGGCCAACTTTGGTAGTTTGCGATATAAACTCGAGTTGAGATCAACTAGGGTGGACTTGAATAATGCTCTAGTCAGAGTGCCAGGGCACTGCAGTGCTTAGTGGAAATAATATCTACCGTGTGTTAATTAGTGACTTAATTTTGCACGTGCCTATAATGGCAGATGTAGATATGATTGATAGGACTGCAGTAGTGCCATTTAAGGTATAACCTATTATAATATATTCGTTATAATTACTTTAGGCAGTAGCCTTGTTAAACTATAGTGTGATGATTAGCACTGTTAGTGGAAACTAGTTAGAGTAGAATAGTGATATTAACTCTGCTAGTTAAGAATAGATTAGTGAAGTGTTGATAAGCTTTACTAGTTGAGAATTGAGTAATGAGGGATAATTGGGATCCTCCCGTAGGTGTCCCTGGTGGGCGGGGTTCCGCATTCTGTTTGCTGATTTTTTTCTTTGTCATAGCCTGATTCGACTCTAGGTGGGTAGCTAATCTGCTCTGTGACTAAGTCTAGTTAGCTAAAGATCATTAAGCAAGGTGATAGGCTTACACTCAGCCGAAGGGATCAGTGACTAGTACTATCACCAGATGTGTTGTTTCTATCCTAGGTTCCCTACCAGATCCAAGGAAACTCAACAAGTTTTTGGGAAAAAAATCCAATCCCATTCTGAAGAACACCAGTTCAACAATCAATAAAGTTGCATACAGAAACGTAACTTACGCTAGAAGGAAGTTGATTCACCAAAGATAGTGATGATTACTGATGCACCACACAGCATCAGACAGTAGTAACTAAATGAGAACAGTCTAATAGTTACCTAGTGTTATATAATCTCGTGTAATAGAACACAAGACATTATACGTGAGGCTAGATAGACACGAGTGAGGATCAATCACATTAACAATTAACATTAATGACGGTGTACACACTACAAAAGACTTGTGCAGTTTGTTAAGGAACGTTAGGAACGGACATTGTGTAGAGTGCAACCGGTCCATGATTAACTGTTAATACCACCGGTGTCTATTTCTGATGTTCATGAAATTGGATTACCAGAGGTCTACAGAGGCAAAGCAGTATCCGGCAAGATGGTTTCGGCAACGGGTGAGAAGTACATGTTCTGACGTAACGTGCTGTGGTCTATCTTTGCTGGGATCAGCTGACTGGGTTGCTGTCTGAGAGTCAGAGTCTACACACTTTATAGAACACGTCACACATTTTCTTCAGCATACACGTCTCATATACGTTACACTTTTATTTTAATAAATTACTCTTTATTAATTTCTAGAAGCAAGAGTTGTTGAGTATGTTGCGTTGGGGAAGTATGAGAAGGGGGCATAGTACGACAGTGAGAGAGTGATAGGAAAAGGTGTCCATAGGCTGATGGAGTGTGTTGGACGGAAGCTGGTGGATTCTCCAGAATATTGAGAGGGAAAAAAAAATATTATAATGTGGGTGTCGGATCTCCTCACTCCAGGGACGACACTTTAAAGGAGGACACGACATTATTGGGGGCTCGTAACGGGATCTTTGGACAGCGGGATCTCTCGTAAACGTGATCCTTGGACAGCGGGATCTCTCGTAAACGGATCTTTGGACAGCGGGATCTCCCGTAAACGGAATCCTTGGACAGCGAGATCTCCTGCAAGCAGGAACCTTTGACAGTGGGATCTTCTGACAACGGGGTCTTTTGACACGGGATCCTTAGTTATAAGAGGGAGATATCATTTTGGAGAATCCAGCTAGAGTGAATGTGGATAGGGGTTAGGACTAATATCTTACCTGTTCACACTTCACACGTCTGCATAGGTCTGTGGTCCTGATTCTACTCTTGTCACTGAGTGAATGTGCTGTGTGTGGTAATATCTAGATTTATAGTACTTGTTCATATATCTGTATAGTAATTTGCAGTTATATTGTACTAGACCTGCTAGCTTACCTCTCTGTATAATGGCCACCCCTAAACTTAGCACAGCAGAATTAAAGGCAAGGGGGGAAGAAATGGGATTGGCGGGGTCTGCTCTAACGGATTACATACAGGAAGTGGAGAGAGAGTATCGTCAAGCAGAACGGGATGATCGAAAGGCCGAGCTGGAATTGAGAAGGATGGAGTTGGAACAAACAGCTAAGAAATTGGAAGCTGAGCAAGCAGCTAAGAAATTGGAAGCTGAGCAAGCAGCTAGGAAATTGGAAGCTGAGCAAGCAGCTAGGAAATTGGAAGCTGAGCAAGCAGCTAGGAAATTTGAAGCTGAGCAAGCAGCAAGGAAATTAGAAGCTGAACAGGAAGCACAGAAAAGGGAGCACGAGTACCGGATGAGGGAACTCGAGTTGAAGAGTCAATCTAATGGAGAAACTGAGGGAGCAGTTGGAGGTTCCTCCATCCCAGGATCAACACCAGTAGGTGGACATGGGTACCATGCTATGAAGTTTCCTTTAGCGGTCTACGAGGAGGACAAAGAGAAGATTGACCAATACCTTCAACGCTTCGAGGCTATGTCAGTTGCTATGGGTCTGGAGCGTAACAAATGGAATCTTAAGCTATCCCAGGGATTACGCGGGACGGGATACGAGGTTTATACTCGCCTGCCACCAGGACATGAGAACAATTATGATGAGTTAAAGACGGCTCTGCTGAAACGATTCGAGGTTACGTCACATACCTACCGGAAAAAATTTCGAGCAGCGAAACGAGAACCGGGAGAGTTGTTTGCCGCCTACAGTTTGCGTCTTAAATCTTATCTCCATAAGTGGATGGATTTGGCTGGGTTCGCACATGACTATGAGAGTCTGGAAGAGCTCATGGTGGTCGACCAGCTGAAGAAGCAAATGTCTAAACCTCTCAGGACGTTCCTGGGAGAACAAGGAGCGGAACGTATTGACCTCGTGAATAAATTAGCAGAACGGTTCGTCGAGGTACATGGGGAGGCAGGGGAAACCCTTTCCACCAACTACCAAAAGTCAAGAGAAACATGACAAGAAGAAAGCCAAAAACTCAGGAACCAAAAAGTGGGAACCTTATGGGCAAAAATCAGAGGATAGTTCAGAGAAGAAGAAGGAGGGAAGCAAGAGCACTTCAAGCTCTACACCTAAACGACCGTGGTCGGAGAAGTGGTGTTCAATTTGTAAGTCACCCTCTCACAATACGAGGGACTGCAAATCGAAGGCTAAGAACCCTCACTTTGCAGCATGTCAAGTGACTTCCAAGGAGGTTGTCACGGAAAATGCCAAGGTCAACAAGGAAGCTCGCCACCAGGAGAGCTCATTCAAGTCCGACAATAGAAAATCTAGGACAGGGAAATGGTGCAACCAATGTCAGTCAAACACGCACAATGCTATTGACTGCAGGGGAAAGTCAGGAGACACTCAATTCGTCGTGTGCTCAGGGAAACCTAAGGTGGAGCCCACCGAACAGGTCGAGGCCGAGGAAGAGACTCCAGACCAGGAAAAACCACCTGTAGTGGAATTGGTAGAGGTTAACGGTCGTCAAGTGGAGTGTTTATACGACACAGGACTGGACGGGGAGGCCGTGATTTCTGCGGATCTGGTACATCCAGAACAATTCACAGGTGAAACCTTGGATATACAGCCTGCACAGAAGAGTGCTGTAGTCATGAAGTTGCCCATTGCTAATGTGGAGATTCGGTCAAGGTACGTCACCGGCACCATCAAGGCCGCTGTATTGACCGATCCCATTTTTCCAGTCATCCTAGGTTGCCGGTATGTCTTTCTGGGAATGCCCAGGGAGCCAATTCATATGGGAGCAATGCAGACTCGCTCTCAGACGAAAACGGAAGAGGCAGACGCAATTGTGACTAACCCAATGCCGGGGGAGCTACGAACTGCCCAGAGTGAGGATGATACTTTACGTCCTTGCTACAAAAGCTGCAGAAAAGTGCTGATCCACCAGGACGGGGGCAGTACTACATGAAGAATAGGATACTCTACAGGAGAGCAGGAAGGGGAGACAACCTATACGGTCAGTTGGTCGTCCCGAAAGCTCATCGGTCCCAGATTCTTCATATGGGGCATACCATCTCCTTTAGTGGACACATGGGTATTGCCGCCACCATGCAGCGGATTTCCTGCCACTACTATTGGCCGGGAATGACAGATGATGTGCGTCGGTATGTGAAGTCATGCCCTGAGTGCCAGAGGGTGGCACCGAAACACTGGACAGCACCGGTGATGTTGGGTGAGATGCCCATCATGAACTCTCCTTTCGAGAGGGTAGCCATCGATATCGTGGGTCCACTTCCCAGGACTAGGAAGAGGAACATGTATATACTCACAATGGTGGATTGCTGTACAATGTGGGGTGAAGCCATACCGTTGACCACGATTGACTCGAAAAGAGTGGCGGACGCACTGATGGAGGCCTTTACCAGATTAGGCTTTCCGGATCAAATTCTGACGGACAATGGATCTCAGTTTTGTGGAAAACTCATGGAGGAGGTATTTAGGGTGTTTCACTCTAACCACATACATACCAGCCCTTACCACCCTCAAGCCAATGGACAAGTAGAGCGTTTCAACGGCACGTTGATGACAATGCTCAGGAAACTAGCGCAGGAAAAACCTGATAGGTGGGATGAATATATCCCAGCAGCACTCTTTGCCTATCGGGAAGTTCCTCATGGCTCAACAGGACTACCACCCGCTACGTTGCTGTTTGGTCGTCCAATCAAAGGACCGTTGGAAGCCATGTTGAGGAGTTGGACTGAAGAGGGGACGTCAGAAGAAGTGATCTCATCCTATCAATACGTGGAGGAACTGAAAGAAAAACTCCACAAGGGATGGACTCTGGCAAATCAAAACTTGAAAAAGGCCAGGAAAAGACATGCGGCTTACTACAACCGTAGGTCTAAAGAAAGATCTCTAGAGGTAGGGAGATAAAGTCTTGTTGCTACTCCCAACGGGAAACAACAAACTGGAGATAGGTTGGCAAGGACCATTTCCCGTGGAAAGGGTGATATCCAGAACCAACTATCAAATCCGGATCCGGGGAAAGTCGAAGATTTTCCATATCAATCTCTTGCGGAAATACGAAGAGAGACCCGGAGACAAGGCAGCTCACCTCATGGCAATGGCAGTTGCAGTGGAGACAGAAGTGGGAACCAGCGAGGGCAGGGAATATCCCTTAGTACACCAGGAAACCTATAGGGATGTGCAAGTGAACCCTGATCTGACCTCCCAGGAGAGGGAAAGGATAACCCAGGTTCTCAAGTCTCATAAGGAGATACTGACTGATAAACCATGGACGAACGAGGTTGGTTGAGTTCGAGATGACTTTGACCACACAGGAGCCTGTTCGCCAAAAGGTTTACCCAGTGCCATTCTCTAAAGAAAAGGCCCTGGAGGAGGAAATAAAAAAACTGCTGGAGGATGACGTGATTGCACCATCCACATCCCCATACAATGCGGGGGTAGTTTTGTTACGCAAACCAAGTGGAGAACACAGGTTGTGTATAGATTACCGACTGCTGAACAGTCATACACAGTTTCAGGTGGAACCTTTGCCGAATCCAACTCAGTTATTCGCTAGGCTCCATAAGGCTCGGTACTTTTCAAAGGTGGATCTGAGTCGGGGGTACTATCAGATACCAGTCAAACCGGAGATTCGACCACTGTTAGCTTTCAGTACACCCAGTGGACACTACGAATTCAAGGTCATGCCCTTTGGACTCAGCAATGCACCTAGTGTGTTTACACGCATGATGAGGACTTTACTAGATCCGTTACAGGATCCGTCCATCATCTCATTCATGGATGATATTCTGATTTCCAGTGACAGCTTGGATGACCACTTACAATCCTTGGAGAGAGTGTTTAATAGACTCAAGGAAGCAGGGCTTACTGCTCGTCCAACCAAGTGCATGATTGGTTACCAGACTCTGGAATTTCTAGGTCACACCATCACTCCAGGACACATTGTCCCAGAAGAGAAGAACCTGGAGAAAATCAGAAATGCACCAAGGCCAAAAACGAAGAAGGATGTGCGATCTTTTCTCTCGTTGTGTGGGTTCTACCACAAATTTATCCCACATTTCACTGAACTGGGAGCTCCGTTGACGGAAACCTTGAAAAAGGGATTACCGGATCAAATCATTTGGACACCAGAATGTGAGAATGCCTATAGTCAGTTAAAGGAGGCCTTGGTCAGCAAACCTGTATTACAGCTCCCTGACCTTTCCAAACCATTTGTGTTGAGAACGGATGCGAGTGCGATTGGAATTGGAGCCGCTTTGTTACAGGAAGGAAAAGACGATGCTTCGGTTTTGAAACCTGTGGCATACGCAAGTAAGAAACTTCTACAGGCGGAGAGGAATTATTCAACCGTCGAGAGAGAGTGCTTGTCCCTCGTATGGGCAGTGCAAAAATTTCAGCCATATTTGTATGGAGTTAAGTTTCGGGTTCAGTCAGATCATCAGCCCCTGATGTTCCTGGCTACTTCTCAGAAGCTCAACGCACGTTTGATGCGGTGGTCGTTGTTACTTCAACCGTATAATTTCACAGTAGAGTACATTCCTGGGAAGGAAAATGTTGGAGCGGACTTCTTGTCAAGACACCCAGCTCCTGAAGAAGAGGAATGAATCATCTGGATTTAACTCATGGTGGAGAAGAGTGAGATGGACTACTCTCTTAAGAGGGGGCCTATGTCACGAGCGCCCTGAGTTAACCCAGATAATAATACCGACGTTTGCGTGGCGTATATTTTCTGGGCCACAACAGTCGTACTAACAGAGTAAACACAGCTGTACAGGTTACATCGTGTCAGCCCATATACACATTTGGTGGTAGAGTGAGTAGGAATGGATACACAGAGTTGGCAGTTCATTAACAAGTAGAATCACATATATTGTCAGCTTAGGATATGGAATGGTTCCGTTTGTCATCTATACGGCCGGACATCAGACGAAAATGGCTGCTGGGATTGTCACCACGGAACAGAAGATTGACAAGTTTGTCAACATTTGAATGCAGATGGAAGCCGTGAGATCACAGGGGCAGATGTAAAACGGAAGTACCTAGTACGGAAAACAGTGCATCTGTCAATTCTTGGTTTCCGGCACATCAAGATGATTGGCAGCTTGGTATCGAAACTCTTTGTTGGGAGTATACAGAAACTAGCTGGCTTGTTTTGAGAATCTAGGCAATTACTGACAACTTTGACAGGATTTAAGCCAGGAAAATAGTTCTTGACAGGGGATGATTTGCCACTGTGCCACCTGTGTGGGGGAGTAAAGGATAACGTCACGTGGCCAACTTTGGTAGTTTGCGATATAAACTCGAGTTGAGATCAACTAGGGTGGACTTGAATAATGCTCTAGTCAGAGTGCCAGGGCACTGCAGTGCTTAGTGGAAATAATATCTACCGTGTGTTAATTAGTGACTTAATTTTGCACGTGCCTATAATGGCAGATGTAGATATGATTGATAGGACTGCAGTAGTGCCATTTAAGGTATAACCTATTATAATATATTCGTTATAATTACTTTAGGCAGTAGCCTTGTTAAACTATAGTGTGATGATTAGCACTGTTAGTGGAAACTAGTTAGAGTAGAATAGTGATATTAACTCTGCTAGTTAAGAATAGATTAGTGAAGTGTTGATAAGCTTTACTAGTTGAGAATTGAGTAATGAGGGATAATTGGGATCCTCCCGTAGGTGTCCCTGGTGGGCGGGGTTCCGCATTCTGTTTGCTGATTTTTTCTTTGTCATAGCCTGATTCGGCTCTAGGTGGGTAGCTAATCTGCTCTGTGACTAAGTCTAGTTAGCTAAAGATCATTAAGCAAGGTGATAGGCTTACACTCAGCCGAAGGGATCAGTGACTAGTACTATCACCAGATGTGTTGTTTCTATCCTAGGTTCCCTACCAGATCCAAGGAAACTCTAACAAGTTTTTGGGAAAGAAATCCAATCCCATTCTGAAGAACACCAGTTCAACAATCAATAAAGTTGCATACAGAAACGTAACTTACGCTAGAAGGAAGTTGATTCACCAAAGATAGTGATGATTACTGATGCACCACACAGCATCAGACAGTAGTAACTAAATGAGAACAGTCTAATAGTTACCTAGTG
This sequence comes from Cepaea nemoralis, assembly GCA_014155875.1. Lineage (NCBI taxonomy): Eukaryota > Metazoa > Mollusca > Gastropoda > Stylommatophora > Helicidae > Cepaea > Cepaea nemoralis. Next base: position 308,693 of record JACEFZ010009815.1, on the reverse strand, counting down.
TTATATAATCTCGTGTAATAGAACACAAGACATTATACGTGAGGCTAGATAGACACGAGTGAGGATCAATCACATTAACAATTAACATTAATGACGGTGTACACACTACAAAAGACTTGTGCAGTTTGTTAAGGAACGTTAGGAACGGACATTGTGTAGAGTGCAACCGGTCCATGATTAACTGTTAATACCACCGGTGTCTATTTCGGATGTTCATGAAATTGGATTACCAGAGGTCTACAGAGGCAAAGCAGTATCCGGCAAGATGGTTTCGGCAACGGGTGAGAAGTACATGTTCTGACGTAACGTGCTGTGGTCTATCTTTGCTGGGATCAGCTGACTGGGTTGCTGTCTGAGAGTCAGAGTCTACACACTTTATAGAACACGTCACACATTTTCTTCAGCATACACGTCTCATATACGTTACACTTGTATTTTAATAAATTACTCTTTATTAATTTCTAGAAGCAAGAGTTGTTGAGTATGTTGCGTTGGGGAAGTATGAGAAGGGGGCATAGTACGACAGTGTGAGAGTGATAGGAAAAGGTGTCCATAGGCTGATGGAGTGTGTTGGACGGAAGCTGGTGGATTCTCCAGAATATTGAGAGGAAAAAAATATTATAATGTGGGTGTCGGATCTCCTCACTCCAGGGACGACACTTTAAAGGAGGACACGACAATCCCCTAACATATCCTTTTGCTGGTGCCTTGCCTCTCCTCTACCAACTAAATAATTATTAATCTAGGATGTTGATTACAACAATTTTACTACGACAAGAGACCTTTCAAAAGAGACACTGACCCTTATTTTATATTACACTTAATTAGTGATACTGAGCAATAATGTCATCAACATATAAAATCAGTGTATTAACAAAATAAGATCATATACATGTTCATATATATATATATATATATATATATATATATATATATATATATATATATATATATATATATATATATAGTGTGCCCACTACCAGATCCATCACCATTAGTATTGAATCAGTCTTCCATAAGAGTTATTGTGCCTCTTATTCTGGCCTATATGTACTTTAGGGAGGAAAAAAAAATTCGGATTTGTCAAACTTCAAGTTCTTGGACCTAGGCGGCAATATATATGATAGTTTCCTATGAGTTCTTTTGTTCCAGAATAAGGATTAGTTGCTCACTGATTTCTCTACCTCTGTAAACAGACTAAGGTCTCAATGATACGTGTCCTATGTGGTGGAGAAAATCTGCAGGAAGTTGCTTGTGACTAGTATTTGGCCTCACTCTACCAGCTGCCTCACTCAATCAAGCTGCTACACTCAGCCAAGCTGTTACATTCACAAAGTCAGGTCTGGATCTAGCTGTATTTAGACACTACCTGGATTCGCTTGAATGGCTGTAAACACTGACACTGGTTGAAGGCTTTAGGACTCAGCGTTGTTCCACTTCGCTGTAAGCTTCTACTTCTGTTGTCTTTCACGAATGGATCTTATCGTTGTGCGTTTGTAGATGTTGCCGGCCGTCCGTCAATGCCTTCTACCTCGAGTCTTGGCTTTGTGTAAAACAGGAAGATGTTTACTTGCGCGCCATCTTTTATATTCTTTCATCCAGTCCGTTTTTTCACGTATTCGCTCCGATTCGTTTTCAGTGCGGTTTTCACTCTGGGGCGGTGTCGATTGTCTCTTTTCCTCCAAGTTGAAATCGTACCTTTGGTTATTGCAGTTTTATGTTCTTGTAAAATGGGATTGGATTTGAGGCGATCTTGACAGCTAGTAACGGCTTGTAAGACAGTATACTACAAGCACTAAAGACCGAGATATGAAAAGAGACATGAACACATATGCCAGATGGCATGGAACTTGATGATGAGTCTCTGGAACTAAAATACATGTTAAACGTGGCAGACGTTTAGGGACACAAAATAGCAATGAAAGGCACTGTCAGAGTCCGACAGTGGACAGCGATGCAGGGACATCGTTACGACCGCCAGGCGACTTAGCTCCCAGTAAGGGATGCAACCACTTCGTTGCGCCGCCAGGCGAATGAGTTACCGGCCTGCGAGATCGCTGGCTGACCAGCGGTCAGGCCGCCAACGCAAGACGCACGCCTGCCACGTGACGTCACGTTAGGCAGGAGGCAAGTTGCAAACCAGGTCCAGACAGCTCTGGGGACACGGAACAGGACGGACGTGTGAGAGAGGCATTGTATGGTTTCTGTATTGAAAGGCGAGTGTCTGGACATCTTGCGAGTCAGACTTGTGACTGTATTGTGGATGTAAGTTGTAAAGTATCCATTATATGTATTTGTGATCATCGTTCTGTATTTGATATGTTAATAAATCCACCGAACGATGTGTCGTTGAGTCTTACGTCAAATCACGTTGTATTTGTACTGTCTCACACTAGTTAGGAAAGCGAGCCAAGTTTAAGACCCTGACATGTGTGAACGTGGGGGCTCGTCCAGCTTTAATTTAGTTATATTTGAACGTGAATAGCTTGTCCTTGTTGAACGTTTAATTTAATTAGATTTAAACTTAAATGTGATCATGGAAGGCTCATTTTGATTGTTACTACATTATTTAAACATGTGTAAGACCATTTGTAAACGTACAATGCATACATTAGTTTGTTTGATCCTGTAAGCGTGTAAAACATTTGTGATTTGTGAAACTTGTCACCGTTTTGACCTTGTCGACATTGTGATCTTGTCGCCATTTTGACCTTGTCGCCATCTTGTAAACTTGATGTCTATGTCCTTACTGAATGTCATCTTGATGTAAGTGATGTGTCATCAATGTTGTAGAGTGTTAAGATACTTGTAGATTGTCTTTGTGAATTGAGTTTGTGGAACGCGAAAAGTGTTTGGAAAGAAAGTAACGTGTATTGTAAAAAAAAACTGTTGACGGACAAACTTACGACATACAATTATACTCAACGCCATACAAACCTAATCAACACTTAGTGACAAGCAGGCACACACCAACAAATAGACGCTAATTTATCTTCTTCCAAAATAAAAGCAGGTTTTTCCGTACCATCCGAAACCTTGCCGTAGAGGTCATTTGTAGTCTGAAGGTAGCGACCCTACAGTTCTAGCCCGATTTCCAACCGTTTCTTCACCGCATCCAGGGCACTTGAGTATACTTTTTCCTTTTCGTATACTTAACAAATGCATTTTTAGGCACATATCGTCCAGATAAACAAATTGTAAATTGTTGATTACTAACCACTTATAACATATTGTGTGTGGCTGGTATTTCATTGACATTTTTCCATCATGTCTTCATTATTTGATTTCATTGATATGGGGATAAAGTTACAGTTACATGGTGATGAATTAACACAGTGGAGTGAGCAGAAATACGCAGAATACCTACTAGTTCAGGAAAAAGCTAATGAACGTGAAGAAAGAGCAGCTGAAAGAGCTTTAAAGCAGGCAGAGATGGCTGCCAAACAAGGAGAGGCAGACACAGCCTTAAAGCAAGCCGAATTAGAACTGGCTGCAAAGACCAAGCAAGCTGAGATGGAAAGTGAATTGAAAAAGGCAGAAATAGCAGCTCAGAGTAAGAGAGAAGAACTGGAGTTACAGTTGAAGATAAAACAACTTGACACTGAGACTGCAATTAACAAAGAGTCTAAGAAATCTGAGAGACTGGAGAAAGAAAACCAGTATAAGAAATATCAGGGTATTGTACGTAATTATACCTCGGGTGACTGCATTGCAGCCTTTACCCAAAATTTTGAAACTTTAATGGAACATTATCAAGTTCCACTGTCTGAATGGAATATTGTGTATATGAGGAGTTTGTCAGGGGAACCTCTTAAAGTTATTGAAACCATCCCCAAAGACCTCAGAAAAGATTACCATTATCTGAAATCTAAGATTATGGCACATTTTATGTTAGATGAGGCAGGTTACAGAGAACAGTTCAGTAAATTGAGCCCAAAACCGACTCAAACGTTCTCTGACTACCTCTGCTTAGTCCGAGATATTTTCACCAAATGGACTTCAGCAGCCAAAATTGAAAAAAGTTATCAGAGATTGGAAGATCTAATCATTAGAGACAAAATTGTGTCATCTATTCCTTCAGCCTTTGCTAAATTTTTGTTAGAGAATGAATGCTCTAGTGTGGATGAGATTGAAAGACGTGGGTCGGCTTACTACACAGCCAACAAACATTGCTTTGCTACTGAAGATACTAACATTAACTTTGTAGCAGCGGCTAACTATGACAAACAACCCTATAGTAGGCAGAAACCTCATAGGCCTACCTCTGAGAAATTTAATCATTGCATTCATTGTAAAAATTCACATCATCAGGGTGAAATGTGCGATCAGAACCCAGGGTACCATAATTACTTAGTAAATATGGTAAACAGGCAAGACAAGGAACGTAAATCCTTTAAAAACTCACGAAAATGTTTCCTCTGCAAGGCATGGGGTCACCATCGGAAAGATTGTAAGGGCAGGCATATGACCAACAAAGCAAACTGCCGCCTTGTTTGATAGTTCGTCTTCGGATGAAGAAGAGCCAGAGAAACATCCTGTGAACTCAGCACAGGCTTTTGACATATTCAACGCAAACAAATGCTCTGTTTGTAACACCTTCTATGAAGATGGTATTTTAACATGCGGTCATACCATCCCTATTGCCAATGAAGAAGCTAATTTGGTAGTAGACTCAAAAGGCAAAATAATCATCCATCACGGATATGTTAATGGCAAGCCTGCTACAGTCCTTCGCGATACGGGCAGTTCACTCATTGGCCTGAAAAGAACGTTCATAATGCCTACAGACTATACAGGCAGGCATGTAACATGTAGAACATTCTCAGGCAATATTGAGAGATACCCATTAGCATGGGCATATATTGATACACCTTTCCTCACTGGGAAAGTAAAGTGCGCTGCACTAACCAGTCCAGTTTGTGATATAATTATTGGTAATTTACCTGAGGTAAATGATAAACCTCATGACATAACATCTGCATGTAATGATGATGCCATAACATCACCATCAAATGTCATCATTGAAAATGTCACACCACCTATTCATTTTAATGTAGCTAATGTAGCACTAAATTCTCATGACATCATTGAAACTATTGTTCCATCATCATCATCTGATATCATTGAGTGTGTGAACGCAGTAACAAGAGCTACTGCTAGAGTGCAAGATGAAGTAAATCAAACTGAGGCGATACAATTGCTAAGCCCAGTTTCATTACCTACCAACACCATGAAGGAAGCATTTGTAACAGCCCAAAAAGCTGATCCTTCATTGTCAAAATACTTTGACCTGATCGGCCGAAAGCCAAAAGCAACCAAGAATGCAAAATGGCATTTTGCGATGAAAAATAACATACTCACTAGGTACTACACCAGAGGTGACAATACCACAGAGCAAACTGTTTTGCCAACTAGTTATCGCAAACAAGCCTTACATCTTGCACACGATATACCTCTTGCAGGTCATATGGCATACGTTAAGACCAGATCAAGGTTATTGACACAATTTCACTGGCCAAAATTTTGCAATGACATTAAAGAATATTGCAGAAGTTGTGACACCTGCCAGAAACTTGGTTAAAAAAGGTAAACACCCACAGGCAAAGTTACAAGTCACCGACTTAGCCAGTCGACCTTTTGAAAAGCTATCGGTTGACATAGTGGGGCCTCTCAGTCATACAACAACTAGAGGGAATAAATTTATTCTAACGGTGATTGATCAATGTAGCCGCTGGCCAGAAGCTATTCCGTTAAAGAACATAACTGCCAATGACATAATGGAAGTGTTCTTCCATATTTTTTCTAGGATAGGGTTTCCAGATACTATCCAATCTGATAGGGGCACTCAGTTTATTGCCGCATCCACCCAAGCTTTCACCAAAATGCTGGGAGTTAAGCAGTGTTTCAATTCCCCCTACCATCCTCACAGTAGCGGAGTAATAGAGAAGTTTAACGGGGATCTTAAGCACATGCTTGCAAAAGTGACGCAAGAACACCCCAACAACTGGGATGTATATCTACCAGCTATTCTTTTTGCTTATCGCGAGGTACCACATGCTAGTACCGGTTTCTCTCCTTTTGAACTTATCTATGGTGCCAAACCACGTGGCCCATTGACCATTTACCACCAAATGTTAACTGACTCTACACCAGTACTTAAACCCATATCATCATACTTATATGTGACATCATTGCGTGAAAGAATCATCAAATCTTGTGTTATTGCAAAGAATGCACTAAAACTATCTGGTGCTACTTATAGACAGTATGCTGACAAAGGTAACAGGACAATAACATTGACACCTGGACAGGACATTCTTCTTCTGCTACCTAGTGACAGACACCTTCTGACTGATTCTTGGCAGGGACCTTTTAAAGTGACAAGACAGATTTCACCTGTAGACTACGAGATCCTTATAAAAGACAAACACAAAATATTTCACATAAATATGCTAAGACCATACTACAACAGAGACGACGAACAAGACAATACAACAGCTTGTACAGTGATAATAGATCACGAAGACGACGATGCTAGTGACGAAATTCCAACACCTGCATTAGACACGACAGACTGCTTGAAGGAGATCAAAATCAACCCAAATTTAACTCAAGCAGACACAGACAGTTGCAAACAACTTATACAACAGTACAAAACCATCTTTTCCAACAACCCAGGACAAACAGAATTAGTACAGCATCACATCGCACTCACATCAAACGCACCCATTAGATGCAGACCATACACCATCCCATTACATTACAAAGAACAGTTACATCAAGAAATCATCAACTTAGAGAAAAATAACATCATAAGACGATCCCAATCAGACTATTCATCTCCCATGGTCATAGTACGCAAAAAGGACAACACAATAAGACTGTGCATCGACTACCGAAAACTGAATAAAATAACTGTTCTAGATCTTGAGCCTATGGCAAACACTGACGATCTTCTGACAGAACTGACAGACGCTAGGTTCTTTCACGACTGTAGACATGGTTAAAGGTTATTGGCAGATTGCTGTAGACGAACAGAGCAGACATCTGACAGCTTTCGCCACACCTTGGGGACTGTACGAATGGTGCAAACTTCCATTTGGGCTAGTTAACGCCCCAGCCACATTCGTACGTATGACACGCCTACTGCTAAGAGACATTCCTAACATAATTTGCTATATTGACGACATATGCATTCACACAGAGACAATGACGGAGCACATTAAGACATTAGACCAAACATTTGAACGGATCAGACAGCACGGACTGACAGTGAAGCCTGCAAAAGTAGACATAGCCTACCAGGAAATATCATTCTTGGGTTACAAAATATCCAATGGCTTTGTCACGACAGACGATAAAATTGTGTCCAAGATACTAAAACTCTCACTTCCGACTACTAAAAAACAGGTCAGAAGTTTGCTGGGCCTAATCAATTACTATAGGCAATTTATTCCTGATTTTTCGGAACTGACCGAGGTATTTACTAATTTACTAACAAAGGATAAACCTGAGAAAATTGTACACGATCAATGCCTAAAAATCGCATTTCATAAAGTGCTATCATGTTTTTCCGATAAGAATAAACAGAATCTTATCCTTAAATTGCCCGATATCCGTTTACCTTTCAGATTACGCACAGATGCTAGCTCCGTCGCGATTGGAGCAGTCCTGTTGCAGGAGTATAACAACATCCTACACCCAGTTTATTTTGTATCCCGGAAGCTGAAAGCCCGAGAGCGGGCATGGTCCATTCCTCAACTAGAAGCCCTAGCTTTAGTAGTAGGGATCACCAAATTGTCTAGATTTCTTCTAGGACGCCATTTCATCGTAGAATCGGACAGCAGCCCCTTACGATGGATGAATTCAGGTGTGCCATCGAATCATATGATTGCACGCTGGTCTTTGAAACTTCAAGATTATAGCTTTGAGGTTCGACATATCCCAGGCAGAACCAATTCAATTGCCGATCTTTTGTCACGTTGTCCGACCGACCCAGTGAGCACCAATGGCTGAGTGCAGTATGTAGAAATACACTCAGACCGACACAGCCATTTAGCAGTGAATAGTGTTTTTCCATTCACAAAAAGCTGTGTAATGTCTACAATATTGTGATAGGGATTACTCCCATTATATATAGTGTTCTTATTTTACTAGTTCATGTAGTGATTGTCGTGTATAAATGTGTAGTATGTGGTAGAAAGCGAACTTTATTAACTGTATATATTACGTACAAGAACAGTGTCACATTCGCACTTACCTGAAGCGAATTATCCAACTTGACAGTGACAACTTCGTGTTGAATTCTTCCAGGAACATTTTAATTACGAGTGTGAAAGTAAAAACTGAACAGTGACGACTTTTCTACACCTCTGCAGTGAACCGAAACCTTTAGTGTTCGACTGAAACATCTAACACATGAACATTCGATCGTAATCCAGAAGATTGTGTACCAAAATCCAACACGAACTTTGAGAACATTGTTCCTTCTTTAAACTACATCAAACCGGAACAGGTGTGTTCTACAATCTTTACCATCAGCTGATTGTACAGCTCGTGTGTACTTCCGGATTAATTATAAATTTAGAACAAAAATAGCAGACAACATTTAAAATGTTAAAAAGTTTTGACGATTTTAAAATATTTAGGATTCTATAAAATTGAATACACGAATTGTGTGTTTATTTATTTCTCTAATGTAATCTTAGAATCATATCTTGATTAACGTATTCATATTACCGACTTTTTCTCGTTAATATGAAGAAACGTCAAGCAATGACACTAAGAAATTAAATAGTTATTGTAAATTATTGTGTTTCACTAATGTTAAAATTATTTCCCTTTCATTTTGTTGTTATTACATTTTCACACAAAGGGCCATAATTTGAAATGTATATGCTAATGTGTTGTGTGTATATAACATGTTGTTGTTAAAGTGTTGACACCACAGGCAGGCATCTACTGGGCATGGCAGAGGGTTGCCAACATTGTATACCAACACAATAACTCCTGGCCAAGTAGGGACAGGGTTAGAGTGTTTTATACGACTTATATAAAGCCGTATTTCAGTCTGGCTAGATGGTTTTTGTTCCAAGAACCATATTATTCTTTTTTTTCAAATTGCTGCGAGGTAGATGCGTGAAGCTGGTACTACTGATCTGACTGGGTGATAATACAATTGAGGTAACCAGCCATCGAGAGGGTGAAGCCTGATATGTGTTAAACATGAAACACCACATGTCTTTGTACCCAACTCCCAGGTCTTATATATTTCTATGCCATGTGTGTAATTTTGATAACGTTGTGTATAACAATGGAAAGGTAGACTCTGACAAGAGCATACTATTACAGGTACAGACATTATACATGAAAGACGACATCTTTCATGGATTTTACCGGGGGAGCGTGTCAGAGTCCGACAGTGGACAGCGATGCAGGGACATCGTTACGACCGCCAGGCGACTTAGCTCCCAGTAAGGGATGCAACCACTTCGTTGCGCCGCCAGGCGAATGAGTTACCGGCCTGCGAGATCGCTGGCTGACCAGCGGTCAGGCCGCCAACGCAAGACGCACGCCTGCCACGTGACGTCACGTTAGGCAGGAGGCAAGTTGCAAACCAGGTCCAGACAGCTCTGGGGACACGGAACAGGACGGACGTGTGAGAGAGGCATTGTATGGTTTCTGTATTGAAAGGCGAGTGTCTGGACATCTTGCGAGTCAGACTTGTGACTGTATTGTGGATGTAAGTTGTAAAGTATCCATTATATGTATTTGTGATCATCGTTCTGTATTTGATATGTTAATAAATCCACCGAACGATGTGTCGTTGAGTCTTACGTCAAATCACGTTGTATTTGTACTGTCTCACACTAGTTAGGAAAGCGAGCCAAGTTTAAGACCCTGACAGGCACGATTGTTAAAAAAAAGAAAAAAGAAACAAGATCGACCAGCATGTAGATAGTCACAGTATATAGTCACAGTAAATAGAGCAACAGTAGATAGTCACATTAGATATACACAGTAGATAGACACAGTAGATAGACACAATAGATAAACACATTAGATAGACACAGTAGATAGACACACTGGATAGACACAGTAGATAGACACAATAGATAAACACATTAGATAGACACAATAGATAGACACACTGGATAGACACAGTGAATAGACGCAGTAGATAGTGACATTAGATATACACAGTAGATAGACACAGTAGATAGACATAGTGAATAGACACAGTAGATAGACATAGTGAATAGACACAGTAGATAGACATAGTGAATAGACACAGTAGATAGACACAGTAGACAGATACAGTAGATAGAGACAGTAGATAGACACTGTGAATAGACTCAGTAGATAGACACAGAAAATAGACACAGTAGATAGACACAGTGAATAGACACAGTGAATAGACACAGTAGATAGACACAGTAGATAGATACAGTGAATAGACTCAGTAGATAGACACAGAGAATAGACACAGTGAATAGACACAGTAGATAGACACAGTAGATAGACACAACAGATAGACACAGTAGATAGACATATTAGACAGACATAGTAGATAGACACACTGGATAGACACAGTGAATAGACACAGTAGATAGACACAGTGAATAGACACAGTAGATAGACACAGTGAATAGACACAGTAGATAGACACAGTGAATAGACACAGTAGATAGACACAGTGAATAGACACAGTAGATAGACACAGTGAATAGACACAGTGAATAGACACAGTAGATAGACACAGTAGATAGATACAGTGAATAGACACAGTAGATAGACACAGTGAATAGACACAGTAGATAGACACAGTGAATAGACACAGTAGATAGACACGGTGAATAGACACAGTAGATAGACACAGTAGATAGACACAGTGAATAGACACAGTAGATAGACACGGTGAATAGACACAGTAGATAGACACAGATAGACACAGTAGATAGACACAATAGATAGACACAGTAGATAGACACAGTAGATAGACACAGTGAATAGACACAATAGATAGACACGGTGAATTGACACAGTAGATAGACACGGTGAATAGACACAGTAGATAGACACGGTGAATAGACACAGTAGATAGACACGGTGAATAGACACAGTAGATAGACACGGTGAATAGACACAGTAGACAGACACAGTAGATAGACACAGTGAATAGACACAATAGATAGACACGGTGAATAGACACAGTAGATAGACAAGGTGAATAGACACAGTAGATAGACACGGTGAATAGACACAATGAATAGACACAGTAGATAGACACAGTGAATAGACACAGTAGATAGACACAGTGAATAGACACAATAGATAGACACGGTGAATAGACACAGTAGATAGACACGGTGAATAGACACAGTAGATAGACACGGTGAATAGACACAGTAGATAGACACGGTGAATAGACACAGTAGATAGACACGGTGAATAGACACAGTAGATAGACACAGTAGATAGACACAGTGAATTGACACAATAGATAGACACAGTAGATAGACACGGTGAATAGACACAGTAGATAGACACGGTGAATAGACACAATGAATAGACACAGTAGATAGACACAGTGAATAGACTCAGTAGATAGACACGGTGAATAGACACAGTAGATAGACACGGTGAATAGACACAGTGAATAGACACAGTAGATAGACACAGTAGATAGACACAGTAGATAGACACAGTAGATAGACACAGTGAATAGACACAATAGATAGACACAGTGAATAGACACAGTAGATAGACACAGTAGATAGACACAGTAGATAGACACGGTGAATAGACACAGTAGATAGACACAGTAGATAGACACGGTGAATAGACACAGTAGATAGACACAGTAGATAGACACAGTAGATAGACACAGTAGATAGACACAGTGAATAGACACAGTAGATAGACACAGTAGATAGACACAGTAGATAGACACAGTAGATAGACACAGTGAATAGACACAATGAATAGACACAGTGGATAGACACAGTGGGATAGACACACTAGATAGACACGTGGACCTAAAAGTGTGTAAAGCAGGAGAACTGGCAAAGTAAATGATGATGTTGAATGCCTCGGACAGAGAATACAATAAACACTGAGATACTGAACAGTGTAAGTGATCCTAGGTAAACCGCCAGGTACACCCCCTTGTCCTACATCACTTCTAGCCCGATCTACGAATCTCGTGTCCCTGAGCTACGAGTTTTGTTCCTTCAAGGCTTCAGTTAAATTGTGGGCCCTAGGATTACAGCAACCTCAGTTTACTGATTTAGTGCCAAAGAAAAAGTAACTTAGACCAACCCTGGTACACAATCAAATGTAAACCTTTCATTGAGCATTGAAACTGGAATATAAAAATATAACGAAACAAAATAAATAACACCATGTCCCTAATATGACGATATATCGTCCTTCTGTACAAATGGGAGGTCATATTTGGTGAAATAGTATCTTTTGGCAATGAATAAGTAAAAACAGATTCAAGAAATGAAAGACTTTCTGCTCACAGCCGGAGGGAAAGATGCCAAATCTGTCAAGATCAAGAGGAACAAGGACAATGTCAATTTCAATGTACTTGCAACAGATACTTGTAAACATTGACATTCCGGGACAGAGAACAGCAGAAACAAGACAGATACAGGACAGTGACAAGGCAGAAAAGCTGAGACAGTTACTCAGATGGCCTATTCAAAGAACTTCTGTGAAATTAATAAATAAAGAAATCACGTGGAAAACAAAAATAAGGGACTTTTAGTTATATTGTAAATGTAATTGTATCAGTGTCTTGTGTGTGTGTGTGTGTGTGTGTGTGTGTGTGTGTGTGTGTGTGTGCGTGTGCGTGCGCGTGACGAAGGCCTTCTAGCCTCAAAGCCGATTCTGTCTTTTGCGGTTGTGGCAATATCACCAATACGGCTTTCCTATTTTTGATGATTTCAATGTTGTATGTTTACATGCTTACTTCAACCCATTTCATTTCCCATTATCTCCCCTATATGATTTGCAAAAACCCATTATTCCTTCTTGCCATTTGAAAAAAAAAAATCTGTAGCCAGCTTTTAAAAAAATGTTACAGTTGTAATTCTACCTCGCCCCGGTGATATTTCGCGGTATCTTTGTAAAATGTTGTTTTTCAATCTATCTATTCAGTCTTCCTTGTTTTCTTCCTAGGGGTATACGTCATGCCTAGCTACGCACCTCACATGTCTGTGCGTCAGATTTTTCGGTGCGCACATGATGTTAGGTTTACTCCCTCTAGACAGATTCTATCCAAGGAAATGGAATGTTTCAATCGGATAGTAGGTTTTCTTTCCTAACAATTAATCCTAAAAATTAAGGGGGCTGATTGGTCTCGAGGTATGGTGTCCGCCTCGAATGCTGGAGGTTCCAGGTTCAAGCCCTAGTGAGAGCCGGGATTTTTTCACGTGGACTTCTAGTAACAAAATTTCCCCTGGTCTCTGGGTAGTGAGATCGGACGCCCGTGTGTATTGCTGCGCATGTAAAAAATCCCTTGACAGTTGAAAATCGAAAAAGATTAGCCTAACGGCGCTGCCCGGGCAAACATTTTTAAAAGTTAAAAATCTACCCAAAGTATTTCAGGATCCTCGCCCGTGCTACGGAGTTCTTGCACTGAGCTGAGGTTCTCCAGGCCCAGGTTTGAGTTAGGAGTAGAACGAAGCACTTATGGGTTACACCCGTGTGCCGTGATGTCGATCCTTCAACTAAACTAAACTACACTTTCCTAACAACTGTGCCTTGGCGACGACCGTACACCCTACTTTGATCGATGTGAATTTTTAGTGTGTACGCTCTTGCCGGCTCTGTGTGAAGTGGTTACGGAAACAGTTCGTAATCCCACAAACCGCATTCAAAACACAGCTGTGTGTGATTTTTCAGCAGACCGCCTTGCGATGGGTTTTTATAAAATGGTATGTGTGCCTGCCGTTCATAAAGCAATGGCATACTACTGAACGTAAACTTGCCAAGAAATCACACGCAGCCAAAACATGCTGGGAATGACTACGACGTCCTAAAAGATATATAACTAACTTAACATTCTTGCACACGGGACCTACTGTTTTTCGCCCTTATCTGAGAGGGCTAGATATATGATCTCACTACCTAAGAGATAAGGGGTCCTTGCGATATCATTAGACACCAATGGTTCTTGGAAACGAACACTGTAATTCCTTAGTAGAGGCACCCCTCACCCTATTAAGTCTAATAACAAGGTATGTCTTTCGTCTTGTATGCAACATAGGCTAAGACGTGGCAAAGAAGCTTGGCAAAGACCACAAAAAAATTCAGGGATATCGAATTATAACCATGCAGAATACAATAGGCAAGCTGCTGGAGAAGGTAATTGCCAGAAAAATATCAAGCCAGCTAGAGAAGCAAGATGTTTTCCCACCTACCCTGGGAGGGTACCGTCCAAAAAGAGAAACCTGGACCAATGCAGCAGTTTTTTCCCATGTCTATGAAGGTTTCCACTCAGGCATTGAAACCTTTGCTGCAGCGATTGATCTATAGGACGCGTACAAGAGTACCACTGGATTTTTTAATGCTTCAGCTTTTTAAACTCAAGGTAAGTCCTTTCCTCCTTATTTGGATCGCTGCAGCCCTCTTCCAACGGAAATTAGTTATTAGATGTGGCAGTTGGACTTCAGAACCAAAAACATTATATCCCGGCTTACCACAGGAATCGCCATTATCCCATGTGCTGTTGAACGCCTACATTGTGAGAATCACCAGCGAGCAAATCATAGGACCGGGGAGGACATTGTTGTATGCAGACGATATTTTAGTGTATCGTCAGGGTAAGGTGTCGCGAATTCACTGCTGGTTACAATCAGATGTCAACAAGACCAAAGACAGTCTGTGTTAGCAGCTGCAACTTGTTGGGAGCGGTCGGGAGACCTTGAGAAGTTTCTGACATCAAAAGGAATTGGCGGCTTGTTGTTGAGACAATGCAGCAACGCGGGCTTGTTTGGGTGTCAAACCAAGAAAAGACCACTCGTACATTTGATTAAGTCTTGGATAGACAGAAGATATGTCGGGGAATTGTGGACACGTGGTTGTAACACGCTGGCTTGTTGTAGCTGTCAGGACAGGAGAAGTTAACTCCTGCATTAAGATTTGAACTAGGTTAGGGCCCTTGAGCGACAACCGCGGAACATCAAAGATTTCTCGGGAACACTCCTGGCGCTGTGAATAAACAAGACTGGGATAAAGTAGTGTGGCCAAGGATTGTGACTAAGATTGACGTGTTTTTGTGTGTGCTGCAGTTAGGAAATTCGGAGAGCATCTATTGTGTTAGATTTAAGTAACATTAGATAACATATGCCTTAATGGCAAGTTATAGATGTCATCCAGGATTGATGCAGTTGTGCTTAAGGTATTGTAGAGAGTATATTTAAGCCTAATTAATATAAGCAGTAGCCTCGGTAAAACTAGCTAGAGTAATGAATAGAATTAGCTCTGCTAGTGAGAATTGTGTAGTGGGGTGATATTTGGGGAAATTGGGGATGGGGAGAATGTACAATGATGGGATCTTCCAGTGAGGTCTGCTAGGGGTCTACACTTTACATTTTGCTCTGTCCTGATCTTAACCCACTGCAGACCTGAGTGAAGAACTCCTATGCCCATGACAGAGTTGGTTCACTGTCATGTATCTGAGTGAGGCGGACACCCCCCCCCCCCCCCCATCTAATGGAGGTCAGGGACAGTTGCTATCACCAAGTGTATTATTATCTATTTTACAGGTTCCTATAGGTCACTCAAGTCACTGAGAATGGAGACTTTAGTGCAGGCAGTTATTCAGCAGCTTTTGCACTGGGCCCATGAGGAAAGGGGTTTGAAGGAAAAATCATGAAAGTATTTATCAAACGGTAGCAGAATACTAGTGATCGTTTTTCTCCGCATCATTTTGGAGAAAGACCAAATCGTGAGATTAATGTTTTTGAAACACCACATATGAACAGAACACTAGAGTTGGTTTTTGTTACACCACATGGGAAAAGTCCAGTGGGTATTATGTTCTCACACGACGAGTAAAAAGACTAATAGATACTGTTTTTCCACATCACATGGGAATAGAACAGTAAAAACTGATTAGGTAGTTATTATAACAGTGGTCAGGTGAACAGTAGAAACATTAGACCGGAATTACATTTATTTCAAGGAACAGTATTTTCGTGTCATCAATAGACAAGGATGTTATAAGTCACCGAACAATAGGGACAGGTATTAACGGTGTGGGATCCAGACAGGATCAATTTCAGACTGCGACTAGGTATATACATGATCAATCAACGACCGGTGGAAGTCGACATCTAGCAGGATGGATTCATGCCTTGGTGAGGTCATCGTGGACTGAATGAAGATGTGGTGTGATCCTTTCTGGGATGATCGGGCTGGGCTCTTCAGCTACTTGGTCTAAGTCTGCACCCACTAGAATATTCGACACACATTCTACACATTACACACACACACTTCTCACACCTATACTCTTTGCTTAATAAATTATTTTGTATTTATTTGTTAAAGCTAGAGTTGTGGAGTATGTTATGTTGGGGAGGAGTGAGAGGGGGCATGATCTAAGGGTGAGTGAGAGTAAGAAAGAGGTGTTTGCAGACCGACGGAGTTTTGTGGACGGAGTCTGGTGGTTTCTCTAAGACAACAATATTGGGGTAATAAAAATGTGGTGTTGATTCCCATCACTCCAAGGACGACACTAAAGTAAGTAAGAAAGACTTACGACATTTATTGGGGGCTCGTAAACGTGATCTTTGGACAGCGGGATCTCTTGTAAGCGGGATCTCTTGGAAGCGGGATCTTTTGACAGCGGGATCTCCTGACAACGGGGTCTTTTGACACGGGATCTTTACTAAGAGGACGGTGATATTGTTAGAGAGAGAATCCAGCTAGAGTGAATGTGGATAGGGGTTAAGACACATATCTTACCTGTTCACACTTCACACGTCTGCATAGGTCTGTGGTCCTGATTCTGCTCTTGTCACTGAGTGATTGTGTTGTGTTGTGCTGTGTGGTATTTAAGAATATAGATTGACTGTAATTGTTCATTACCAATATATTTCTTTTAGAGATAATCTATACTCTGTCTGCTGACTTACCTCTCTGAAAAATGGCCACTCCTAAATTAACTGGGGCAGAACTAAAGGCAAAGGGGGAAGAAATGGGATTGTCAGGGTCTGCACTAACAGATTACGTACAGGAGGTGGAGAGGGAGTATCGTCAAGCAGAAAGGGAAGATCGAAAGGCGGAGTTGGAATTGAGAAGGATGGAGTTAGAACAAGCTGCTAAGAAATTGGAAGCAGAACAAGCTGCTAGGAAAATGGAAGCAGAACAAGCTGCTAAGAAATTGGAAGCAGAGCAAGCCATGAGAAGGCTGGAAATTGAAGCTGAGCAGGCAGCTAAGAATCGGGAAGCTGAACAAGAAGCTCGGAAAAGGGAGCACGAGTACCGGATGCGGGAACTCGAGCTTAAGAGGCAATCTAATGGAGAAACTGAGGGAGCAGTTGGAGATTCCTCCATCCCAGGCTCAAACCCAGCAGGTGGACATAGTTACCATGCTATGAAGTTCCCTCTAGCAATCTACGAGGAGGACAAGGAGAAGATTGACCAGTACCTTCAACGCTTCGAGGCCATGTCCGTGGCTATGGGTCTGGAGCGTAACAAATGGAATCTCAAGCTATCCCAGGGATTACGCGGGACCGGCTACGAGGTTTATTCTCGCCTGCCTCCAGGACATGAGAACAATTATGACGAGTTGAAGACGGCTCTGCTGAAACGATTCGAGGTTACGTCACACACCTACCGGAAAAAATTTCGAGCAGCGAAACGAGAACCGGGAGAGTTGTTTGCCGCTTACAGTTTGCGTCTAAAGTCCTATCTCCACAAGTGGATGGATTTGGCTGGGTTCGCACATGACTACGAGAGTCTGGAAGAGCTCATGGTGGTCGACCAGCTGAAGAAGCAAATGTCAAAACCTCTCAGGACATTCCTGGGAGAACAAGGAGCGGAACGTATTGACCTCGTGACAAAATTAGCAGAACGGTTCGTCGAGGTACATGGGGAGGCCGGGGAAAACCTTCCCACCAACACCAAAAGTCAGGAGAAACATGACAAGAAGAAAGCCAAAAACTCAGGAACCAAAAAGGGGGAACCTTATGTACAAAAATCAGAGGAAAGTTCAGACAAGACGAAGGAGGGAAGCAAGAGAACTTCAGGCTCTACACCAAAACGACCGTGGTCGGAGAAGTGGTGTTCAATTTGTAAGTCACCCTCTCACAATACGAGGGACTGCAAATCGAAGGCTAAGAGCCCTCACTTCGCAGCATGTCAAGTGACTTCCAAGGAGGTTGTCACGGAGAATGCCAAGGTCAGCAAGAAAGCTCGCCATCAGGAGATCTCACTCAAGTCCGGCACTAGACAATCTAGGACAGGGAAATGGTGCAACCAATGCAAGTCAAACACGCACAATGCTATTGACTGCAGGGGAAAGTCAGGAGACTCTAAATTCATCGTGTGCCCCGGGAGACCTAAAGTGGAGCCCACTGAACAGGTCGAGGCCGACGAAGAGACTCCAGACCAGGAAAAACCACCTGTAGTGGAATTGGTAGAGGTTAACGGTCGTCAAGTGGAGTGTTTGTACGACACAGGACTGGACGGGGAGGCCGTGATTTCTGCAGATCTGGTACACCCAGAACAATTCACAGGTGAGACCATGGAAATACAGCCTGCACAGAAGAGTGCTGTGGCCATGAAGTTGCCCATTGCTAACGTGGAGATTCGGTCAAGATATGTCACCGGCACAATCAAGGCTGCGGTATTGACCGATCCCATTTTCCAGTAATCCTCGGTTGCCGGTATGTCTTTCTGGGAATGCCCAGGGAGCCAATCCATATGGGAGCAATACAGACTCGCTCTCAGACGAGAACGGAAGAGGCAGAAGCAATTGTGACTAACCCACTGCCGGGGGAGCTACGAACTGCCTAGAGTGAGGATGCTACTTTACGTCCTTGCTACAAAAAGCTGCAGAGAAGTGCTGATCCACCAGGACGTGGGCAGTACTACATGAAGAATAGGATACTCTACAGGAGATCCTGAAGGGGAGACAACCTATACGGTCAGTTGGTCGTCCCGAAAGCTCACCGGTCCCAGATTCTTCATATGGGGCATACCATCTCCTTTAGTGGACACATGGGTATTGCCGCCACCATGCAGCGAATTTCCTGCCATTACTATTGGCCGGGAATGACAGAGGATGTGCGTCGGTATGTAAAGTCATGCCCTGAGTGCCAGAGGGTGGCACCGAAACACTGGACAGCACCGGTGGTCCTGGGTGAGATGCCCATCATGAACTCTCCTTTCGAGAGGGTAGCCATCGATATCGTGGGTCCACTTCCTAGGACTAGGAAGAGGAACATGTATATACTTACAATGGTGGATTGCTGTACAATGTGGGGTGAAGCCATACCGTTGACTACGATTGACTCGAAACGAGTGGCGGACGCACTGATGGAGGCCTTTACAAGATTAGGCTTTCCTGATCAAATACTGACGGACAATGGGTCCCAGTTTTGTGGAAAACTTATGGAGGAGGTATTTAGGGTGTTCCACTCTAACCATATCCATACCAGCCCTTACCACCCTCAAGCCAATGGACAAGTAGAGCGTTTCAACGGCACGTTGATGACAATGCTCAGGAAACTGGCACAGGAAAAACCTGATAGGTGGGATGAATATATCCCAGCAGCACTCTTTGCCTATAGGGAAGTTCCTCATGGCTCAACAGGACTACCACCCGCTACGTTGCTGTTTGGTCGTCCAATCAAAGGACCGTTGGAAGCCATGTTGAGGAGTTGGACTGAAGAGGGGACGTCAGAAGAAGTGATCTCTTCTTACAAATATGTGGAGGAACTGAAAGAAAAACTTCACAAGGGATGGACTCTGGCAAATCAAAACTTGAAAAAGGCCAGAAAAAGGCATGCGGCTTACTACAACCGTAGGTCTAAAGACAGATCTCTAGAGGATGGGAGACAAAGTATTGTTGCTACTCAGAACGGGAAACAAGAAACTGGAGATAGGTTGGCAAGGACCATTTCCCGTGGAAAGGGTGATATCCAGAAACAACTATCAGATCCGGATCCGGGGAAAGTCGAAGATTTTCCATATCAATCTCTTGCGGAAATACGAAGAGAGACCCGGAGACAAGGCAGCTCACCTCATGGCAATGGCAGTTGCAGTGGAGACGGAAGTGGGAACCAATGAGGGCAGGGAATATCCCTTGGTACACCAGGAAACCTATAGGGATGTGCAAGTGAACCCTGATCTGACCTCCCAGGAGAGGGAAAAGATAACCCAGGTTCTCGAGTCTCATAAGGAGATACTGACTGATAAACCAGGACGAACGAGGTTGGTGGAGTTCGAGATGACTTTGACCACTCAAGAACCTGTTCGCCAAAAGGTTTACCCAGTGCCATTCTCTAAAGAAAAGGCCCTGGAGGAGGAAATACAAAAACTGCTGGAGGATGACGTGATTGCACCATCCACATCCCCATACAATGCGGGGGTAGTTTTGTTACGGAAACCAAGTGGAGAACACCGGTTGTGTATAGATTACCGACTTCTGAACAGTCATACACAATTTCAGGTGGAACCTTTGCCGAATCCAACGCAGTTATTCGCTAGGCTCCATAAGGCTCGGCACTTTTCAAAGGTGGATCTGAGTCGGGGGTACTATCAAATACCAGTCAAACCGGAGATTCGACCACTGCTGGCCTTCAGTACACCCAGTGGACATTACGAATTCAAGGTCATGCCCTTTGGACTCAGCAACGCACCTAGTGTGTTTACACGCATGATGAGGACTTTACTAGATCCCTTACAGGATCCGTCCATTGTATCTTTCATGGATGATATTCTGATTTCCAGTGACAGCTTGGATGACCACTTGCAATCCTTGGAGAGAGTGTTTAATAGACTCAAGGAAGCAGGGCTTACCGCTCGTCCAACCAAATGCATGATTGGTTACCAGACTCTGGAATTTCTAGGTCACACCATCACTCCAGGGAAAATTGTCCCAGAGGAAAAGAACCTAGAAAAAATCAGAAGTGCACCAAGACCAAAATCGAAGAAGGATGTGAGATCCTTTCTCTCGTTATGTGGATTTTACCAAAAATTTATCCCACATTTTACGGAAATGGGAGCTCCATTGACGGAAACCTTGAAAAAGGGATTCCCGGACCAAATCATTTGGACACCAGAATGTGAGACTGCCTATAGTCAGTTAAAGGAGGCCTTGGTCAGCAAACCTGTATTACAGCTCCCGGACCTTTCCAAACCATTTGTGTTGAGAACGGATGCAAGTGGGATTGGGATTGGGGCAGCGTTGTTACAGGAAGGGAAAGACGATGCTTCGGTTTTGAAACCTGTGGCATACGCAAGCAAGAAACTACTCCAGGCTGAGAGGAATTATTCGACCGTCGAGAGAGAATGCTTGTCTCTCGTATGGGCCGTGCAAAAATTCCAGCCCTATTTGTATGGAGTTAAGTTTCGGGTCCAGTCGGATCATCAGCCCTTGATGTTCCTGGCTACTTCTCAGAAGCTCAACGCCCGTTTGATGCGGTGGTCGTTGTTACTTCAACCCTACAATTTCACAGTGGAATATATCCCTGGGAAGGAAAATGTTGGAGCGGACTTCTTGTCAAGACACCCAGCTCCGGAAGAAGAGGAATGAATCATCTGGATTGAACTTGCAGTGGAAAAGAGTGAGATGGACTACTCTCTTAAGAGGGGGCCTATGTCGCGAATTCACTGCTGGTTACAATCAGATGTCAACAAGACCAAAGACAGTCTGTGTTAGCAGCTGCAACTTGTTGGGAGCGGTCGGGAGACCTTGAGAAGTTTCTGACATCAAAAGGAATTGGCGGCTTGTTGTTGAGACAATGCAGCAACGCGGGCTTGTTTGGGTGTCAAACCAAGAAAAGACCACTCGTACATTTGATTAAGTCTTGGATAGACAGAAGATATGTCGGGGAATTGTGGACACGTGGTTGTAACACGCTGGCTTGTTGTAGCTGTCAGGACAGGAGAAGTTAACTCCTGCATTAAGATTTTGAACTAGGTTAGGGCCCTTGAGCGACAACCGCGGAACATCAAAGATTTCTCGGGAACACTCCTAGCGCTGTGAATAAACAAGACTGGGATAAATTAGTGTGGCCAAGGATTGTGACTAAGATTGACGTGTTTTTGTGTGTGCTGCAGTTAGGAAATTCGGAGAGCATCTATTGTGTTAGATTTAAGTAACATTAGATAACATATGCCTTAATGGCAAGTTATAGATGTCATCCAGGATTGATGCAGTTGTGCTTAAGGTATTGTAGAGAGTATATTTAAGCCTAATTAATATAAGCAGTAGCCTCGGTAAAACTAGCTAGAGTAATGAATAGAATTAGCTCTGCTAGTGAGAATTGTGTAGTGGGGTGATATTTGGGGAAATTGGGGATGGGGAGAATGTACAATGATGGGATCTTCCAGTGAGGTCTGCTAGGGGTCTACACTTTACATTTTGCTCTGTCCTGATCTTAACCCACTGCAGACCTGAGTGAAGAACTCCTATGCCCATGACAGAGTTGGTTCACTGTCATGTATCTGAGTGAGGCGGACACACCCCCCCCCCTCTAATGGAGGTCAGGGACAGTTGCTATCACCAAGTGTATTATTATCTATTTTACAGGTTCCTATAGGTCACTCAAGTCACTGAGAATGGAGACTTTAGTGCAGGCAGTTATTCAGCAGCTTTTGCACTGGGCCCATGAGGAAAGGGGTTTGAAGGAAAAATCACGAAAGTATTTATCAAACGGTAGCAGAATACTAGTGATTATTTTTTTCTCCGCATCATTTTGGAGAAAGACCAAATCGTGAGATTAATGTTTTTGAAACACCACATATGAACAGAACACTAGAGTTGGTTTTTGTTACACCACATGGGAAAAGTCCAGTGGGTATTATGTTCTCACACGACGAGTAAAAAGACTAATAGATACTGTTTTTCCACATCACATGGGAATAGAACAGTAAAAATTGATTAAGTAATTATTATAACAGTGGTCAGGGGAACAGTAGAAACATTAGACCGGAATTACATTTATTTCAAGGAACAGTATTTTCGTGTCATCAATAGACAAGGATGTTATAAGTCACCGAACAATAGGGACAGGTATTAACGGTGTGGGATCCAGACAGGATCAATTTCAGACTGCGACTAGGTATATACATGATCAATCAACGACCGGTGGAAGTCGACATCTAGCAGGATGGATTCATGCCTTGGTGAGGTCATCGTGGACTGAATGAAGATGTGGTGTGATCCTTTCTGGGATGATCGGGCTGGGCTCTTCAGCTACTTGGTCTAAGTCTGCACCCACTAGAATATTCGACACACATTCTACACATTACACACACACACTTCTCACACCTATACTCTTTGCTTAATAAATTATTTTGTATTTATTTGTTAAAGCTAGAGTTGTGGAGTATGTTATGTTGGGGAGGAGTGAGAGGGGGCATGATCTAAGGGTGAGTGAGAGTAAGAAAGAGGTGTTTGCAGACCGACGGAGTTTTGTGGACGGAGTCTGGTGGTTTCTCTAAGACAACAATATTGGGGTAATAAAAATGTGGTGTTGATTCCCATCACTCCAAGGACGACACTAAAGTAAGTAAGAAAGACTTACGACATAAGGATATAGATCTGGTTGCTGTGGAAATACAAACCGAACTCAATCGCATAAGCACGGGGTGTGTTGAAGCTGGTGCAATGGTCAACCCAACAAAGACAACAATGGTTCTCTTTGAATAACCATATTGTCAACACCCCAACGCCAACTGTAAATCTGGGTTCAGAGACGGTGGAAACAACACAGGCAATTAATTACCTGGGATATGATTTGATCGAAGCCTAGCTTATACTGCGCACGTAGACCAGGTGATAACAATGGCCAAGCTGAGTTTGGCTGCGATGCGGATGATGTGAACTATGAGCAACGCCATCTATGTCTTCTTTACGAGGGTCTGGTTCCTTCTGTTTTGGAGTACGCGATGGTGATCCTGATTCTCAGCCATAAGCAGATAGAAAGAATGGAAAGGATACAGAACGAAGCTATGCGCATTATTCTTGGATGTACAAGAGATACAGCATGCAGGGTGATGCGCTACCTTCTTATTTTCCAACCATAAGGGACAGAATACAAATTTGCCAAGCACGTGCCTATCTCAGAGTTAACGCAAACACACAACATCCACTGCATAGCGAGATTAAGAAGGTAAAGGGCAGAGGTAAAAAAGAAGAAAGCGGTGGCGAAGACTTTCTTCAGCAGGTGTGTTTCATTTGAGGACTTAGAACCTTGCGAGGAGTGGGTACAAGTGCCAACAGAGTTCTGTACACCCCTTTCAGTGTGCATCCAACTAAACAGGAAATGCAGACAAGAAAACCCAGCTGCTGTGAAGGCAGAAGTTCAGGTTCTGATCTTCGAGAATTCTTTAGAGGATGTGCTTTACACGAATGGGTCGGTCGTCCGAGGAGTGAGAAGTTTATGGGCCTTTGCGACCCAGGCCGGAGGGAAAATTGTGAAAGAATAATCTGGCGCTTTTGCATTGACCACAATGTTCAATGAACATTATCAGGTTGTGCACTATAAGTGATAGGTCGTGTGTTTGTGTTTTTTTCGTTGTTTGTCGTCAGCTATCTGTGTTGTCATTGACAAAGATTCTTAGAATCGAAACGTCTGTGTGTCGTACTGTATGCGTTCGTGTGTATTTTATCTTATTTTATTATTCATTTTTATATTTATTGAGTGCTTCTGATTTCGGATTTTTCACCTGTATTTCGCGACACGTGGATCTCCTTGTAAGGTATGTGCAACGTTTGTTAATGTTTAGTTCGTTTTTTCTCGCAGGAATTTAAAATACCTATTTGTTTCCATTTCATATTGTTATATCCTGCTGCAGCCGCTGCTTTTTCTCTCTATTCCATATCATTGACCACAAGCAGCCTGACTATGGAAGTCATAGCAGTAAGTAAAGCAATAACATGGCTCGAGACACAATCATTCAATCGGGCATGTGTCCTTAGTGACTCAATGAGTATGCTCAGGAGGATAGAGATGGGGTGGGTCCGAAGAGAGTGGCTACTGTCTCTGGAGGAGTCTCGGCTGGCAAAGAGATTAGTTTCAAATTTGTGCTAAGCATGCGGGCGTATAAGGGAATGAGTAGGCTGGCAGGCTTGCAGGTAGGGCCACTGTGGAAGGCGGACGAGCAATGGACGAGACAGACATTCTGAATGCTCTACGAGAAGTAAGTCGTTTACGAGAACCAAGTGATGACTGGAAAACTACAACCATGGTCAGGCTGGAGAACATCAAGTTAAAAGAAGTGTGACCAAACAATAACACTACGCAGGAAGCTAAAGAAGAGTAATAAACCGACACAGAACTGGTGTCGTGAGCCGCTACACGCTGCAGAATTTACCGATTTGGGGATCCGAGCACTTATGGACTGGATGTTTGATGTGCAATAATGATGATATGTCAACTAACTAACTATTTATTCCCTAGCATATTTCGCTGCACCGATTCATTTGCATAGTGCAGGGTTATATATCATGTGAAGTGAGTCACTGAATAATACATTAGCTGAAAAAATTTAAAACGCATAGTAATGTAAAATAGCAGAATGTAAACGCTTCAAACATCAATAGAAATCATACATTTGAGATCCAATTGAGCTACTAAACAGAAGAAATCAGAGTTATCACTCCCAGATGAGAACAAGCCATGCCTCAGCTAACAAACATATAAATAGAAAACACAAATAAGACTTACTTTCTTCCGCGTCTGAGTTCTTGTCCAGGTCATTTTCTAGGTCGGCAGGCTGGCTCTGGTGCCTGGGTGTGGCTTCAGTACTCATAGCTCCAACCAGGGCTCGTCGGAGATCCCGCCGCTGTCGTAGGTTGGAGGGTAGCCCGGGTAATCGGATGTCCACCCGCGACCCAGTTGGGGATGCCACCTGGTATATGGAAGGTAACGTTAGATCTGTCACAAAACGGAAAATACTTCGTTAGAAGGTGTTGGTGTAGTCGCTAGGAGGTTACGGTGATAATGTCATGAGCTCGGTCGGACGAGGGTCACGCGTAGGAGCTCGCAGTCCGCTATGAGATGAAAAGACAAGTCACCCATTCTTCTATGCAACCAGGCCGACAAATGTAATGGTTTTAGCAAAACACAGTTTGTTTGTTTTTTCGTTTTTTTTTTTTTTTTTTTTGACTTTTTCCTTTTTCTAATGAAATCCCTGGTGATAATTTAGAGCAAAATGCCAGTAGACTCCGATTCACAATTATAGACAGGAATTGATGCAGAAATTGGTTACATCCCAAGCAAAATGATAACACTGCTGTGAATGGACCTCCTGATGGTAGATTACCTATGGACAAGGGAAAGGTGATCGAGCGCATGTGGGACTAGGTGGAGAAGGCGGGGGAGCAGATTGAGAATCTGTGTGCAGAAAGAATGAAATTCCAGGGGATCGGCAGGGATTCTGGAAGAATCTAAAATCTGATAGGGAAGACCAGGAGAACTTTCAATCAGATAGCGGTGGGAACGATTAGTAGTATGACTCTTCGCTGGCTGTTGAACGAGGGGATAGAGAGCGTATGCGAATTTCCTAAGTGCAGTAATGTCAGTTCTTAGATTATTGTATTGTCTCAGCTGTGATTATGCATTTTTCGTCTGTCCCTACCCCCTCGCACAACTGAGAGAGTGTCGTTGTGATCTCTGTCTGGCGGGCTCGTCTTTCTGGTCAGTCTGCTCTATGTTAATAATTATCATCACCATCATTATACATAAGTGGACCAGGGCTGCCTCATTCTCTATCTACAAAGCAATTTGTTCGTATGCAGGCCCGGTGATCATCGTCTTGAAGCCACATCAAGGCGGTCATTTTAAAATTGATCTTCTTCTTCTTCAGCATTCCGAGCCATTGAGGTTCTTTGCTGCAGATACAATCCGTCTCCATTCGTCTCTCTGGTTGACCTTCTCTTGCCAGTCGCTAATTCCAAGTGCTTGTAAGTCTGTATATATATTATCTCTCCACCGTCTTATTGGTCTACCTCGGGGTCTACGGTCATCTATTTCCTGAGTATAAGCTAGTATTGTTTCCCTATTATCTTCCATTCTTTCTATATGCCCCAGCCACTGCAGTCTATTAGCCTTCATGATACCAGAGATTAGCTCCAGGTTTCAGAGCCATACAGCACAGCTAGTCTAATCAGTGTTTTGTATATTGTGATCTTGGTGTTACGAGATAGCGCCTTTGATTTTAGCAGATGTTGTAGTGTATAGTATATCTTATTTCCAGAGTTGATTCTAGCTTGTATTTCTTCCCTTATTATGTTGGAGCAGTTGAAGATTGTACCCAGGTATTTGTATGTTTCCGTTCTTTTAATGGTCATATTATCTATTTGTATGTGGCCAGAGTTTATAGCCGTTCCTTCCCTTGAAATTACCATATATTCTGTATTATCTTGGTTGATAACCAGCCCCATTTGTTGAGCTTTTTCCTTTAAGTGATTGAATATTTCCAATGTCTTTTGTTCATTTTCCCCTATAATATCTATATCATCTGCATAACCAAGCAGTCTGGATGTTCCTCCAATAGCACATTCCTCCTTTACCTTCCTTACAACTTTCTCTAGAGCCAGATTGAAAAGATGCGGCGATAGTGCATCACCCTGTTTCAAGCCACATGTTATTTAGAAAGGGTCTGATTTCCTGCCTTTATATTGAATGACGCCGAAGTTGAATATGAAGTGAAAACGTGGTTTAGAAAACAGAGCACGCAGTTCTATGCAGCCGGTTTGGAAGAACTGATAAAACAACGGGATAAGTTCATAAATGTTGGTGGAAATTATGTTGAGAAGTAAAGGGACAATGTATGTATAAACATAAACTGGTTTCAATTTGTTATCATATTTAGTTATTTTTCTACAGCCATTTGTGACTTACTTATTAACTTACCCTCGTAATAGTGGGTGTTTTGTAACCTACCGAATTGTGGATTTGGTCACGTGACTAACCTTCTCGTTAAGGGCGTACAGCTTGTTTGTGATGTCCCGTCCAATGATCACCTTCATGACGTAGGCCAGGTACGGCTCCTTGATGAGAAGATACTCGAGACTTTGGCGAGGCCAGAACATATAGCGACACATTCCAGCTGCCACGATGGAAACCTGTGGTGCAGGCAATGGCATCATGAAAGAACCAAAAACGATATTTTCAAAGGGTCACAAATGCGCATGTAATAAGTAAGTATATGAGGGTATGTATGTAAGCAAGTAAATAAGTATGTATGTAAGTAAATAAATAAGTATGTAAGTAAGCAAATAAGTAAGTAAGTATCTACGTATGAAAGTAAGTAAGCATGTTAGTAAGTATGAAAGTAAGTATGAAAGTAAGCAAGTACATAAGTAAGTGAGTCATTGAGTAAGTGAGTGGGTGAGTGAGTGAGTTGTTGGGTTAGTGAGTCGGTGAGTGAATGAGTGTGGCTGTGTATGTGTGTGTGTGTGTGTGTTTATCAGTCAGTCAAGCTAGTCAAGTATGAAAGTAAGCAAGTAAGTATTATGTAAGTAAGTAAGTTACTTACTGTGTAAGTATGTATATATAAGCGCTCACATAAGCCAGTATTCAATTGTATGAGACGCACAACCGTTTAACATTTACCTGAAACTTTTCCTCTCCTGTACATGTTGACTCAAACTCCGGAGAGTCGATAAACTGTTTCTCTGTGATGGAATGTAGCAAACTCCGATTGCTGTATGCGTGCATTCTACATGTAGAGAAATATTGGATTCATAAAGTGCCACATAAATGTTTACTTTACTCTTGATATCTAAAGTGGTTAACTCATAAAGGTTACTCACACCAGATGAGGACAATTAACATTCTTCGTATACATATAAATAAGGTGACAGCGGGAGTACGTCGTGATATTGGGAAATTTGGAAGGTAAGAAAGACAGGGGAAGACAAAGAGAGAATATAGCTAGACAGTTTGACTTCAAAGCATGGAGGGATATTTGGATCAGAAGCTATTTCCATCGTCCGCGACAGTAATCTGTTGATAGACATGATAACCAGCGAGACACGGTATGAACTACAAAAAAATCATTGAAAATGTTTAAAAGTCCAGAAGATGGACTTCATTAAACCGGGTCTTATTCTATATGGCTGGGTCTCTTTCCGCAGGGAGGCCTGCCGAAATTGTTGCACAAAGCACGACCTCAGTAGCTCCCGCGGCGTGTCCCAGAAGCCACAAATAAAATTGCACTTGTGAACAGGACGACGTAGGCCGGAATCGAACCCACAACCTTCAGAGCGCGAGGCATGCGGCGTAACCACATGGCCACGGAGACTCCACGGTATGAACTTAAGGGGACGTAAAAGTAGTTTGAGCTTCTATCCATCACTAGGGAAAGATGATTCTGAACTATTGAATTATTTGAAGATCGAACAAAATAGTTATTTTCTAAATACATTTCTAAACAATTAGTAACTTAGGCCATATTTGCAGAGGGCTAGCTCTATGGGGAAGGGGTTACAAACGCAGTTCATACTCCCGCAGTTAGAAACAGAGCTGCGGGCGATTTGGCAGCAGACCGCTTCGCGTTGGGTTTTATAAAATTGTATGAGTGTCGGTCGTTCAGAAATCAATGACAAACTACTAGATGTATACTTACCAAGAAATCACGAACAGCCACAAAAAAAATAAAAAATGCCGTGGTTGACTGCGACGTGATGTAAAGTATACGCAACGACCATTTGCATTACATCTTTCGGGACCAAGGCTTCCTTTTAGGAGCCCATGAGCACTCTGTGGCGAAGGGGTTGTGAAAGCTATTCGTAATCTTGCATACCGCGTTCGAAACACAGCTGCAGGCAATTTGGAAGCATGTGTAACAGTACAGCGAAGTAACGGTGAACTGGCAATAACTCCAAGACAGTTCTTTCTTCATATTACTTTATTCCTAATCAACGGAGATAGTTTATAACAAACCATCAATCAAGCCAGATGTTGCCCAGTAGTAGTATAGTATGGTTTCCAGACCCCACTTTCAGCCTAGCTGCTAGGCTGAAAGGGTTTATGAAGGAAATATGGGTAAAATTGTCGACTCGGCTCCAGAATCTGGAGGCATAATTTATGAAGGAAATATTTTGAGTTGGGCGGGTGAAATATTTGTTGGGAACGGTTTTTTTTCGTGGGAACGAAATTTTTGGCGCTGCCTGATGGGTGTAAAAGTAATTAAGGTAAATGTTTAGTTGGTTCTGGAAAGCGAAGGGGGAAAGTTATTTTGGTTACGTATATTAGTATGGGTAGTGATGAACAAGGGTGTGATGGGTCGTTCTACTCATGGGTATATGGTGGTGGTGTAGACATAATGTGTATGCGTGGTGATAAACAAGGGTGTGATGGGTCGTTCTACTCATGGGTATATGGTGGTTACGTATATTAGTATGGGTAGTGATGAACAAGGGTGTGATGGGTCGTTCTACTCATGGGTATATGGTGGTGTCGTAGACATAATGTGTATGCGTGGTGATAAACAAGGGTGTGATGGGTCATTCTACTCATGGGTATATGGTGGTGGCGTAGACATAATGTGTATGCGTGGTGATAAACAAGGGTGTGATGGGTCGTGGTTATACTCGAAGTAAGAGGTGGTTACTGAACAAGGAGGTGTAGTTGGTTACTGAACAAAAAGAGAGGTGTAGGAGTCTGACACAGTAAAACACAGAGACAAAAGTAAAAACAAAGTGGGTTCAATAATGAAACAATCAGGGTCGTGTAATACGAAGGCATTCTCCGGTCTTAGGGATAAAAGAGGCCGCCGGGGTGGTGTTATAGGTGGTAGTAACTGCAAGGGTGGGTTCTTCACCGAAAAGCTTATAAAGAAGGATATGGTGGTAAGGGGTATTAGGGGTCGATATAGCGATGTTTATAATAAGAATGGTGATGTCGATCGGGGCCCGCAGATCACCCGGTGTCAATACGGTTCCAGGTGCTTGAACTGTTCCTCTAGGCAATATATCAGCGTCTACACGAGTCTCCTTGTCTATAACAAATACATAAACACAAACACAACGACAACCATACAAGTACACATAAAGACACCAATCATACAATCAGGGCCATTTTAGAGTCAGACACACAAGTATAACGAATCTAAAATACAACCGAGCACACAACGAAACACACACGAATGCAGCCATAAACAGAATCATACAGACTGACAGACAGACAGACACACAACCTCGCACACACATTCAAATACAACCAACGAGTCACTAAACATACCAACTTTTAATGCGAATAACAGACAGAGGACCAGCAACACGCAGGTTGTATGGCTACGGTCAGGAATTTCTTAACGAGAAAAAAACACGCGGTGGTAGCAGTACAACCGTGATATGAATGCGAGGCGTCTGCGGTAAAAACACGCGATGGTACTAATAACCCCTGCTATCAATGTTTACAGCATGGTTTTGTAGGTTGTTTCAAGTGACTTTTGGAGAGAGAGAGAGAGAGAGAGAGAGAGAGAGAGAGAGAGAGAGAGAGAGAGAGAGAGAGAGAGAGAGAGAGAGAAGAAAAAAACTATACAATCGAACAAAAAACAATAAAAAACAACAACCATACAAGTTTTGTTTCAAGTGACTTTTGTTTCCCCCTTCTTTTTCGAGAGAGAGAGAGAGAGAGAGAGAGAGAGAGAGAGAGAGAGAGAGAGAGAGAGAGAGAGAGAGAGAGAGAGAGAGAGAAGAAAAAAACTATACAATCGAACAAAAACAATAAAAAAAGACAACCATACAAGTTTTGTTTCAAGTGACTTTTGTTTCCCCCTTCTTTTTCGAGAGAGAGAGAGAGAGAGAGAGAGAGAGAGAGAGAGAGAGATAGAGAGAGGGAGAGAGAGAGAGAGAGAGAGAGAGAGAGAGAGAGAGAGAGAGAGAGAGAGAGAGAGAGAGAAGAAGAAAAACTATACAATTGAACAAAAAACATAATAAAATAGAGAAACAAATAATAACATTTTCAAATGGCTTTTATTGGTATTCAACATTTAAAAACAAGTTCACACCGAGTTGGTGAGTATGGCGTTGACTATTATTAGTTCATACATGCCCACAAAGACCAATAACTCAAGGTTGTGTCGCTTAGTATGTCAGATAGCCAACCAACATGATGTGTTATTCACGAGACTAGAAGTCTGTATCAAGCCCGAACACGTTTTCCCGGTCTTTGTTTCAATTGCTGACGAAGTCTTTGCCGATAACGTCATCAACTACGGGAGAATAATGATGGTTTTTACACTTGGTATGCGTCTGGGTAAGCATCTGGTTAATAATTCTTACAATACAGACGTGAATGTCCAGGACCTAGAGGAAAGCTTCGCTACATCTGTAGGCACGTATATGATTGATAAACTACATCATTGGATACTGCGAGGTGGATGGTGTCATTTCTATACTTGGTTGCAAGCATCAGTTGAATAAATACATAATACATTTCAGTATGTGTCTTTGTTTCATTGTCAGTCAGTGTTGATGTCTCTCGGAACAAGAAGTAAAAACAAAACCACTAAAGAAAAGCAACAAAAATCTTGGTTTCAATATATTAAAGAATGTATTATTCATCAAAACACTTTAGTGCTATAAGAAAACATCAATGACATACATGCTTAGTGACAAAAATTTAAAACAATGTAGTTGGGGGATGACCTAGACATCAAACTATCGGGAACTCGGGCATATGAAAGAGGTAAAAACATATGCCAGCTACTGTCTCTAGTGTATATTTGGTGTCTGCACGTTGTTGGATGGCATAGGAATGAATGTCATGTTCGTGTACTGATGTAAGGAAGGCGTCAAAGTCGTGTCTGTTATGTATTAGCGCTGGAAATTATAAAACAGAAGAATTGTTAAATGATGCATGATAGAATCTAAGATCTTGTGTTCCTCTATGTCGTAACACTAGATGAAAGCTAAAGTTGATCTTAAAGCGACTAATTTGAGCATTGAATATCTTATACAACGTATCTGTCCATTTGATAGGGTATTGTATCTCCGGGCTAATAAAGAAGGTGTATGTCGATAAATAGTTGTTAATCTTGTGATGTGTCCTGATAGCTTCCCATTTTTCTCTATATATCTGTTGAATATCCGATGGAAGGATGTGTAGTGTCTCTGGTTCTCCGGCTGCTAAGATGCTCACTTCGTCTTCTACCAGTTGTTCAAGAATATTCTCGTCTGGTTGTATCTGACTGTTAGTTATATTGGTTTCAGTTGGTGGTGTCGTCGAGGTTGTTGGTGGTGTTGTCTCTGATGGTGAAGAGGTAGTTGTCTCTGTTTCTGATGTATCCATAGGCCGGTGATGAGGTTTTCGTATGTGTTGTTGTAGATTGTCTTTTCTGTTGAAACGTTGTCCACAGATATGACATAAGTATGATTTCGTACCGTGAATGGTCCGAATGTGACGATTAAGATTATTCTCATCACGGAAGTCTTTGTCGCACACTGAACACGTGAAAGTAGATCTGGTGGTCATATTGATAAACTGTTTTTTTTTCTCGCTTTCTTACAACACCAAAAAGTTCTGATGTATACAATGTTTCACTGTTTTATCAGAGGCCGACGAAACGAATAAGGCTCACACCAAGTTTTCACTGCTGTAACTAACCAAGTCACTACGTGAAAAATAGCTGGTTACTACACGAACAATGCTCACACCAACCTGTTTCACCGATGTAGCCAAGTCAGTACGTGAACAATATCTGCCGACGACACAAACACTGCTCACACCAGCCTGAAGCTGTTTTGATGATAAAAATATTGGAATCAAGTTTTTTTGTTGATTTACTTTAGTGGGTTGTGTTCATGACGTTGTCTTTTTTCTTGATGGAACAGAGCTTACATTACCAGACATGAACAAAGTCTTAGAAGAAGTTATGACAAATACAGAAATATTTCAGTCAAATGTATAAAAAATAGGAGTTAACCAAGTATGAAAAGACCAAAATAAGAAATATCTCAACCACACTTATAAAAATAATCAATCGAAAAAAAAAATTGTTCTGGCCAGAAACCTACTCGTGGCACCCAGCCAGCTTTAGATGTACCAGAGACAACCTTTGCTTGGGGTGATGATTCGTCTTCAGATGAAGATATTGACCTTTTGGATAGTAGTCATGCCCCAGAGTCTCTCAAGAAAATTAATGTGTTGTGGAACGAAAACTATCCTACTGTCGGTGTCCGAAGGTGTTCGTCATCGACGAATAAGGTGTGTATGGGTAGTAATGATCATAGTTCACATGTGTATTTTTGTAAACATGTCTAATACAGAAGACCTAGCTGGTATACATGTTTTCTATGTACATCTCTCTATACTACAAACCATCAGTGACTATACCTTTACCTTTTCTCAAGACGTGACCAATAGAATGTCGACAGTCTGTTTTTTGATGCCTTTTACCACTTCTCATCATGAATTTTTTTACTGTTTTTTCTTTAGTGAAGTAGTATGTGTGGCCGTCTTGTAAGTTTCAATGTGTTTTATTTACCCTCCACAGGTTAATTTTGCACCAGAACCTCACTTCTTGACAGTCCATACTGTTGGCACCGAAGAACGCCATGGTAACTGGCACCATGTAATCAGAGAACGTGAGCATTTTGAAAGGCGTGTACAAGACTTGGAAAAAAAAATTGAATCCAGTTCTGAAGGACAAGCAAAGAAGAAAAGTCATCGAACAAAGGACAGCAGTGAAGAAGGCAGATATAGTCTAATTACCATGTTTCTCTCTGCCATATTAAAACAGTTATAAACAGAAATAAACTAGTATGCGTTTCCTTAATATCGTTATGTTTTGAGTTCTAGTAGTACTTGTTGGGTGGTTCATCTGATATGGTTTAAGTTTTAGTTTGTGAATTGTTTTGTATGATATGTTCTTGTTGTCTTGGTGTATCTCATACGTATTCTTTAATAGATCCTGTGTGAGTGTAGATTCTACGAGTCACAATTCTGGACTGGTGTAATGGTTTTCACTAACAACTGACAAGAGGGTGTTTTTGTGAAACGGGGACTTCGACACCAGTGATATGATAGTAGTAGGGGATTTAAATCCAATGTCTGACAATGTGTAAGTATGCGTTTCCTTAATATCGTTATGTTTTGAGTTCTAGTAGTACTTGTTGGGTGGTTCATCTGATATGGTTTAAGTTTTAGTTCTAAGTCTGGTTTGTGAGTTGTTTTGTCTGATATGTTCTTGGTGTCTTTGTGTATCTCATTACGTATTCTTTAATAGATCCCCAAATTTGGGAAATTTCATGTAAAGTATATGTTAGAATAAGATGTGATATACCAAGTTGAAGCTGTCAGCCATGGGAAATGGATCTTTGGTGATGAATACTCGGATGAACTATCCCGATGGACTCACAGATTACATGGCCATACATGTTGTTAACTGTCATGGGTGTTTCAATGGAGCACGTGTACAATGGAGGTTTGAAGTTCTTGGTGATGTGACCACTTTGTATTAGAAAGAAACCAAGAGTGTGGAGAGATGAGTGATGTATAAGGGTTTCTGTACCAGATACGGTGAAGGCCTTCGGTAACGTAAAACAAGGAAAGTGGTGCTGATTATGTATTGTGAAATGTCTTTTCAGATAAAACTTCAAGACACATTTGACTACAGAAGTTACATTTTTTTTCTTAGTTTTGTGGACTTACTTTTTCCATAGCTATTTCTGTACTTGCCCTTTTCCCTTTTGGTGACTTATTTATAAGTTTAGTTGAAATATTTCTGTCTTTGGATGATGTTTTTCACATTTGGTTATTTTTATAATGTTTGAAGTTATAATTTTTGATCAATATTTTAGTTGTAATATTTTTTCCTAGATTTTTATAAGCTTGGTCGAGACATTTCGTATTTTGGCCTTTTTGCCTTTGGTTAACTCGTACAGTTTATAAGTTCGGATGCG
Source organism: Cepaea nemoralis (assembly GCA_014155875.1). Taxonomy (NCBI): domain Eukaryota; kingdom Metazoa; phylum Mollusca; class Gastropoda; order Stylommatophora; family Helicidae; genus Cepaea; species Cepaea nemoralis. The sequence continues at coordinate 272,584 of JACEFZ010009815.1, read as the reverse complement.
ATATTTCATTACTTGGCCAATATTTTTCACCTTTACCTAACAAATGTTCATACATGTTATAAGTTTAAACGAGACATCTATAAGTTTGACCGATACTTTTTCGTATTTGGCCAACAATTTTATTACTTTGGTTCACGTAATTTCCTACTTCGGTCGACATGTTTCTTAATTTGAGCAATATTTACCCCAGTTGGTTAAGACAATTTTCTACCTTTCATAAGTTTGGACGAAATATTTCAGTATTTGACCTATATTTGTCGGATTTGGGTACCAAGGTTTCGTACTTTTCATAGATTTGGAGGAGTTATTTCTTTACTTGATCAATATTTGTTTTGTTTTTTCACATTTGGTTAACAAAGTTTCCTACATTTTTATAAGTTTCGACGAGGTATTTCGTTACTTGGTCAATATTTTCCTTCTTTTTATAAGTTTGATTGCGATATTTCTGTATTTGGCCGACCTTTTCCCCATTTGGCTGACAAATGTTCCTACTTTTTTATAAGTTTAGTTGAAATATTTATAAGTTTGGTCGATACATTTTCATACTTGCTTAACAAAGTTTCGTACTTTTCATAAGTTTGGTAGGGGGTATTTCGTTACTTGGTCAATCTTTTTTTTTTCTCATTTGACTAACAAATTTCCCTACTTTTCATAAGTGTGGACAAGATATATCGTTACGTGGTCAATATTTTTTTCTATTTGACTAACAAACTTTCCTACTTGATTGATATTTTCCCCAATAGGTTAACAAATGTTCGTACTTTTTATAAGTTTGGACGAGATATTTCTGTATTTGACCAATAATTTTAATATTTTGTCTAACATATTTTCTTATTTGACGGTTGAAGTGGTACATAGAAGGTGTACTTTTGTCTGGTTGTGAAGTGTGGCACTGAGCAGGTACACCGAAAAAACATATATTGGTCTTGGAAATGGCTTTCTGGAGAAAGATGTAAAGACACTATGACCACATAGAAAGGACATGAAAGTGTAGATGTCTAATTTGATACGTGATAACGTCGCTGGTTATGACGGCGGACATGTGACATGTCATGTTACGTGCATTGCCTAAGGTTGAATCGGGGCAGTTTGTTGTGTTGATGCCCGGGTGTCCTTTGGTGTAACCGGATAACACTAGGACTACACGGTTATAGAAAAGAGAGAGAGAAGGGGGTAACCATTTTACCCTTCGGATGCAGTGTTGATGATGCAGTGTATTCACTCCTATACACAGTGATCATCATACGTTAGGTTCCCTGACTCGACAACCGATAGGACACCCTTTTTCTATAGTTTCCCTCTTAACCACGTGTCTCAGATGTCCCATTACCCCTGTGACCGGCTGTGACGCCATATTTGACCAGTTTAAGCGAATGAGACGTAGTCTGGTTGTAGCAATTACCCATGTGTGATAGGGTGCGACGCCATCTTTGACCGGATGTAACTATTGTCCATGTGTGTCGACTGTCCCACTAGGTGCTATTGATCAATACAAAATCAGTGCTCGAGGCGCTCCTGTCAGGGAAATTACCAATACTAAGGACACTACTTTCTGAACTTAGCAGCCGGCATAACGTCTTGATCATGTCATCGATAACTTTAACCATCACCATGTCACTACACGTACCATACCCTACAATTTAAGTGACCATTCGACCACTACTTGACCATTACTTGAACACCTCATCGATCACTTAACCAACACCGTTTCACTACACGCACTTTCCTCTACATTTTAAGTGATCACTCGACGATTTGACCACTACTTGACCACTATTTGACCATGTCATTACTTATTTTACCATCACCGTTTCACTACGCGTACCATACCCTACAATTTAAGTGGTCATTCGACTACTTGACCACTACTTGACCACTATTTGAACACCACTTGACCACCTCTTGATCATCACCATGTCACTATACCTACTTTCACAGACAATTTAAGTAGTCACTTGGCCATTTACCACTACTTGACCACTACTTGACCACGTCATCGATCACTTTAACAAACACAGGTTCACTACACGTACTTTCCCCTACAATTTAAGTGGTCACTCGACCACTTAACCACTACTTGACCGGTACTTGGCCACTACTTGACCACTACTTGACCATTGCTTGACCACTAATTTATCACCCTTTAATCATCACCATATCATTACAACTACTTTTCCCTAAAATTTCTTCACTTGACTACCACTTGACCACTACTTGACCACTGCTTGACCACTACTTGACCACTAATTTACCACCCTTTAAGCATCACCATATCATTACAACTACTTTTCCCTAAAATTTCCTCACTTGACCACTACTTGACCACTACTTGACCACTAATTTACCATCCTTTAACCATCACCATGTCGCTACGACCAATTTTCCCTAAAATTTCCTCACTTGACCACTACTTGACCACTACTTGACCACTGCTTGACCACTAATTTACCATCCTTTAATCATCACCATATCATTACAACTACTTTTCCCCTAAAATTTCCTTACTTGACCACCACTTGACCACTACTTGACCACTGCTTGACCACTAATTTACCATCCTTTAATCATCACATATCATTACAACTACTTTTCCCCTAAAATTTCTTCACTTGACCACCACTTGACCACTACTTGACCACTGCTTGACCACTAATTTACCACCCTTTAATCATCACTATATCATTACAACCACTTCTCCCTAAAATTTCTTCACTTGACCACCACTTGACCACTAATTTACCACCCTTTAATCAATCACCATATCATTACAACCACTTTCCCATAAAATTTCCTCACTTGACCACCACTTGACCACTACTTGACCACTACTTGACCACTAATACCTGGTACCCACCCCTTACCACCGAATGATACTACACTATATCCATTACAATCAGCGATCTTTAGCTTTCAAGGTTTCATTTGTAACACGTGTTATGTTAGTGAATAAGCTACTATGAACATCTACATAGCACTAATAACCACCCTTATCAACTAATTTCACTAACCCATACCCACTACTATCCCCACCGCACCTATTCCTTCTATTCGTACTAATGTACACCACCAATGCGCTAACAGTTCAAAATATTTTAACACACCACTCACCCACGTTTTTACAACCCGTTACTTAATGACTTTTCCGTATGCACCCCCTCCACGTCTGTTATGAACCGACCACCGTCACACCCGCCGGAGATTTTCCCACACTTGCCGACGTATAACGCCCCGGTCCTACCTTCCAGAATTTTCCACTATGCCGCTACTTATTTAATATGCATTGTATTGTTTATACATGATTTAATAAAAATTATTATATACCTGATAGTGTTTAAACCCGAACCGCCTAACCTCACCCCACGCGCCCACCCCCACGCCACCACCCCGCACCCCGTTGTTATTTATTTTTATTTATTTTATTTTATTTTATAATAATTAATTAAAATTTGTATACACCCACTCAATAGTTATCTGCCCTTAGAAACATAAACTCTTAGAATTATCGCCCTTAGATATGACCTAGATATCACCCCGTACCCCACCCAACTACATGACCGAGGGGGAGTGAAAATCAGCCGAGGTCAAGGTCAAATGGTGGAGGCTCCACCAAATAATACCCGATTTGCACATTTATAACTACTCCCAGTTAAATCATACGTCCATATGGAAGGATGGTCGTTCACAACTGACCTTGTTTCTACGATCCTCGTCATCGGACGACCCATCCTAACTACCCTATGTTATGGTGCTTGACCGTGCCCTACTTCTCTATTGACTATGCACACCTCGTTGTCCCTTCTTCCTATTCCTAAATCTGTTACATTTCCTCTCTTTCTTCAACCAAGACTTTTCCCTGAAAAGTCTTGAACCTTACTATAATTTCCAGCTAAAAAAATCTAAGTAAAATAACCTACAAGTTTTTAACTCATATCACTGCCCCATCATTCCTTTAATTTCACTTGGAATATATATATATATATATATATATATATATATATATATATATATATATATATATATATATATATATATATATATATATATATATTCATCCGCTACTATCCCCCACACGCAACTTTACTTTACTCCACCTCTCAGATAACTAGCTGCTTTTACTTCTATAATATTATTTACGTCCCAAAACTAAGTAAGTTACAGGTAAATTACAACTCCGCATGAAATAGCTATCCGCCCTTCATTATACAATACTTCCTCTCCTATATACATCAATGGTACTTCTTCTTCTCAAGCTATCAGCTTAAACCATTTTTCATCATGTACATACATATCAATATCCGATCTCAACTATAAAAATTCAGAACGCCGTACTCTTCTGATACTACCTCAAACTCCCTATCGTCATCACTAACAGTATTACCTCAACATTACTAATTCTCCACTTTGACTTTCAACCAACCTGAAATCACTCGCACACGATAGTAAGACAAAGAATCGGTGCGCACCGGAAAGTCGAAAGAACTAGAACTCTTCCTCACAAAAACCACACTCACCTTTACCCCCCTTTGTCACCTGAGACTTTATGTAATAAAGTCTAAAACAATTCCACAGTTCAATTATACCACTTATTATGGCAATTTCACAGTTTGCGCTGCTATCTACAGCATCAAGCATCAACCACCAAAAATATTATTCACTCCTAAATGTCTATATATTACAGACACTACTGATATTATGGCTCTGAACCTTACCTCAACCATAGCAACCTCGCATTGTAATGTCAACCACAAAACACATCCCGAGGACACAAATAAAAAGGTCCATTATGGGCCTACCACTCAAAACCCCATTATAAACATCACCTACTAAAATATAACCAAATCTTTCCTATACCTCACTCAGCATTCCCCATTAATCTCGCCGAAAACTTCAGCAACCCACTAATGTCTATTTATTATGGGCATTTCACCTAAAACTTCCACTTGTCAATTTATGCCGTTATCAACAGCAACAAAATATCGCCACTGAACTCATGTCTGTGACCTTCTAACCTTCACTGCTTGCAATCAACGTTATTCTTTCTCAGTCCCTATATCACGGACCCCCAAAACCTCATGTTATTTAATCTATGTTCGCTGTGACCACAGCACTCCACAACTGACAATGTCCATTTATTATGAACATACTTACTTCCCTTTATAAACCTTCCAATGGTTTAATCCCCCAACTCTTGTAATGATATACTTAATGATATCTACAGGACTAAAACATGGCATTCAATTCATGTTTTACTATTTGTCTTCACGCTGTCTGGCGCAGCACGTTACCCACTTCTTCTTCTACAAGCCAGCAATCTCGTGTTGCTTATTAAATTTCCATTACATCATGGCACTAAATCCATGTTTTAAACTTGTCCCACATCTTCCGAACGTAAATATGTATCCAGAACTTCCTAAGGACCCTATTAACTAATTTCTGTTTTAAAACTTCACCCAATTAAACGTCAAAAGAAAAACAATTTTACTGAAAAGTAATTATTTTTAAGAATGGTCAGCAGCAACTCAATTATAAGAAACAGAATCATTATAACTGATAATAAAAAAATTTGAAATTAACTGATCAAGTAACCTGCCAATGTTCAAACAAGGCAAACTTAAATAACAGCATAAGTCATGAATAATCAGAACAGAACAATATCCCCCCCTAGATATTCAAATATGTTTTCATATATGCCCACATTTTTCCAAAATAAAACAAGCATCAATTGAAAATATCTAGTGTTATCTAACACTACTGGTCTCTTTTACGGACCAGTAGTTTGTACGTAAAAGACTGAAAACACAACAATCCTATTCTAAAATTAAATGGCAATAATCATTTTACAGGACCAAATCAAGTAAAGAAAAATAATATAACATACCATTCATGATACATTTAAAGATCATATTAAATTAAAACCAATTGCTTATAGTAGCCAAACAACATTTGTTAAGTTATGTCTATCCCGCTACAACATTACAACATTAAAAAAAACCCACTAAATGCTAGGGCAATTATTAACCTGCATTAATCCAAAAATATATATATATATATATATCTGTTACCTACAGACTATATTCTCATCATAGCGTGGAACAATATTTGTTCCCCTCAAGCAAAATTCATACTTTCTGGAAGTCAATCATTGATTATCTCCCTTCCTAATATTTCACTCTTTACAAAACTAATTCATAGCACATCACAATATTTGAAATATAAACCTAAACAACCGCTGTAAACTACAGTTCAAATCACTTCACCTAGTACTATTGTGGCGGTTATCCCAATGTACTACCAGTCATGTATCTACTAATAGAACCCGTGGCTCGGCACACTAGTTGTTTCCCCTGGATTTGTACCAAGAATTACCACAACTTCTTAAACATTACCGTTAACTACGGTATCTCCACAATGCTACAACTACCAAAAATTATCTATTTACTATAGACCTCACCAATACATCTATCTACTATATTTGTCAATAGCTAATTCTAATTTTAAGTCTCTCGTCTACCCGACGCAACTAACATTTCATTCTCCTGTATCAATACTTTCTAACATCTCACCACAACAACTCTAAACTATCCTCAACTTTCTCTTAACTTCGTTCTCACACCGCAATGATAGTCAAACCAGTCACACTTATCGGAACACAGTTCTATAGTGCTCTATTTATAATACTCCGATATTCATTTGGCTAATCACATTCTTCCTTCTCTTACTTACATCACTCCTCTTTCAGTACTACTCAAGATTACTCCTATTTATCGGGACTCTTTCAGAAACAGTAAGCAACACCGCACATGACTAACGAGAAATCTCACTTCGATTGGGCAAACCATCTTCTCTCATTTCTCTATATCAGGCATTCTTGCTTCAACATGTCTCTGCCAACAATTTTCACAATCTAACTACTTTTCTTATTTCAACTTTTCTCAATCATTCACTCCCTTTCCACAACTCAAAGCCTACCTTGCTCAAACAACACATTAGCTCTAACAACCAATTCTTCGTCCACTCTCATCATCCAACGATCTAAACGCTAAAAACGCTAAGAATCACTTTCCCACAGCTAACTTTTCTGTGTTTTCTCATTCTTCCGGACACTCACCTCTGCCAACGACATGGTACTTGCTTACTATAAATAAACATAACGTTAACTCTCTATCTGTACACCCCTGTCATAGAATTTTCATTAATTCTGTCCAACACCACACATTCCAAACAAAAGACATCACACCTTTTCAATCACCTTCTTTATACTTTCTAACTTTCGCATACTCACTTACTCTGTCCTCCCCGAAATCACCGGTATGTTTTATCAGCGTCACCCATCAGCCACTCTTCACATATTCGCACGGCGCTCGTATTTATACTTCTCATATGCATTGACCATTGTGTACAAACAAGCTCGTTCTCACCTCACCATTATTCTCGTATCACGACAACCTGACGTGCCTATACTATTACTTCTACAACAAACAAATTAGACACCAATTTAACATTCTAACAATTACTCACCACAGCCTAAGCGTGTCGATCACTTCCACACACATTGACACAAGATATACCAAACACCTCGTACATGCATGCGTTACTACTACCAATCACCTGACATCCATGTACTCCACTTAGACGGCGTCTCAAAACCTCACTCCTGCTTCACTCAGCGCGACGAACACATGTTTGTCTACACTTATACTCACGCACGGACAACCCATAACCAGACGAATTACTTCAATACTCAACAGGACTCTCACAATTCGAACTGCTTTCTTACTACATTTCTCAATCATCATAATCCACACTACTCTCCGTCCTACCTTAATTCTCCACAGTCAAACCACTCCGACAGTCAACTACTCACTCACCTTATCTTAACCTCCTCATCACTTCATAATAATGATCTACTTCTTCGCGCTATTTTCAGGCTATAACAGTCCGCACTACCCTAATCGGTGACTATTCTATGACTACTTTATACCTCAAAGACAACCTATGCAATACAGACAATACTACATCAGTTCTCGACATCACACATCACTTGCAGTGATTCTCCACCGTTTTCCACTTTAATCCTCTCCACAGCGACACAACATTTGAGCCGGTATAAGTCCTCATCATACTTGAATTACCCCAAGCTCAGTTACAAAATGCTCAAATCTGCTCGTATCGGTTATTTAAATATAACCATGGTCTTATCGATTTCATGAGACTTCTAGCTTTGTCCAGCGACGCTTCAGCCTTCTGCTGTTTTTGTGTTTTACTTTCTACTAGGCAAACATCTTTCTTTTTGAAAGTATCTTTTTCTCTCTCTCTCTTGGTATTCGTCTCCTAGCCTTCACTACTTTTCTGTCATATATACTGGTATCTTGTTCCTAAAGAGTCACCAACTAAAATTCTGTCTGTCTGTCTACCAGCAACCATACCGTATGAGGAAACATCACGCTTCGAGTCAGGATCTGCTCGTAGTACAATCCTCCCGTTCTTATTCATTCCTTTTAAATCCCTGTCGGGTGTACATTCTATACTCAAAATCTGCAAGGTCTGAAAGTTCTGATTGTAGAGACGACTCAGATTCTTCAGTTCCAGACCCATGATTATATATGAGCAAACTTTTTCCATTTCTGGTCCTAACACTCTTTCTAATTTTCTTTCTGCTGTCTCTTGTCTTGGGTTGTCTAACTTCTGTATCGGTGTCTCTCTTTGTCACCTTCAAGTAAGTTGGATTTGATTGAGTTTCTACCAACTCGGTTTGACTTCCCTTCGTTATCTTGCTGGCTGGTTGTATTTGGACTTTCTTTTCCACTGTATCAACTGTGTCTGTGTGTTCCCTTCTACCACTTCAATCACCTGCGTCTGAGTCTCTTGGTCTATTTTCTTTACTAATACCGTCGTCTTCTTTTCCTGTTTAACAGTCAGATTCGCAACCACCTTAGGAGCAGTTGAATTTCTATCTATGTGTTCTACTCTGTCCTTCGACCCTGACTTCAAATACTGTCTCCGTCTTTGCTCAAACCAATCGTCCCGTCTTTTTCTAGCAGTCACACTATAAGAAGGCCAACTCCATTGTTTACTGGAAAGGTCTCTCTCAGGCCCATCTCTGTATCTTCGTCTATTATAACCTACTTCTGACCTTAGTCACATCTGGCTCAACGTAACTGTCTCTATATATAACGTTATGTTGTCTTCTGTTTTCATTAATACTGTCTGTCTCCTGTTATTCGTTCCTACCCTATTGCATTCCACCTTAAAATTATAAGTCTCTTGCCCAATCATTCTTCTCCTTAACCCTTCTACAAAATGCTGTACTTCACCGACCGCTACCTGCAATTCTTCTAGCCATATGGACACCTTTTTCAATTTTTGGCTCAAACCTTTCATGTTCTTTGCTACGTGTCGTCTCAATAAAATAATAATTAATATAACTAATATAATCCAAAATTAACACTATCTAATCTAACTAATCTAATTAAATCTACTTATAAGTACTTCACCAGCGTATACAAGTTCTGTCCTCTGGTCAGCAAATCAGGGCACGACAAGTTAGTAGTCTCGACAGTAACGATCAGATCCTCAGGTTTCAAAAAAATCAGACAGTAACCAGAGATCAGCTTTGGTCAGGTCCCCGAAACAGCGATGCAATGCAGCGGCTTTTGGTAGCCCGTTGAGACCATCGACAACGCAGGTGGCGGCTTGGACAAGCCTCTTGAGTCTAGATCGTAGGTGTCTTAACAGCAGGTATCCCACGGATCAGAGTGCGTCACTTCTTCGACGGCAGGTCTCTCAAGGATCAACACTGAACAGGAGCGTGTTCGGACAATGGGCTTCACCACCCCGTAAGGATATTAAGGCTGATTTTCATTTTGAAAACTTCTCGAAGTCAACAATCAACGACTGTGATCAGAGGACAGCACTGGTCAGCCCTCTGAAATCAGCAATGAACGATAGTGTAGAGCAGCGGCGTTATTCAGGCAACGAGCAGACTGTGTGACAACGATTCAGTCAGCAAAATTTGGCAACGAGCAGACTGTGTGACAACGATTCAGTCAGCACAATTTGGCAACGAGCAGACTGTGTGGCAACAATCCAGTCAGCAAAATTTGGCAACGAGCAGACTGTGTGACAACGATTCAGTCAGCAACATTTGATGCGGCCTACTTACTATGTATGGCGGAATGCAGAAGTCTTTGAAGTCCCTGCAACAGTGGGAGGTACGATCAGAAGTAGGTATCCATGTCGTCCGCCAAAAACAATCCCGTTAGCAAACCGCTCGAACAACAGTGCCCCAGTGCCGGCGAAGACTTGACAGCGATAACGGCTCTCACACAACAGAGCCCGGAGGAGACTTGACAGCGGCTGTCACACGACAGAACCTGGAGGAGACTTGACAACGGCTCTCACACAACAGAGTCCGGAGGAGTTTTGATCGAATAACGTGGCTTCATGACCCAGCCAAGAGCTCGCAGTTGATCAACTTCTTGAAGAACTTTCTCCAGCGTTCACTAGAGATCATATTAGGTGCTATGGTGCCGAAGGTATCGAATTTTCCCAAATCTGTTGTACAAGCACAGTATAGATCTCTGGCCTCATCAAGTATAGTGGTGCAGTACTTGGTTCAAACTCGATCCTGGTCATTGGGCAACATTTCTGTACTGTAACAGTACAGCGAAGTAACGGTGAACTGGCAATAACTCCAAGACAGTTCTTTCTTCATATTACTTTATTCCTAATCAACGGAGATAGGTTATAACAAACCATCAATCAAGCCTAGATGTTGCCCAGTTAAATCATACGTCCATATCGAAGGATGGGTCGTTCACAACTGACCTTGTTTCTACGATCCTCGTCATCGGACGACCTCATCCTAACTACCCTATGTTATGGTGCTTGACCGTGCCCTACTTCCCTATTGACTATGCACACCTCGTTGCCCCTTCTTCCTATTCCTAACTCTGTTACACATGTCGCATTGCGTTGGTGTCCATATAATGGTATGAGAACCGGTCGTTCAGAAAGCAATGGCAAACTACTGAATATAAACTTGACAATGAATCACAAACAGCCTAAGAGAGAAATAATTAGTATTAAAAATTCTGAATATATAACTTTCAAAGAGATTAAGTTCACAACGGAAGTATTCACCTAAGAAGCCTGATTTCTTAAGTATATTATGGCCAACTGGACACAGTAAAAGGACACATTGCGTGATGGGTGGGTTTCATTTGAAAAAGACTATGACGCATCACGCGTTCTTTTGGACTGAAAGAGTTCATGTTCAGAGTTTGTGTCTCTTGTGGATTCATCATGGAATAACAATCTACCTATTTTACCTGTTCGCAAGAAATACTAAATATGTTAAGTTTAATTAAATTGAGCATAAGCTACTGACATAAAGACGTTGACTATCTGTTTCCTGTGCAGAATATTGGGAATAAAATGGTTTCACAGAATCGCCAATGTAGATCTCATGAAGAGAACTAGAGAAATCTCGGTGAACAAAGAAGTGGAGAAAAGATGTTGGAAGGGACAACAACTAAGGATAAAATACTAGATACTCGCTTGGGACCCGAAAGATGGTGAACTATGCCTGAGTAGAACGAAGCCAGAGGAAACTCTGGTGGAGGTTCGTAGCGATTCTGACGTGCAAATCGATCGTCAAACTTGGGTATAGGGGCGAAAGACTAATCAAACCATCTAGTAGCTGGTTCCCTCCGAAGTTTCCCTCAGGATAGCTGGCGCTCGATCGCAGTTTTATCCGGTAAAGCGAATAATTAGAGGTCTTGGGGTCGAAACGACCTCAACCTATTCTCAAACTTTAAATGGGTAAGAAGTCCGGCTCGCTCGATTGGAGCCGGGCGTGTGTCGAATGTATGTGCCAAGTGGGCCACTTTTGGTAAGCAGAACTGGCGCTGTGGGATGAACCAAACGCCTGGTTAAGGTGCCAAACGATTAAGCTCATCAGGCACCATAAAAGGTATTGGTTGATATAGACAGCAGGACGGTGGCCATGGAAGTCGGAACCCGCTAAGGAGTGTGTAACAACTCACCTGCCGAATCAACCAGCCCTGAAAATGGATGACACTTTTGCTTATGACCTAAACCAGGCCGTCCCGGCAATCGGTCACTCGTAAGGACAAGGCTGAGACGAGTAGGAGGGCCGTCGGGGCGAGCGTGGAAGCCTGGGGAGTGATCCTGGGTGGAGCCGCCCCGGGTGCAGATCTTGGGGGTAGTAGCAAATATTCAAACGAGAACTTTGAAGACTGAAGTGGAGAAGGGTTCCATGTGAACAGCAGTTGAACATGGGTCAGTCGGTCCTAAGAGATAGGAAAACTCCGTTCTGACCCCGGGGCACTCTGTATAAAACTTATCTGTCCGTTGTCGGCTCTATCATTGCGAAGCAGAATTCGCCAAGCGTTGGATTGTTCACCCACTAATAAGATTTGTTCGCAACCTAGACGAGCAATATCTCCTGCGGGCTAATTCTCGCTGGTCGCGTGTGAGTCGGCTTGCGACGCACATATGTTGCAGTGTATTACTCTAGGCTACCTTTTGTTTGCAAAGAGTCACTGCACGAGACTCTAGGCTACCATTTGTTTTGTAAAGAGTCAGTATATTACAGAGTTTCCGACTTGGGTCAAGTTGGTGGGACATGTCTTCTTCTAACTTGACTAAAGACGGTTGAGCGGCGGCTTGACAATCCACCATCATAAAACTCCCAACTGTTACAGAATCAGATTTCTGGCTCCAAATGTTTAACGCACAAACACAGAGAGCCACGACTTCTGCCCTATGCGCCGACTTAGGCACGAGAGGAAAGACAAGACAAGACTCGCTTGTCTAGAAGCCACAAGACAAACAAAATAGCCGACGACCTAAAATCATGTGGAAAAGAGAATTATAGACAGAGATGAATAAACTTGGGAGAACATGGACGGAACTGCAGGAGATAGCACAAGATAGAACTGTTTCTGTTAAATTCATACAAGAGACAACATTGCAGTTATAAACATATTTCAGGCGAACGAAAGAAGAAAGAAGAAGAAATAGATCTGTTTGGCGTGGTTTGCTTGAGGGTCTGTTCGGGACATTTAAAAAAAAAACAGAAGAAGAAGAAGAAGAAGAATAAAAAATAATACAGTTCAAAATGATTTTCTGAACTAAAATATAGACAAATATAATTTCAAGAGACAAATTATATGACAATCAAATAATCACAATCAATAATGCAGTAATTTACATTGTCCCAAACTGTGGATATCATGGCTTCGTAAATTACTTGGCAACCAAAAATCACAATAAAAAATGGTATAATTTACATTGTCACAATTTGTGGATATCATGGCTTCGTAATTAACAGCAGTGGAGTTGTTGAAGAGATGTCAGATAGAGACCAATCAAAGCACAACAGAGGTTAAACTATATCAAGAGCTTATTGCTATATCCAATAATATTATCATAATATTTACATATTATCTTTGTTATATTATTCTATTGTATGCTGCTATCGCACACCTCGATAGTATATTACTTCACACAGTTCCTTTGCACAATTCTATAACACACTGCTATCGCATAATGTATAGCATATTATTTCATACATTCCTATTTCACGTCACTATCGTATATTCCTATAGCACACTACTTTATAAGTCCTACTGCACATTACTATCTTATATTCCTATAGCATATTACTTCATACAGATGAAGACAGTGAGAAATACAAACACTCTAAAAGATCTGAACGTGAAAGAAAGCTGGATCATAAGCAGCACACTGTCTCTGAACTGAAATGCTTCGGCTAGAGTGGTTTAAAAGGAACGGCGATGAAGGGCATGATTTCAGGTAGAAGAGGCTGGGGTTAAAGATGATGAAGAAGGACAGAGAACATTGAAGACACTCTAGACACAACAAAGCACGAGGCAAGGGTGCTGGCAAAAGAATCAAGAGACTTTCCAATAGCCGTGATAAGTGTGGCGTTCTGCAGTGGACTTACTATAAAACGATGATTATGAGACGACTATGATGACGACGATTATGATGATGTTGGCGATGACGATGATGATGATGATGATGATGATGATGACAATGATGATGATGGCGACTATAATGTCGATGATGACGACGAGGATGATGATGATGATGATGACGATGATGTTATTACAGGATGTGCATGTTATGATGTACTAGGGCAGAGATTCACATTCACCAACAGCTGTCTTCGCTACGCAACTTTGCAATGCAAAGATGATGATGATGATGATGATGATGATGATGATGATGATGATGTTTATAATGACGAGGACGTAAAATGATATCATTAACATCGTTGCACTTATCCTATACATGCATATATGTGTGTTTGTTTGCGTATAGGTACATGTATGCGTATAGGTACATGTATGTGTGTATCAATAGCATATTCCTAAGACACAATAATACAGCACTGTTCTATCGTACATTGCCAATGCACGTTGCCATAGCACATTATTTAACACTGTGTTGTAGACTGACATCGCACATTATATAGCACATAACCTCACACAGTACTACTGAATATTACTATAGAACACTGCTATAGCACTGTCAGGGTCTTAAACTTGGCTCGCTAACCTAACACATGTGAGACAGTACAAGTACAACGTGATTTGACTTGAGACTCAACGACACAACGTTCAATGGATTTATTTACAGATCATATACAATACGATGATCACTACAAGATATACTTGATACTTCAATACACTTACATACACAATACAGCTCACAGTCTATCTCTCAAGATGTCCAGACACTCGACTTTCAGGCACAGAAACCACACAACGCCTTTCTCTCATCATGCGTCCAGTCGAGTCGACGTCCCAGAGCTGTCTGCCTATAGCTCGCAACTTGCCTCCCACCTGAAGTGGCTTCACGAGGCATGCGTGCGTCTTGCGTCGTCCTTGCCTGACCGCTGGCCGTCTCGTCAGCCAGCAACCTCGCAGGCAGGTAACTACTACTCGCCTGGCGGCGTAACGAAGTTACGGCATCCCTGCTGGGGACTAAGTCGCCTGGCGGGCGTAACGATGTCACTGCATCACTGCACTATTCTAGACTCTGACATGCTCCCCCGGGCAACTTCATGAAAGATGTCATCTTTCATGTATAATATATGTACATACTGGGTTAATATTTTAACCTTGTCAGAGTCGACCCTTCTGTTGTTATATACATTGGTATCAGAATACATAGAAATACACATCTGCCATAGAAACATATAAGAAATGGAAGTTGTATTCAACGACATGTGGTGTTCAACCTTTAACACTTGTCAGGTTTCATCCTCTCGATGGCTGATTACCTCAATTGCATTATTGACCCAGTCAGATCGGTAGTACCAGCTTCCAAGCATCTACCTCGCAGCCTCCAAAAAAAACGTAATAATATGGTTCTTGAAACAAAAACCATCTGGCTAGACCGAAATACGGCTTTTACATAAGTCGCATTAAACGCTCAAACCCTGACCTCATTTGGCCAGGAGCTCTTGTGTTGGTCTGCAATGTCGGTAACACTCTACCATGCCCAGTAGATGGCTTCCTGGTGTGTTAACAATCTGGCAACAACATGGCTATTTATATACAACACATTACAGTATACATTTCAAATTATGGCCCTTTGTGTAATGATGTAATAACAATTAAATGAAAGGGGAATAACTTCAAAATTTATGAAATATAATATTTTACAATAATTATTCTATTTCTTAGCGTCATCGCTTGATGTTTCTTCATACTAACGAGAAAAAGTCGGTAGTATGAATACATTAATCAAGATATGATTCTAAGATTACACTACATAAATATATAAACACACAATTCGTGTATTCAACTTTGTTGATTCCTAAAGATTTTAGAATCGTCATAGCTTTTTAAACTTTTATTTGTCGTCTGCTAATTTTGCTCTAAATTTCTAACTAATCCGGAAGTACACACGAACACTAAACAGCTGATGTTGAAACTTGTAGAACACACTTGTTCCGGTCTGATGTAGTTACGGAATGTACAATGTTCTAATCGTTCATGTGTTGGATGTTTCACTGTAAAACCTTCTGGATTTCGATTGACTGCAGTGGTGTAGCTGTCAATGTTTAGGTCACACTTTCACACACGGATTTAAAATATCACTGGAAAGTTCCACACGCAGATACCACTGTCAAATTGGATAGTTCGCTTACGGTAAGTTTTGAGCGAATGTGGCACTGTTCTTGTTTCGTAATATATACAATTAATAAAGTTCGCTTTCTACCACACACTACACAATTATACACGACAATCACTACATTAATTAGTAAAATAAGAACACTATATATATTGGGAGTAATCCCCTATCACATCACATAGTAGACTTTACACAGCTTTTTGTGAATGGAAAAAAAATATTCACTGATGGATGGCTGTGTTGATCTGAGTGTATTTTACACACTGCACTCAGACATTGGTGCTTACTGGGTCGGTCGGACAACGGGACAAAAGATCGGCAATCGTGTTGGTTCTGCCTGGGATATGTCGAACCTCGAAGCTGTAATCTTGGAGCTTAAGAGACCAGCGCGCTACCATCTGGTTTGAAGGTACACCTGAATTTATAAATCGCAACGGGCTGCTGTCAGACTCCACAATGAAATGGCGTCCTAGAAGGAATCTGGACAATTTAGTTATACCCACCACTAAAGCTAGGGCTTCCAACTGAGGTATTGACCAAGCCCGTTCTCTGGGTTTCAGTTTCCTGGATACGAAGTACACAGGGTGAAGGATGTTATTATGCTCTTGCAACAAGACTGCTCCAATCGCCACGGAGCTCGCGTCTGTACGCAATCTGAAAGGTAAATGGAGATTGGGCAATTTCAGGATAGGATTGTGTAAGCTATTATCAGAAAAACAAGATAATACTTTTACGGAATGCAAATTTTAGGCATTCATTGCTTACAATTTTCTCCGGTTTATCTTTTGTTAGTAAGTTAGTAAATACTTCGGTCAGTTCAGGAAAAATCAGGAATGAACTGCCGGTAATAATTTATAAGTCCCAACAAACTTCTGACTTGCTTTTTCGTAGTCGGAAGTGAGAGTTTTAGTATCTTGGACACAATGTTATCGTCTGTCGTGACAAAGCCATTGGATATTTTGTACCCCAAGAAGGATATTTCCTGGTAGGCTATGTCTACTTTTGCAGGCTTTACCGTCAGTCCGTGCTGTCTAATGCGTTCAAATGTCTGTTCTAATGTCTTTATGTGGTCTGTCATCGTCTCTGTGTGAACACAGATGTCGTCTATATAGCAAATTATGTTAGGTATATCTACTAGTAGAAGTCGTGTCATACGTACGAATGTGGCTGGGGCATTGACAAGCCCAAATGGAAGTTTGCACCATTCGTACAGTCCCCAAGGTGTGGCAAATGCTGTCAGATGTCTGCTCTGTTCGTCTACCGCTATTTGCCAATATCCTTTAGTCATGTCTACCTTCGTAAAGAACCTAGCGTCTGTCAGTTCTGTCAGTAGATCGTCAGAGTTTGCCATTGGCTCCAGATCTAGAAGAGTTATCTTATTGAGCTTTCTATAGTCGACACAGAGTCTTATCGTGTTGTCCTTTTTGCGTACTATGACCATTGGAGATGAGAAGTCTGATTGGGATCGTCTTATGATGTTGTTTTTCTCTAAGTTGATGATCTCCTGATGTAAGTGTTCTTTGTAATGTAATGGAATGGTGTATGGTCTGCATCTTATGGGTGTGTTTGACGTGAGTGTGATGTGATGCTGTACTAATTCTGTTTGTCCTGGGTTGTTAGAGAAGATGGTGTTGTACTGTTGTATTAGCTGTTTGCAACTGTCTGTTTCTGCTTGAGTTAACTTTGGGTTGATGTTGATCTCCTTCAAGCAGTTCGTCGTGTCTAATGCAGGTGTTGGAATTTCGTCACTAGCCTCGTCATCTTCATGATCTATTATCACTGTACAAGCTGTTGTATCGTCTTGTTCGTTGTCTCTGTTGTAGTATGGTCTTAGCATATTTATGTGGAATATTTTGTGTTTGTCTTTTATTTGGATCTCGTAGTCTACAGGTGAAATCTGTCTCGTCACTTTAAAAGGTCCCTGCCAAGAATCAGTCAATAAGTGTCTGTCACTAGGTAATAGAAGAAGAACGTCCTGTCCAGGTGTCAACGTTATTGTCCTGTTACCTTTGTCAGCATATTGTCTATAAGTAGCACCAGATAATTTTAGTGCATTCTTTGCAATTATACAAGATTTGATGATTCTTTCACGCAATGATGTAACGTATACGTATGATGATATGGGTTTAAGTACTGGAGTGGAGTCAGTTAACATTTGATGATAAATAGTTAATGGGCCACGTGGTTTGGCACCATAGATAAGTTCAAAAGGAGAGAAACCTGTACTAGAATGTGGTACCTCGCGATAAGCAAAAAGAATAGCTGGTAGATATACATCCCAGTTATTGGGGTGCTCTTGCGTGACTTTTGCAAGCATGTGCTTTAAATCGCCGTTAAATTTTTCTATAATTCCACTAGAGTGAGGATGGTACGGGGAATTGAAACATTGCTTCACTCCCAACATTTTGGTGAAAGCTTGGGTAGATGCGGCGATAAACTGAGTGCCCCTATCTGATTGGATAGTGTCTGGAAATCCTATCCGAGAAAAATATGGAAGAAAACTTCCATTATATCATTGGCAGTTATGTTCTTTAGCGGAATAGCTTCCGGCCAGCGGCTACATTGATCAATGACAGTTAGAATATATTTATTCCCTCTAGTTGTTGTATGATTGAGAGGGCCCACTATGTCGACAGATAATTTCTCAAAAGGTCGACTGGCTAAGTCAGTAACTTGTAACTTTGCCTGTGGGTGTTTACCTTTTTTTACCAGTTTTTGGCAGATGTCACAACTTCTGCAATATTGTTTAATGTCATTGCAAAATTTGGGCCAATGAAACTGTGTTAATAATCTTGATCTGGTCTTAGCGTATGCCATATGCCCTGCAAGAGGTATATCATGGGCAAGATGTAAGGCTTGCTTACGATAATTAGTTGGCAAAACAGTTTGCTCTGTTGTGTTGTCACCTCTGGTATAATACCTAGTGAGGATATCATTTTTCACAGCAAAATGCCATTTTGCATTCTTGGTTACCTTTGGCTTTTGGCCGATCAGATTAAAATATTTTGACAATGAAGGGTCAGCCTTTTGAGCTGTTACAAACGTCTCCTTCATGGTGTTAGTAGGTAGTGATACTGGGCTAAGCATTTGTATAGCCTCAGTTTGATTACTTTCATCTTGCACTCTAGCAGTAGATCTGGTTACTGCGTTCACACATTCAATGATATCAGATGGTGATGAAACAATGTTATCAATGATGTCATGAGATCTTAGTGCTACATTAGCTACCATACATTCATTAGGTGGTGTAACATTATCAATGATGACATTTGATGGTGATGTTATGCTATCATCAATACACAGAGATGTTATGTCATGAGGTTTATCATTCACCTCTGGTAAATTTCCAATTATTATATCACACACCGGGTTTGTTAATGCAGCGCACTTTACTTTCCCAGTGAGGAAAGGTGTTTCAATATATGCCCATGCTAGTGGGTACTTTTCAATATTGCCTGAGAATGTTCTGCATGTTACGTGCCTGCCTGTATAGTCTGTAGGCATTATGAACGTTCTCTTCAGACCAATAAGTGAGCTTCCCGTGTCTCGAAGGACTGTAGCAGACTTGCCATTCACATATCCGTGATGGACGTTTATCCTGCCTTTAGAATCTACTACCAAATTAGCTTCTTCATTGGCAATAGGAATGGAGTGGCCGCATGTTAAAATGCCATCTTCATAAAAGGTGTTACAAACAGTACATTTATTTGCGTTAAACATGTCAAAAGCCTGTGCTGAGTTCACAGGATGTTTCTCTGATTGTTCTTCATCTGACGATGAACTGTCAAACAAGGCGGCATTTGCTTTGTTGGTCATTTGCCTACCTTTACAATCATGGCGATAATGTCCGTACGCCTTACAGAGGAAACATTTACGCAAATTTCTGAAGGATCTACGCTCCTTATCTTGTCTGTTTACCATGTTTTGTAGATAAGTATGATATGCGGGGTTCTTGTCGCACATCTCACCTTGATGATGTGAAATTTTACAATATTTACAGTGATTATACTTCTCAGATGTAGGCTTATGAGGTTTCTGCCTACTATAGGGTTTGTCATAGTTAGCCGATGCTACAAAATTTATGTCAGTAGCTTCACTGGCAAAACAATGTTTGTTGGCTGTGTAATACGCCGAACCACGTCTCTCAATCTCATCTACACTAGTGCATTCATTCTCCTGCAAAAATTTTGAAAATGCTGATGGAATGGATGAAATGACTTTATCTCTAATGATCAGATCTTCTAATCTTTGATAATTTTTGTCAATTTTAGCTGCTGAAGTCCATTTGGTAAATATATCTCGGACTAAGCAGAGGTAATCAGAGAACGTTTGAGTCGGTTTTGGGCTCAACTTGCTGAATTGTTCTCTGTAACCTGCCTCATCTAACATAAAATGTGCCATAATCTTTGCTTTCAGATAATGGTAATCTTTTCTGAGGTCTTTGGGGATGGTCTCAATGACTTTAAGAGGCTCCCCTGATAAACTCCTCATATAAACAATATTCCATTCAGACAGTGGAACCTGGTAATGTTCCATTAAAGTCTCAAAATTTTGGGTAAAGGCTGCGATGCAGTCACCCGAGGTATAATTACGTACAATACCTTGATATTTCTTGTACTGGTTTTCTTTCTCCAGTCTCTCAGATTTCTTAGACTCTTTGTTAATGGCAGTCTCAGTATCAAGTTGTTTCATCTTTAACTGTAACTCCAGTTCTTCTCTCTTACTCTGAGCTGCTATTTCTGCCTTCTTAAGTTCAATATCTAATTCGGCTTGCTTTGTCTTTGCAGACAGTTCTGCTTCTGCTTGCTTGGCAGCTCTTTCAGCTGCTCTTTCATCGCGTTCATTAGCTTTCTCCTGTACTAGTAGGTATTCAGAGTATTTCTTCTCACTCCACTTTGTTAACTCATCACCTGTCAACTGTAATTTTAACCCCATATCGATGAAATCATTTAATGACGACATGATGGAAAATGCAAATGAAATACCAGCCACACAATTTGTTATAAGTGGTTAGTAAAGTAAACAATTTACAATTGTGTTCTATTGACAATACGTGCCTAAATTTGCATCCTAAAGTATATGAAAAGAAAAATATACTCAAGTGCCCTGGATGCGGTGAAGAACGGTTGGAAATCGGGCTAGGAACTGTAGGGTCGCTACTTCGAAAACACAAATGACCTCTACGCGCAAGGGTTTCAGATGGTACGGAAAACCTGCTTTGTTTTTGGAGGAAATAAATTAGCGTCTATTTGATGTGGTGTGCCTGCTTGTCACTAAGTATTGATTAGGTTTGTATGGCGTTGAGTGTAATTGTATGTCGTAATTTTGTCAGTCAACAATTTTTTTTTTTCAAAACACAAGTCACTTTCTTTCCCAAAACTTTCTGCTTTCCACAACTCAATTCACAAAGACAATCTACATATATCTCAACACTCTACAACATTGATGACACATCACTTACATCAAGATGACATTCAGTAAGGACATAGACATCAAGTTTACAAGATGGCGACAAGGTCACAATGGCGACAAGATCACAATGTCGACAAGGTCAAAACGGTGACAAGTTCAACAATCACAAATGTTTTACACGTTTACAAGATCAAACAATATGTATGCACTGTACGTTTACATTTAGTCTCCATGTTTAAACAATGTAGTAATATATCAAAATGAGCCTTCCACGATCACATTTACATGTACCATAAAGTTTGACAAAAATTCTAAGTTCACAAACTCTAGTTTTAAATGTTAATCACATAAACACGTTCATTTCAAAGCCGGACGAATGCCACCACGTCCACACATGTCAGGGTCTTAAACTTGGCTCGCTAACCTAACACATGTGAGACAGTACAAGTACAACGTGATTTGACTTAAGACTCAACGACACAACGTTCAATGGATTTATTTACAGATCATATACAAATACGATGATCACTACAAGATATACTTGATACTTCAATACACTTACATACACAATACAGCTCACAGTCTATCTCTCAAGATGTCCAGACACTCGACTTTCAGGCACAGAAACCACACAACGCCTTTCTCTCATCATGCGTCCAGTCGAGTCGACGTCCCAGAGCTGTCTGCCTATAGCTCGCAACTTGCCTCCCACCTGAAGTGGCTTCACGAGGCATGCGGTCTGCGTCGTCCTTGCCTGACCGCTGGCCGTCTCGTCAGCCAGCAACCTCGCAGGCAGGTAACTACTACTCGCCTGGCGGCGTAACGAAGTTACGGCATCCCTGCTGGGGACTAAGTCGCCTGGCGGGCGTAACGATGTCACTGCATCACTGCACTATTCTAGACTCTGACAAAGACCTTCCTATAGCAAATTACCCCCACTCAACCCTATTGCACATTACTGTCGCTCAATGTATAGCACATTACTTTATACGGTCGTATTGCACATTACTATATCACATTCTTATAGCACATTTCTTCATACAGTACTATATATATATATATATATATATATATATATATATATATATAATATATATATATATATATATATATATATATATATATATATATCATACTCCTTTAACACACTACTTCACACAGTACTATTGCACATTAGTATATCACATTCCTATAACACAATACTTCAAACAATCTAATTGCACATTACTATTTCACACTCTTAGAGGACATTTCTTCATACAGTACAATTGCACATTACTAACGCACAATGTACGATCTTATTGCACACAACTATTCCACATTCCTATAGCACATTTCTTAATACAGTACTATTGCACATTACTATTTCACACTCCTATAGCACACTACTTCAAACAATTCTATTGTACATTGCTACAAGACATTGCTCTCACATGTATTATCGAATACAGATATGGCAAATGGCAACGAGACTACGACTTACACGCCTGTAATCAGCAGTCCGAGCTTGTCCGTCCGGGTCACTGACTGGGTGGCATAGGTCTCACCTTCATGCAAGGTCATCAAGGAACAGAACTCTGGGCCGACTAGTCTTTTGTACAGCTGCCTGTAATGTAGAGATATTTTCTGCTTTATGTCTGATAATTTCATCTCCGTCATACACACAACAGGAGGTCAGTATGGCCAAATGGATAAGAGAGCTCGTTCTTAAACATCCGGTGTGCTGATGCCGAGATAGTGGGTTCAACCCCTACACCGGACAGTTGGACTAAAATGTTGACTTCTCTTCCTTGACTTGGGGACGTAAATTACAAGTACTTCAGATGTCGAAATGGGTTCGCCTGATGGTGAGGGACATTGGTATATATATAAGAGGGTAAGTTAATAAGTAAGTTACACATGGCTGTAGAAAAATAACTAAAGATGATAAAAACTTCAAACTAGTTTAGTTTTATACATACATTGTCCCTTTATTTCTCAACATAATTTCCATCAACATTGATGCATTCATCCCATCGTTTTATCATTCCTCTCAAAGTGGCTGCATAGAATTGCGTGCTTTGTTTTCATTTACCTGCCATTCCACAGAACTGTGTGACTTACTTATTGACTCGACCTCGTAAATTTTTCTACCTAGATATGCACCGTTTTACGGGACAAACATTTGTCAGCATAAACAGGGAACCCACCTTGGCGGGAGACATTTCACGAATGATGCCGAAGTTGAACGTGAAGTGAAAACATGGTTTAGACGCCGAAGTTGAATGTGAAGTGAAAACATGGTTTAGAAAACAGAGCACGCAGTTCTATGTAGCCGGTTTGAGAGGACAGATAAAATGATGGGATAAGTGCATCGATGTTGGTGGAAATTATGTTGATAAATATAGGGACAATGTATGTATAAATAAAAATTGGTTTCAAGTTGTTATCACCTTTAGTTATTTTTCTACAGCCATTTGTGACTTACTTATTAACTTACCCTCATATATCTCTATATATATATATATATACTATATATACTATATATATATATATATATATATATATACATATATATATACATATATATATATATATATAACAGTTGAGAGTTTTAAATCAGCACCTTGCGATTTGGAGTGGACCATTTTGCGTTGATTTCTATTGTATGAGACGTCGGACGTTCAGAAAGCAATGGCAAACTATTGGATGTAGAAAAATACTAGTACATCACTAAAAGCCATAATATACTGGGGTTGATTGCAACGTCCTATAAAGAGCATGAAACTAACATACACACAAGAATGTGATATATATTGTTTTACGCTACCCGGAATAGTCTAGAAGTTTACCCGGCATCATCATCAAGCGTCGTACCGTGGGCGATCATGCTTTACATCTTTCCATCTTCAAAAGAATTGATTAAATCGTCGCGTAACATTTGTTCTAGCCACGACTGAATCTGTTAAAAAGTTTCTCTCACTCACATCGAGAATGTCCATTTATGAGCTTCATATAACGAGATTCCCACAGTCTCTATTATTCACCTTTGACCATCGTTTACATGATCGGCCTCTCCTTCTAGTTCCATGTTCTCTCACTAACTGTCTCTATCGCTGTTTCCCCAAATCTGTCCAATTGGCACAGAGGGTCGAAGTTTTTCTGTTGTCATGATGTGATGCTTGTGATTTATTGCGCTTGAGAGGCAGTTGAACAAAAGGGCGGTCAAACACATACCCAACTGGATTGACAGAATAAACAAAGACGCTGGGAACCTGACCAAGCCGACATCCCATAAACCTTCTACGTCATCGATTGGACAGCACATTTTGGAAACCGATCACGTGATTGATAGGGGCAATGCGTATCCTGTATTGTTTAACACACACATTGGTCGCATGTTAAAGAAGACACAAGCAATCGCCATTAAGTTACAAAAGCCAATTTTGTGCAAACAGAAAGACATGGCAGTCAGTTGAAAATTACCTTAGTAGACAATTCAAATTACTGTGTGAATATGTCCTGAATATTTCAGCTTGAAGGATTCATCTAATTACTTTAGTTTATGCTGTATGATTTCTGCAGTGTGTACCTGACGAGATGCAGCGAAATATGCCAGGTAGTAAATAGTGCATACAATTGTTTATGTCTGCGTTATTCAAACTTGTGCTTATATTTTAACCTCTTTCAAAACACTCTAGATCATTCTTTTGGCATATGTGTATGCGAGGTAGTGTCTATATGTGTGCTTTTGAGTGGTTTCATAACTTTGAGAGTTTGTGTAAATTATGTAAGTGTGTATGCAGATATGCATGTATGCGTTTATGCATGTGCTTGTGTATGTGTGTCTGGCTGCCCATCTAGTTCACAACATGGTACTATGCATTGTTCATGTTCACAACTTTCATTCGACAATGAGTAATTTCATATGTGAATGTAAAAGGAAAAATAGATAATTGATGTAATAAAGATGAGTGATTGGAAGGGCCATCAGAAAATAAAGTTCGTTCGTTCGTTCGTTCTCTTCGCTTTAGCTATTCAACCATCAAAGTTCATCCAGTATAAATCAGGACTTAACAGAAACAAACACACCTACCTGGACACTTGAAGGGGCATGAACAAGCTCACGTAGACATCCTCTAGTTCGGCGCAGAATTTGACAGGCCGGATCCTGTACATGAGGGAAAAGGTTTGGATCCCGTTCAAAATGAGAAAGGCAAAGTTCCAGGAGAAGAAGTCTGGCGCACACAGGATTACCCAGGACCAGATGGACATCAAGAGAAACCCTGGTCGGAATAAACAATGTAGATTAATTTATAGTTCCCTTTATATTTCTCTACAACAAATGGATATAAAGAAAAACCCTGGTAGGAATAAACACCATGGTATAATCTATAATTCTCTTTATATTTCGTTACAATAAATGAACAACAAATGGTCGGAATAAACAATATGCTGTAATCCATAATTCACTTATATTTCTCTAAAACAAATAGTCGGAATAAACAATGTATTGTAATCCATAATTCTTTTTATATTTCTCTACAACAAATGGTCGGAATAAACAATGTGATGCAATCTATAATTATCTTTATATTTCTCCACAATAAACGAATAAAATACAACTATTGAAAGAGCAGAATTGTCTATAGAAATTTTCTACGGGACACAGTGGGCTATATACCACCCTGACCATATGAAATTAATGCATTTAAACGCGGGAGAGATACTCCCATCAGCCACGCTGACCTCTAGATTGATAGCCATCCTAATTCGGTTATTTGTTGTGTGCAAGACAACTGTAGCTACACCTACGGTTTCCGTGCCGAAGAGGTTACAGACGCGATTCGTAATCCCGTATACACGGGCTCGAAACACGGTGCTGCTGGTTTTTTCGAAAAAGGTATAGGTGCTGGTCGTTCAGAAAGCAATGGAAAACTATTAAACGTAAAACTTGCCCAGGGATCACAAACAGCCAAAAGACTGGGGTTGACTGCTACGTCCTGTGAAGGACATGCAACTATAAAAAAATATAATAAAATAAACTTTTCAAGGCAGATCAGATCACAATTCTTGCATTAAAAACAGCACAAGACCGCTCGACAAATCATCTATATCATACGATTTCAAACAGAACACGACAGCTCAAAATATAATCTGCATGATAAGTTTGCAATAATAATATGACCGCTCGAAATATCATCTACATGATAAGTTTTAATAACAATGTGAACTCTCGAAATATAATCTATATGATAAGTTTACAATAATAATAATATTACCGCTCGAAATATCATCTATATGATAAGTTCGCAACAATAAAATGACCGCTGGAAATATTATATATATGATAAGTTTGCATAGCACAATCACTCAAAATATCATCTGTATCAAAAGCTTACAAACAAACACGATCGCTCAAAATATAATCTGCATGATAAGTTTGCATCAACAAGGCGACCACTCGAAATATCATCTATATCAAAAGTTTGGAATAACAATATGACTGCTCGAAATATCATCTATATTATAAGATCTGACAAGCTGCAACGAAATATGTCAGGCAATAATGGTGCAACATTGTGTCTGTTGCTTCTGTATTTACATTCACTAAGTGAATACGATGTTTTGAATTTCTTAGAATTACATTATGAAACACGAAGAAGAAAAAATACTGATATGCTGTTTACAGTAGAGCTGCGATATTTGCGCCTTTCGACGGACACGTCCCTCTTCTTCGAGCGTTTGTTGACCGGGTTAACCTTCCAGGCGATACGCATTCAAACCCGTGATCACCGAGACGGTAGGCTAGCCCTTGCTATTACACTACCGCCACTAAAGGTCGACACGTGCTTGACCTACATTCTTCTTTCTAGTTTCAATCTTTCCCATAATTGCATCGGCCCCACATGTGATTTATCTCCCTGTTGGTGGTTCCGTCCAGACTGGTTGGCAGGATTACATTGTATTTGATCAGAAACATCTGATTTTGTTCAAAC